>OENT01000096.1:0-171801 GCA_900239685.1 Rotaria macrura | reverse complement strand
AAGTAAACTAACTCATCAATCATTTTATTTATGTTATTCTAAACCATTGTGAAGCTTTCGATCCTGTTCAAAAAGTCATTATCAGCACTAATTTTACATGAAAGAAAATTACACGTAATACATACAACGATGTCTTTTCTTATTTTTATTTTTCGTTCTGTTATGAACATCGCACCGAGGAAACGAATATCTCCGATTCGTGATGCAATGTGCAGAAGAGAAAGAAAGATAAAAATTCTTCTATATATTATTTAATTTCTTTAGTCTAAATTTAGTGTTGATAATGATGACCTTTTGAACGCGGTCGTCAGCCTCACAATATTGTTGAATAAAATGAATGATGAATTAGTTAACATTGCAATTAGTATATTCATTTATATATCATCAGATAATATAGATATACTTTGCTCATTCACTTTTAGTCGACAGATTAAAAAATGTTTGAGAATATATTTCTAAAAGAAATCGGTTCCGAATGCGTGGAACCGAACCGAAAAAAACTCTAACCGAACCGACCGAATATTCCAAAATTTCAAACCAATTTCGGTTCGGTTCGACTCGGTTCGGTTAGAAACCGAACTGGTCCCATCACTGATATACAATGACATAGAATTTCAGAACTATTATCTCCGTATGAAGTTGCTATCATCACTAAAGGTCTAACAGTGTAGAAAGTCAGATATCTGATGGTATAATACATCCATGTATTTAAGTGGGTTCGTAAGGTTATTCATGGAGTTTCGCGAAGAATTCCGTAAATTGTCGGTTCAATCAATTCGACTTGATCATTGTAAAATTTCGTTGCGTCGGTTGAATTCTGATGCAATCCCCTATTTGTCTTGATAGTATACGTGAAACTTTTAGCCACTATGAATAAACTGAAACACCTTGTAATCTTTGGAAAAATCTCCTAACAAAGTGGTTCATGTTCTCATGAGCAATGTTGAGCCTATCTTAGAAAGTTTTTATTGGTCCTATTTTTTACTCACTATTTTACTTCTGTTGAGACAGAAAATCTGTTATCACAGATGAGAATCTTTGAAGATTTTCATTGGAAACTGTACAACTTAGATTCAGATAACTGCACGAATAAACAGTCAGACTGACTAGAAAGAAAATTTTCCAACGAGCGTTTAACCTGTGTGGAAATATTAATCTTTTGTAGCCGTTTGATCGTGAGCGAGAGTCTCTGTACAAGCCTAGATGGTACTCCTTGAAAATTTACACCTCCAGAGAACACAACAATACTGTTTCAAAAATCCTCTAGACGATGAAACTGATTAGCTAATAGTTGATAACATGAATTGAGCGATTCTTTTGAGATTTAATCAGGGCTTCTAAAAATCATTTTTTATCAAGCTCAATTATGAAATTCATAAAATTTGAATAGCTCGATCGAGATTCGCTGTATTTACTATTTTGACTTCAAGGACTAGATTTTCACTTAAATAAAGTTGTGGCGGCCAAGCAGCATACCAAACAGTTCCGTTGTAAGCTTGAACGATATGTACGCCAAGGAAATTAATTTTTCAAAACATGAAATATTCCGTTCCATGTCGAAAAAAAGACTTTGAAGTTTTGCGACGAATCGATTATACTGCACGTGCTCAACTAATAGTCGATATCGTTCTATGAAATTCATCAGGCAGTACTAAGGGATGTTTTCGAAAGTTTTCTCACAGGACTAGATCATAGGCGATTGAATTATTTTATAATTCCCAGTGCAATCGGTCTATTAATTAAACCATTAAGAAATTTTCGTTGTATTTTGTTATTTACTTATGCACAGGAGTACGATTCATATGAAAATACTGATACAATGTTTCATTCCGATATGGGCCATTTTTCTCTTATTTTCTTCTACTACTACCATTGATATTTTCTTTTTAAAATTCAAGATCTATTTTTAAAGTAATTTGTGTTAACAACAACAGCTACGAAATAAACCTTGCGAGACGCATAAAAAAACGTTCAATACAAGTTGGATTTGAATACTCTATTGTCCAATCAACATTATTTAAGCTGACGAAATTTTTTCCAAGTAAGTGTGTCTACATTTCAAACATTCGAAAATCAAAATTGTAAATAACTACACATTGATTATGAATGCAATGATTTTTTCGCAGGAACGAGAAAATTAACTGAGCGAAGTATCGGAGTGTCAAAGATATTGATAGGTGCACGTAAATTGGATTTTAAAGATAGAACGAAGGATTCGTGGAACGAATAATTTCAAATGTAACTTTTGAAAACCAGTTTCAGACTTCCTGCTCCATTTCCATAGAAGAAAAATTTTCCATTTTCATTGATAGATATAATACTTTAAAAGGGTCTTTATTGACTATAATAAAGCAAAACTACTTTTGATGGCGGATAGTCATCGAAGAGAACAATTTTCGAGACATTCTTCTATCTACAGAAAGGTCTATTTTTACCAAATTTTCAAAATATTTCATCTTTGAGTTTAAGAAACGTTTAGTTATCTGCTTCATGGGATTTGGCCATGTCATACTCTCACACGTCTAAATTCTTAAAGCAACCATCAAGCTTAATTCAAGATTTGATCAAGCTGTCAAATTCGGAATATTCGTCTCCCGTATTATTCTCTGTAATATTCGTGTATCTTTTTATTCCAGACTATTCCCATTTGTTAGCTGATGGGTTATTGTGGTTGACAGGATAAAATTTCAGTATCTATTTACCTCGTTGGTTATCTCATCTATTGACTTTCATCTCTTTATGATATAAACGACGTGCAACCTAAAAAAACGAATATTGTTGCCTTGTATCTTATTATACGATCATCTCCTAAGAGGGAAAAAACTCACTCTGAACCTCGTTAATTTAGTTTATTGTGTAAAAAGTAGATGAAAACTTTTCCAATTTAAAACGAGAAGAAAAAAGGCACTATTACAAAGAAAATCAAGCATCAGTTTTTTAACGAAAAAAGTATTGTTTTGTTGGCTTTTCTCCCTTTCCACGACAGGGAAGACGATATCAAGCCTATGTTTTTCTTTCACACATGATATCAACTGTTTAGGGTGTTTAGACTCCGTTGATATTTCACAGTAGCCAAAAGCTTTGTCATAGTGAAAAAAAGCAAGCGTTGTTCAGTTTATGCCCGATACTTTCACTTCATCTGAAAAACAAGATATCTAAGAAAATCTGCGTTCTCTGCTCTTCCCCTAAAAAATTCAAGATCGATCACTCTGATTGTTTCGACGAAACGAGTATGAAAACTCGGTCAAGTTTTCGTTACTGCGGCCCCAATATTTCATAGAAGAGAGGATTTTGTGAAATTCGACTTTAGAATAAGTTTTAGCCCATGCTGCAAGATCATTCCGCACTGATAATTTAAAAATTTTTTGATAAGCATCCCGATTGTTTAAATTTATTTCATTCAATATCTTACGTATTACCTTCCGAATTATGCAATTTTCTATTGAAGTTATTTCACATAAAGATTCTCTTTGTTTGTAGTTTATTTGAAATGTCTCGTTCGAATGCATCGTTAAAACAGACTTCTTCAAAAGCAGAGCCTCTTTCAAAATCTGTAAATACTGCCTCGGCCATAATACATGAACGTGACCTACAGCGTCCAGCGATTGATGAATCAGGGATTGTCGGTTCTCTGTATGATGCAAGAAGCGATCGAATAATTGACAAATTATCATTGAGTGATACAATTAAAACCAAAAGATCGATATTTAAACCTATAGATTGTAATTTAATGAAAGGTGATCAAATCGATATTGAGAAATTCTGTCATGGCATCGGAATCGACAAAGAAATATGGATTAATGTCTTCTTAAAAATAGCACCTGCAAATGGAATGGGTTCATTGGTACTATATTCATTTCCAAAAAGTGAAAATTTTCGATATCTATATTACAACTGCACAATTCAAGAAGAATCATTTATTAGTAAGGTTAAACAAGTTAAGACAACTTATCCAAAAGATAAATCGGACTGCCCGGTAACTCATATTATCACAGCAGTGCGCAAAGGGATTGAAGCTCTTGTTGTAGTTGAACTGGTAGATGTTGAGCAAACTGATCTTGAATACTTATTGGAAGACACAAAGAAAAAGTTAGCTAAAACTAAATTAGAAATAAACCCAACAGATGAAAATTTATTTAATAAAATCATCGTAAGAAAAATTTGTTCCAATATCCCTAATCTAATGAACACGAAAACATTTGCTGAGTTCTGTCAAACATTGATGAAAACAAAATTAGATTCAAAACTTCATCGTCCACTAGAATACACTCTGGTACCCATCAAATCCCTTTGCCCTGATTATCCGAGAAACGAAATCAACTATATTGAACTTGAATCCAAAACCGCCCTATTCATCAAACAATACTTGGAAGAATTAGCAATAAAGATTCAACAATTCAATGGATTACATGAATCAACCGAAGAAATTGAACTAATATACTCAAAAGGAATAGAGCAAATTTCTCGTTTCCTTGCAGGAATCCACTATGGGATTATTAACGAAAACGAGATAGAACAGCTTCTAGTGGACGAACAAAAACGAATATTCAAAGAACTTAGCAGCAAAGAATCCAGCAATATTACATCTTCCGCTCGAAAAAGACAACCAATGGATAATTACAACGAACAGCAAATAGGAACTTTGAATCCTTCAACCACTCTTTCTCTTGAAATGAACGATCGATTGATGCAATCACAAACCAAGGGTAGAACACTTGATCAGAAAGAAAAATCTTATGTTGAAAGCGACTCACCACGTTCAAAATCTGCTGTGGTTTCTACAAAAGAAAAATCATCCTTATCAAAGTTATCAGATCCTGCCAGAAGTCTTATTACACGGGAAACGACAGAAAACGCATCTTCGAAAGAAATCAGATCGCCAGAAAATATTAATCAAACATCGTGTAGCCTTAGTTCTCAAGCAACAGATAACATGTACTTGAAACAAGGCAAACGTTCTAGTGTCCCACTGACTACTAACTTTGAAGTAGTTCAAGGATCTTCCGTATCAACTGAAGAACGATCTGAAGACTCAACATCAAAACAAACTAAAAGTATAAAAGACAAATACCAATCTGACAGATTATCGACAGGAATCGAAGACACATCTTCTTTACTACATTCAGAACAGTCTACGTCCTCACAAAACTATCCGTCTAAAGCAGTACTTGACGAATATAAAAGTTCAGCATCTGCTCAATTGATAAATTCAAAAACTGATCGACGTAAAAGTAAAGAATCAATTAATGTCGATGTACCGAAGGAAAAAAATTTATCAGAAACATCAATTCAAGAAACTACATTGACAGTCAACGAAGCATCGAGCGTTAATGAAAATCCAAGCCGCTCATTGTCACCATTAGACGTCGATCAAATAAAAACTATACCAACAGACGACTCTCATGTAAACTATCAGAAATCCCATGATTATGTAAATGTTGTCCTGCTCGGTGAATCTGGTGTTGGAAAATCTACTTTCATCAATGCACTAGTCAACTATTTCGCATTTGAGACTTTTGAAAAAGCACGTTCGAGTGAACCTCTTGTCGTTATGCCCGTCTCATTTATCATGACCACCGGTGATCAATTTGAAGAGAAACATGTCACATTCGGTGATCAAGATTCTAATGAAGATCATTACCATCCAGGTCAATCAGTAACTCAACACTGTCGCTCTTATGTTTTACCTCTTCTGAATACTCAAACTAGACTACGATTGATCGATACACCGGGAATGGGAGACACTCGTGGCCTTGATCAAGATGATCTCAATTTACAACATATTATTTCGTTTATCAGTAATCTTTCGCATCTGAATGCTATTTGTATTCTACTCAAACCGAATGAATCAAGATTAAATATCATTCTTCGTTCTTTCTTCGATCGATTGCTTAACTTCTTAGGAGAAAATGCTCGACGAAATATAGTCTTTTGTTTTACGAATACTCGATCGACTTTTTATACACCGGGTGATACTGCTCGTCTACTGAAAAAGATGATTGATTCATGCCCGATCAAAGATATTCCATTCAAGAAATCGAATACATTTTGTTTTGATAGTGAATCATTTCGTTATCTGGTAGCGGTGATGAATGGAATTGGCTTCGATGAATATCAAGAGAAGGAATATGAACAAAGTTGGGCACGTTCAGTGAAAGAATCAGATCGGCTACTTCAATTTTTTTGTGAGAGTCAGTTGAAGCCTTATTTTGATAATGAATGGCAATCCGTGGAACATGCGCGTTTCAAAATTATTCAATTGATTCGTCCTATGTTGGAAACAACACGTAACGTCTTTCGGAATATTATCCTTTTAGAGAAGAATCTGAATAGTGAAATTATTAAGCTTCATCCAGTAACTTTTCCTTTCGGATCGATTGTCTCGTACAGATTTGTTCGTACTTCGAAGGTTTACCATAATTTTCATGTTTTACAAGATGAACTAGTCTCTAGTTTGAATGACTGTGATGCGAATGACATGGAGGGAAAAGATACTGTTGAAAAATTCTTTGGTCTGCAATATGAAGTTTGCAAGAAATGGAGTAAAATATCTACATCAAGCTTGCAAGCAACTATCGATCAACTGAAAACAACGATGATAGAATTCGGTAAATTCTATGCTAGAATCTGTGATGCATCGAGTCACACAGATCCAATTCTGTCTGCTTTGGAACGAATGGTTCATGAAGAAGATCAACTTCAATCTGAGAATGGAAATAATTTCCTTAATGGAATTTTGATTGACAACTTGATGAAATTCAGAGATGAATATAAAGAAGCACAAGAACGATCTATACCATCGCTGAAATCGATTGATTTATCAAAAATTTATGAAATGCTTGGAATCATAAGTGAAATCGATGAAATTGAAGATCAATTGTCAATGATAAAGAAAAACCAAAACTCATTTATGAAAAAGCACGAAAAGAAACTTGTATGATAGAGTCAATAACTATTCAATCGATCAAATTAATACAAAATCGTTTTTATTTTTCACATGACTGATGATGGATTAAAAGAAGAGGCTATATATATTTATATGAAAGTTGCCTTTTTTTCATTAGACTGAAAGAAAATAAATTCATCTGTCATTTTCTATTTCTAACAGACTTCGTTTCAACTTCCTTAGTATTCTGTTAAAACTTTCGTGAGAGTTGTATGATTCTTACTTGGTTGGTACGTTTCAAAGGATTTTTCATGCCAACAACTAGATATAAAATCTAACACACAAAAAATGACTAAAAATCGTAGTTGCTTCAATTGTACTACAGCCTTTAAATTCGACCCGTGACCAGGACAGTTATTTGAACGGTATCAAAGTAAATGAAGACAGCTCTTTCAGGGATGATATTGAGAGATTTTTTCATGTTTCATTATCAGCACGGCATCTTGCCATGGCAGGAATCTTGCTTCGAAAGAACGGAAGACCACTGAATAGTTTGTGTCCATGATTTTTTGTCTATTTTAAGAATTTCCGACATAATTATCCTTTAAGTTTAAGTTAAGTCACCTTTGGCTTTTGACAACAGAACCTATGTCGTATTCTGGATTCCAGGGAATTGAACTTGAAATTGATAGCCCCAGGGTCAGATTAGTTATCAGAATATTTGAATATATTTTTGAACTGAGGAATCAAGGTATTTCCTTTGCCTTTTACTTCTTTCCGAATACTTTAATACACAATGAAAAAATACGTAAACAAAAAATGATGTTGTTACGAAAAACTTAATCTAACTAATAACTGATCACGACAAACAATGACTCAAGTTTAAAATATTTGATGACATTTAAGTCGTTCGAGCATTAGATATTTCACGTTTATCAGGGATCACTGAGAATTTCAACCTTTAATCATAGCGCTATTTACTTAACTCTTGATGGATAAGTAATCGATTGCTTGGTAATCAGGAACTTAATCAGTTATCGATAACTGGTAACAAATGTTTAATTCTCATACATGTGCAACCGATAATAAATCAGTTACTATATTCCATAGTAATAGTTAAGCAACATAATTGGACTGCATATTACTACTAACTGTATAACAATCGATTCAGAGATCGATCATAATTGCTATCTGCAGCTTTGATCTTCAAACTTCAGTGATTTCGCACTTTATCGGTTATTTATTTTACAACTAAGGTCGTACATGATTTTTACACGAGCACACTCCTATTTCAGTTCTATGTGATGTAGCGAAAACCAGGAGCGAGATCGTTGTATGTGTCAACGTCTATCTGACTCATGTCAGACGGGTGGCCACCTTCGCTTTTGTCACGTCGAGCGTTTTCGTAGCGCAAGCTCAAGTAAAGAGCGATAGCAATGATGGCGGCCAACGCATTAAAAGCCAAATTCAATCCGAAGCCTTCACGCCAGAGTGGCTTGTCGCTAGAAGGAAAAATGAAGGCAGCGAGTATGGCAAAACACTGGCCGATGCCATTGAGCATACCCAGTTCCACAACGCGCTGGGACTCATTAGCCGCATTATTCGAGACCCAACTAAGCATGATTGGAACAGCAGCAAAACTGCCCATAACTACGAGAAAGGTTGCAAAGTAGCGTGCATTCTGATTGTTAACCACGGTTATAAGAATGATCCATCCGGTGCATGATATCATCATCACACCAGCCACAAACAGACCACGGCAATGCAACCAATCCGAGAGAAATGATGTCATGATCATGAAGGCAGCTACACACACATATGGGGGCACTGTGTAGAGCTGTGCATTGGCATTGCTGTAGCCGAGTGATGTGATGATGGTGGGCAGAAAACCAGAGATGGAGGCCAGGGTCAGATTCACACCTAAATAGATGACACCACACAAATAGATCTTGTAATCTGTAATAGCTCGTCGAAAGCCTGACCATTGGAACTTTCTTCTATGAGCGCCGCCTGATTGGCTGCTAAGAAGGCGTGTGGTAGCCAATGCACGTTCATGAGCGGTAAGATATTTACTGCTTTCAGGTCGGTTTGGTAAAAAGAGAAAAATGAGCAAAGCAAGCACGATCGTAGGGAGTCCTTCGATGAGAAAGAGTATCCTCCACGTAGCTCCAATGCTACTGCCTGTCGCAAATGAAATCCCGTAAGCGATCACTCCGCCAAATGCACCTGCTAGGGCACCACATCCAATGAAGAAGGCGTTTCGCATGGCAATCTCGTCGCGCTTGTACAAAATAGAATAGTAGAAAGGTACTGTTGGACCGAAACCCGCCTCACCAATGCCGATGAACAGGCGGCATACGATAATACCAGGGAAGTTGAACGCAGCAGCTTGCAAAGTGGAGGCAACGCCCCAAATAAGTGCAGCAATGGCCAATGCAGTCGATGGTTCCAGAACTTTAGCCATGATATTTCCGGGAACGTTGAAGGCGATGTAAGCAATGTAAAAACAGGTGAGAGCAATAGAAAATTGATTGTCCGAACCTCCCATCAGATCGGTTTCGACCCCTTGTAACCTGGCATTGCCCATATTACCCCGATCGAGATAGGCAGACAGGTAGAGGAGTGTCGTTAATGGAATGATCAATACATCGAGCTTTCGCTTGAGCTTTCGCTCGGCATTCTTGAATTCGGCTGTTGATGTAATCGTAAATGAAATTGCAGTATTTGGTAATGGTGATGATAGTGTCGATGGTGGTAGTGGTGGTAATTGGAAGTCACTCACAGTAGAAGTATCTCCATTATATTCAACTGATTTCGCTTGATCGACTGCGATGGTCATGATTTCTGTAAAATGAGACGTTCCTATTGTGCGTGATCGAGAAAGAGTACAGATGAAGAGGAAAATCATCAACATGAATAGTATCTCATCGGATAAACAAATGCGAGAATCTAACTCATTGCATATCACCTTTATTCACTCTCAGTGAGTCTATTAGTATCTCCAATTTCATAACTCTCCTAGTGACCGAACTCCGTACTATAGATGTTCCATGAGCTGACTTCTCCAAATTTATTTCTTTAGTTCCTCATTTGGAGAGATTCTTCGAAAATTGTACACCTTCCATTTGTATCCGTCAGTATTTTTTAAGGCTATTTTTTTACTGTAAGAGCTACGGTATGAGCATCGTGATTCTGCCAACGAAATACAGTGTACTCCGTTTAAAAAATATTCATTAGCAGTCTCAAATAAAGAGCTCTTTTGACCGATGGCATCGAGCCCGAGTCGTTTTAAAAGTTTCTGATGAAGCCTCTGTTGATCGTCATTCAATTGAGTCAAATGGGTTCTGTTCTGTGGGCCTTGATGGCTTATTGATTGCAAGCAACACTTAATCACTTGAAACTAATAAATAATACTTTTCTTAGATAGTCAGACAGTAATTACTGTTACATAAACTTCACAATGGCACCGATATGACAAAAGTTGCTTGCAATGGAACATCGATTGAATATAGTTAGCATTGGATCTGGATTTTAATTATGCTTTGTGAATATATGGGTATGGATATGTGTGAGACCTAAAAGAAAAAGAACGTCCACACTCTAGCATATCTACCTTTTGTATTCTAAATACGCAACGAATGTAAAGAGAGTGAAGATATGAATTGGGAAGATGGTTCTTCTTGCAAATAGCTTTTCTTCTTTTTTTTGCGACTTTTTATTATTCCATCTCTTCAACAAATCTACCTTTCATTTGTTTGCTGAACAATATTTTGGAGGTGAATGATGATGTTATTGCACTTCACAAATATAAATAAAAAAACAGCAATAACTACGAAGAGAAAATATCACCATTGACTTGCAACAGTTGAATGAAGTGAAGGAATGCATGCCAAACAGCACTCACAGAAAAAAATCCTTCATTAAAAATTTTGTTGATCTTAAATTCTTGATTAAAAGTCGTATAAATACAATTATTAAGAAGACTAAAACGATTGATTATACAGATGAAGCCTGTACACTCCTCGTATTATTTACGAAACAGCATAAAGAGAGTATGACTGTTTGTCAAAATTATTTGATTGATGTTGTTGTTCTCATAGTAGTCAAGAAATGGAACTCTGATCTAAAATGGAGACTGACATTTCATTGAGTTGGTTGCGACCATAGATTTAGTCATAAGATGACATAGGGTGAGAAAACCAACTGTGTCTCTTAGTCCTACCCATGAACAGTAAAGAAAGGAAAGGAAACCAATCGTAACTGATCAGTCAGCTATTCTTAGACATTTAAGTACTGTCCAGATAGACATAGTGGCAAATAAGTCCTATATTGACAAGGTCTACGATGTGGAAAAGCATGAAGGAAGGAAACTATATGTACTCGTCCGTTGATATGTACTTTGGTTACCATTATCTTAGACGACAATGCTATCCGTTTTTGATTGAAGCCTTTCAGAGGAACTCTTGTTACTTTTTTGACTACCTTATCGAAAGACTGTTTCGATGCGAAAGATTTTCTAGATATAAGGAAGATTTCCGTCATGGATCTTCAAATGCTGTTGTACATACTTTACACTATTTTGTTTTTCTTACGATGACATTTCTGAGATTGAGTATGGTTTTTAATGTCGTGTTCCTGCATTTTACCGGTTGAACTTTGACGAAATATTCTCATTCGTGCAACCCTTTTTTACTGGATGTAAACCATTTGATTTCAAATCTTCATGATAACTGTTTGTCTTTGTGCATTTGTTGAAGCCGTTCCATTAATGTCAACACAATACATGTCTAGAACTAGCTAATCTTATAAGACAATCATTTAGCTTATAAGAAGTCTAGAGAGCATCATGTGTCAATTTTTTACTCATCTGAGTGCGTTCACATTTTGTTTTCTCTAGTAAATATAGATAATTGCAAATAATATAGTCCGTAGATAACGCATCAGAATTCAGCGTAAAGGCGCAAATTATAGAGCTCGAACATTTATCAACTTTTAAGAGTTCTCTAAGTATTTTTTTTCACGAAAGATATAAGAACTGTTATACTTATCAGAGGAAACTCCAGATTTGGGTTCATAAAACAACTTCAACATAAAGTTGATTTTCTTTTCTGTAACTGTATATTGGTGATAATCCAAAAATAAGCAAAGATGTCACCAACATATGACGCATAATCTTTTGTTTCTTTGAAATACAAAAAGTAAGGTATTCAGAGTATATATTCTTTAAAACGAAAATGTTCTCTACATAATAGTATAATTCGTTTAAAAAGTGCATCTTCTACTTTAAGCACTTCGGTTGATCGTTCACTTGGCAAACACTAGCTTGTGTTCTATTTGAAAAACTAACCATTGTAGAGCATATCAGAAAATGATACTAATCGAACAGCGATGTGTGGTCTGCACGCTGTTTGCAAAGAAGCTACGAACAAATTCTGAATACGTATGCCAGATCATGTGTGATCGTATGAGCGCATTCTCAGTATCGCTCAGAATAAACTGTTCATGACGTTTGATATTGCAAAGAAAGAATATTTCAATGAGTATTCATATACTATCTTACTCTAACGTTTCCATCGTTTGCCTTTTTAGCTCCTATATAAGTGTAAAGAAGCCAAATCGCACTCAGCTTTCTCTTTTTTACAATACTGTAAAATATATCATGCAAAAGAATAAATACATTAACGAACAACCACAAAAAGATGAGTGTTTCAGTATAAAAATGGAAAATCAAGACTATTTCCTCATTCATATATTTTCTAATGAATTGACAAACAAAGTAAAATAATAAGATCATCAAGTGTTGAAAACACTTGCACGAAACAGCTATTAATTGCCAATAAGGCTTTCATATGTTTTCATTGTTTGACTATCTGTAATTCAAGATCAGTGACATCGTATATTGGCTAATTAGCTCTGATATTCAATTTTCTCAAGTTCACTTTTTCATATTTACAACGTCTTATTTCATTATTTGTATATAGCTAATATATTCATCTTCATATTAAAAAAGTAGAATCAGGGCTCACAATATCAAACAATAGATCTGACCCCATCGTATTTCTTATGAGAAAACAGGACAAGGAAAGGAATTAGATCATTCAAAGCTGTAACTAGGAAGTCTCAACGTGTACCTCACTGCCACATTTTCATCTAAAACTACACCCACACTCTCAACCTATAGTATGTTGCTGTCTGCAGAATTACTCTTATTAGAGAAATCTGGCAGTGAAATACGTTTTTTTCACGTTTTATTTTTTAATCAGAAAAAAAAGTATGATGTTCAATATTTTAAATCAGTGTTCAGCATCGTTAAACTGAACGAGCACGATTATATGTCTTAGAATTATCATTGAAGTATTGCTCGAGTGGTGGAATAATTTGCGACTTTCGACTGATTCTTGCACCTAAGTCAGCCATGTGATCTGTTACACTCACATTGAATGCTCCTCGTACTACCGTTTCTTCGACGGCGCCAAGAACTAGCATTAGATTTTTCTCCTGGAGAATATCAATAATTGAGAATAGTATGCCATCCAAATGGCTGTTGACTTTTTCTTGACTCATTTCTTCAAGTAGTTCATCTTTGAGTTGGAGAAGATTGTTTGGATACCAAGTTTCAGATACGCTGACTACCCAATTTTGATTATTGAATACAAATGGCTTGGAATCAAGAAGAAGAATCTGTTGCGTAGTAAATCCCGTTAAGTCACTTTTAGCTTCGAATAGTTGATTGGCATAGGATTCGATGTCACTAATGTTGGCAATCGTTTGAAGATAATTGACCACATTCCGATCTACATCTGTTGTCGTAGGGGATCTACAAGTTAGATGAATTTTCAAATTACGATCCCACGAAAAATTAAAAGTATCGAAAAAATACAGAAAAATGAAGTAGGTGAAAAATAAATTTTGACATGAAAATATGTCAAAACTAGACATGAAAGAAATAGGGATGTCTCTGTTTGTTAATTACTCTGAAAACGAATGATTCATGTTTCGTTTTCCAACAATTCTAATAGCTTAGATTTTTCATTACAAGTAGTAGTGATGCTTAATATTGTTTTCTAGATTAAGAGAAGGAATCCGAGAAAGAATAATTACATCAATTGAGTTCTACTATAATGGCTGCAGCTGCTGCAACTTCAACTGAAGAAACTCAAATAAAGCCACCATCTGTTTCATTTATCAAATTATAAAATGAAAAACCTCTAGTATAAACAGTAGGGTTCCGGTGTGATTGGAGTCAGAAGAACATACTTAGGGTCACACTAACAATCTTGAGAACCGGTATTATTATGGTACAATAAATGCTATTGAATATTTTACATATGTATATGTATATATATATACATGTATATTTCTCGATATTTTTCTTTTGGATCTTTCTACATACAAAGGAGAAGAAACTCTTCAATGTTCGATGGTAGGGATTCATAGATATATTCATGTCATTTTTCTTGGATTGTAATCCAATACAAATCAAATGTAGATAATTCGAATCTGAAGTTATCCAAACTGCGATATTGGGACAGTAGTATATAGGAGTGTATCTGAGCCTTTTGACTAACGATTAAGCTGCACCTGTAGAGAAGAACAATATTCATATTCACTCAACTAAAACTCAACTTTAAATCTGCTCAAAAATTCTATTGATGGAATAAACCGGTGAATACTGTCTTCTGGTTAGGAAATGATACTTTTTTAAAAATTAATCATTCCTTAAAATTTCATCATTTGTAAATCTGTTACTGCTTATACAGTCATCTAAGTAGTTGATACAAACCGAAACAATAGCGTATCACTAATAATGGCGCTAATAATAAGAGTGGCCATCGCCTGGTCAAGATGTATGTTGCTTTCCTGATACAATTCTGCTAAAATTGTAGCTGTACATCCAACTTTCTCAAAACGAAGATAGGATGGCTCAGCAGTTGTCAAGTCCCCAAGTTTATGGTGATCAATAGTATAAACAACTTTCATTTTTGTTAATTTCTTCATCGATTGTTGACCTGAAATATTGAACAGTACACTAGAATGAACATAGCATTAGAAATATTCTATTGCCACTTTATACAGCTGAAAAATAATCAATGACTGACTTTCAGAAAAAAGGAATCACTAAAAATCACGACGGAATTCATCAGCCTCTTCTTTACTTTAGAGTCCACAAAACTCTTGGTTAATCTATATATAATTTGTCGCGCAGAACGAACTGTTGAAACAAAATGGTACTACCAGAGAAATGGACATAAGTACTCACCAGACGCTACTAATATATACTTTTCACTTATTGCATTCTAAAAGCACGATATTTATACACGTTGAAAACGATTTTGGAGAAAAGGAAAAAGTATCACTCGAGATAGCGGTCGAAGGAATTCATGTCTCCTCAGTCATCGATTCATGCTAACCTGAATGAAGTACTATTTCTAGGATCATACTTGATCCTTTGTGCTTTGTGGACTAGATACGAGTTTTATCTGTTTCCCAAAAAATATCTGTAAATTAATCAAGCCAGACAATCACAAAAGATAAAGGATTTTTACATTGCCACTATTCGTATTTCACAGCGTAACGATAAATCGAGTTGATGTATGGACATACAATCCTAGCACACTTTTGAAACATTCAGGAATCACACTTTCGAAGTCTATTTCAAAAACTATCTGACTACACAATTACAATGGCTATTCAAACAATAGACTCTGTGCCACTCTCGCCTATATCAATTGAATTCAATAGATTTACAACTCGTACATGATAAATCGAGAAAATTCAAATTAAACAGCTATGAAAACATTTGAAGCAAAGTCAAATCATTCACTCTAGAAACAGATAATACGTAGGCTTCTCTTTGTAGGAAGCATTCATGAATCTATTGTGTTTCTAGGTGTTGTTGAGATCAGGAAGCTTATTTTATCCCGCATAAAATATATGCAGAAGGGTATATAAATATGGGTATTTATGTGTGTAATGCAGTTGGGGCTATAAATTTTTATCGCGATTAGCAAAACAATTATGGCTGCTGTTCGTAGCATTGTGGAAAGCAAAAACGAGACTTCTCTATATAAAATAAATAAAAAGAAGAATAATTCGTTTTACTTTTAGACTTTAACATAATAAACGCTTGGCTTCTCATTCTATGACTATCCAATGACATCGTGAAATAATGAACTCCCTCGGATATCATTCAAAGTACTGTGAATGGGCAATATGAACTGGGGATTAGATTATGGAATCCGTTTATAGTTCGATAAAGATTCAATATTCTACTGATGATTTATTTACTTCTATTCTTGTTTCAGAAATGATCTTACTTTCGTTATGATCGACTAACGCTACTTCACTGCCATCAGGCATATCGTCAGGTAATATATCAGGTTCTGCTACTCTAGCTGTTGCTAGTACAAACTTCGTTTCTTTATTAAGATCACCTAACCGATAGGCTTTTGCATTCACTCCTTTGAGTCGCAACCATGCAGCTAATCCAATCGCCGTAACCAATCGAATCAGTATCAGGATTAACATGGCCGAATACGGCTACCTCTTTCGCATCATCAACTATCGCGGCTACAGGAGTTGCTTGCACAGTGACCAAACATTGATGGAACAAACCAAAGATGGCAAAATTCAGAATTGACGAAACAAACATATTGATTTCAAATCTAAAATGGACAAATGGATTGACGTCATAAATAGATTCATTTTAAGATAGATGAGAGGCTTTCTACAAGTTCATGGAACCTGTGTATTCAGCATTATTCTTTTTGAAAATCGTAGCACTGCAACGTTTTCTTGTTTTCCGAAGAATGAAAAATGGTTTAGTTCCTGTTACAAAACGAGAACAACTAACTTTTCATCGTTTTTAAGAGCATCAATACGCGATTTTATTTTTCTTATCATTCATACTACTGTACTCATGAAAAGAATCTTTCAAGTATAATATAGCATATGTGTCATACAGACACATGAATTCGGAAGTCTTCTAGGAACAATTTTTAAGCATCAAAAGATCCGTATAATTATCTTTACATCTGAAATAAATCTAAATTTTCGCAAGCTATTAACAAGAGAATCTTCCGCATTTTCGAATCACCTTGACGATAGATCTTAGGTAAATTACAGTATTTACCGTTGTCAGCATAATTTCTCAATGGCTGATAGATAATCGCATCTTTCGATTAGGATTCTGTCAAACCTTGAATCTTATGATGAGGAACACACGACATTAAAATAGCTTTGATTCTTAATCGAATCATTTCATAGAAAGTCGTCTTTACATTTAGAATCAATTTATTATCTGTAAATAAAAAGTTTGATTAAGCAATATCTAATAGGTAGGTAGTGGTTGATGACTAACATTTGATTCCTCCCAGTTTTTTTCAATCTTCACACGTATAAAAGGATTGGAAATTTAATCGTGTTTCGCAACTTTTAATATTCCTATAAAACCAAGCTATGCCGTTCACATGATTTATCAAGAACAGTGTGCAAACACTATTAAGGATCCTTCTGAAGTGCACGCACCCTGATTCGATTACTTACTATCAAGATTCAATGAAGAAAAGAAAGTATATTAGCCTATCATCTATAAAGAAACACACTGGTTTGAACTATCTCAACCATTCATTATCAAAAATTACAAGGGATTTGAGAAGGTGTCAGTTATGTAAAACCAAAGATTTATTATCTCAGTAAAGCATTGATTGATGAAAGAACATGCCGATAAGAAGATGTGTTTGTGGACTTTTTTCTTGATTACTTACGATTTGTACTTCATCATACACCCACACACTCAATAACAAGCATACATGACAAGATTTATTATATGAACTTTCTTTTTATTTTATGAAAAGGATATTTTGACATTGAAGAACAGTGTTTTGGAGAGCCAAAACATCAAGAGCCAATTTAAAAAGACATCATCCCTAAGAGCATCAGTTCTAGAGGACTTATTTTCAAGGACAAAAACTCGGGGACAAAGCGTTCAGGATATTCGAGACTGTTCCCATTCTGCATATAGATTTTGGTTCTTGTGAATTCTTTGATTTTATCTGAATTTTACTTGTGCTTTTTTAAATAGAAATGTTCGCACATCTTGATTGTTCTCTTTCATTAGGGATAAGAGGAGAATTTATGTTGCTTACATTTGTGAAGATAGATAAAATATTTTAATTTATGCTCATGACACACACATCAACTTTATATTTTTGTTTATGACATAAATATAAAGGAATAGAAGAAGAATGTAGGTATCTTTTAATAAAAACTAAGATTACATAGTTTTTCAGTAACCAAAAGAATCGTGATGCCTTAATGAGAAATAGCCGCGCAGAAAAAGACGTTTTGTAAGTACAATCTCCTAGTTATGCATGATTTGGAATACGATATTGATAGAAAATGTCAGATGGCGGGTCGAATCTACCGATGTACAAAAAAATGAATCATTCTTCATTATACACACCGTATGACAGTCAAATCAACCTTTCAATCGATTCTATATACATCTTAATTACGAAAATATGATTTGAAAATATGTTATCGTGATTTCTGCTATGTGTTTTTTTATCAGTCTTCTTTCGCTTGGAACCTATTGGAAAGCTGAAGGACGACTTCATAGGACTACATGTTCTATAGTAGGTTTTTAAAATTTGTTAACCAGTTTTCAAACACAGACACTGTTAGTTATATTTAAATGAAGTTACATCTCAAGCTATGCCCACATTATAGTCTCATGTATCTGAAGAAAGTACCGGTTAAAAACAACATGAATGTTATACAAGTTCATTTATGATCAATTGCAACACTCAGCAATTACCTTTTTTTTTAAATTAAAATATATTTCAATTTGAGAAAAACTTGAGAAACTATGGTAAGTGCATCATGGTAAGTTCTGACTATATAACGAAGTCTAACACATACTCCCTGACAGTAATATTTTTTTCTTCAAGGAAAATGTGTAGCTGGTGAAAAAAAAACAGCTGAAAACTCGTACAGATTCTTAAGAAATCGATGATCGGACCGACCATTTATCGTTTTCTTTTACAATTCTGCTCCACCACATCCTCATTTTTTTCACACTATTAGATATTCAGTACTTCAAATGAGAAAGAATAATGTAATGATTCTGCTTTACCTCATATTCATCACAGAAGGAGAGTTATCTTCAGTCTATAATTTTTTTTTGGTCAGATAATCAGTTTTTTAAAATATTTCTGTTATCTTTATGTCTTGACCAAAAGGAATATATTAATCGGAATGCAATAAGGTCGAATGTCTTAGACATATTTATATCTCTGAGTAAAGATAAATCAGTATTACATCTATTCTCAAATTTGAAACAAGCAATTTTAAAACGAGCTAATGACGTAATTCATAAACATAAAACCAATATCGAACTCTGTATGTACAGTCCCAAACTAGTTGTGTTTGGTTTCTTATCACACTGTTCGAAAGTTTAAATAGGCTATAGTTTAATAGATTAGTATTTATTGTTTTAGTTTGATTTATTTCATAGTCTCCTTGACTACACGCAAAAGCCATAAAATGCGTCATCGTTATTGAAAATCTTGTATTTGGATGAATACGAATGTGAGAATTTACACTATTTATTGGCCCACAATAGAATATTTCAAGTCTCTGAATCATTGTATAAGTTACACAAAGAAAGTCTATCATTGGTTTTAAATTCTCTGTAACACAAGTGACCAAAAACAGAATGCAATCATTGGTTTGTGTCTATAAAGTTGCATATACCCTAAGAATTTCATCCGTATAGTTTTTAGAGCGCCGAAAGTCATAGGGATATACGTTCAGTTAATCGTGCAATCTTTGATTGAGGTCGGTAGCATCGTCACAAAGCTGTTACTACAAATAATGTTCTTCTAATTGAAGAAGAAACTAGGTGATAATCCAGCCTTAACTGGAACTCTTAAGTTTTAATCAACTACGGAAAAGAAAATTCGTAATACTATGTCATTTATATTGTTTACCTGCGTCTGTAATTCTCTATCTTTCATTGTGCTAGAACTAAGCACTTTGAAGATGACTTGATCTCAAAGATGGTCCAAATTACATTCACAAACTTCTTTCTTCAACAGAACTTCAACAGTCTACTCGTAGAAATTTAGTCTTGAAAAATACGTACATGTTATTGGATACGGGAGATAATTTGAATTTGAAGGCGTTGAATTAGCGAAGTCTCACGCGCTTTTTATTTGCAAAATTTTTTCTGATTGAAGAATTTGTTTTCAAAGAAATTGTTACTACTGCATCTTCATAAACGCTATTTATACTAATTATGGCAATGTAACCGGATCACAAGTGCAATGGTCGTAAAACTTTATCTAGTTTGGTTTTCAATCATTTTTAGAAGTGTCTGCAATAAATACGTCGCCCTTTATGACCTTACCTTTTTGTTATCTATCAAGGACGTTCTGAGTATACCGAAAGATGTACTCGTTAACCAATTGACTGTATAAATCGAGATTTGAAAAGTCATTTTGCTTTCATGCTGTGTTAGTGATAGCATTTTGATATAGAGAGCTCGGAAGGATAAGTGTTTAATGTCTTATGTTTAGCATAATGAGAAAAGAAAAGGTAATGCGTATACATTTCCCAGGTAGAGATCTGCGCAGGTACAACTTTTTCTACCCGAACCCGATCCGGCTCAATGCACAATATTCATTTGCTGTGGAAAAAAGGTATCATTTTATTTTAATATTTAGCATATAAAAGAATAAATGTTCTTGAAACTATCAAAAGTACATGAAAATCTATAGACCTAAGAAAAATGATTATCACCATTGAGTATTTTATATCATATTCAAGTTTGAATATGAACTTCTGCAATAGTTACAACAAAAACAAATATCACAAAAGTATACAAATAAATCAAAAGTTTCAAAAACGCCAGCGAATCCAGTGATCATTTTTAGTGTCGAATCTCGAGGATTCTTATTGTTTGACTAATTAGTGTTGATCTAGTTGAGACAAACTAAAATAAGTCAGCGCAAGAAAAATAAATATTGAAGTGTTTAGATTAATTTTCCTCGTGCGTACAAGAAATGCAATGACCCTATTATAATAATTTTACTTGTTTCATGTATAGAAGAATGATTCTGTCTCCATTTGAAAAGTGATTATCCCCTTAAATATGACATTTTGGCTATAATATACTTAGAAACTTCGGCCACAAGTTCATCATCACCATCCAGTGACGAGTTCATACAACCATTAAACGATACAAGAACTTCATGGATTATACAAAGTTAAATATACGTCTTTTTTGTTTCTTAACATAGTACATGTGGCAGACACTACTTAGGAATCTTCATTTACATGAGCATATACGATTAAAAACTATAACCTAACAACATCCGACAAATTTTAAAATGAAACTAGTACTCAAATCCACACTCGGGTTACAGTATTCTAATTCCAAACTTTTGTGATCCATTCTACTAGATGAGTATTTGTCTATATTATGGCCTAACTCAAACTGCAAGTGTTCATTTATTAGACCATGATAGACATGTTAGTGTGCCTGGGGTAGTTTCTTGGAATTCATTGGCTTTTCAGACATTTTTAATAGTCGGTCTTCAACTGATCTCTTTTGTATGCAACTAACGTTATCGTCTGTGCTTTAAATAACTATAATGTTTTTGACATTTCAATCCGGTGCGAAACATACTGAAAGCCTTTTATAATAGTAAGAATCATGTACAGCAAAGTTTGATAGATTGTACATTCGATTGATCAAAGGTATTAAGATGTGCTTAGTATTAATCTACAGGAACTAGTTCGAATGTTTTTTTCATCTACATAACGTTCCATAAAGTAGCCATGCTCATTTGTATTGGTGTTACCAGGTTTTTATAGCAAAGTTTGTTTTTTTCTGATCTGTGCAAAACTTTTCATGAGATGACTCTCTTTCCGATCTAACTGTAACTAAGTTGGATGAAATATTATCTGATTATTTCATTCATCAAAGTATCAAATAATTCCAATGGCAAGTTTTAATACTAACGACTCTGTTTAGACGGCACAACGACATTATTGAACCACTTTAAAAGGCTTCACAAAACATTTACAGTTGGAAATTGTTAACCATTGCATTTTTTGCCAGATGATTGTCATAAATAAGTAGTAAGTTGATTCACAATTCTGTCAGTCAATCACCTTCACAATGCTTATAGATCTTTTCGCAGTTAAATTTTTCATAATTCTCAATTAGCCCTATATACACGGTAGGTACCGAATGAAATCCCTTCATTTTTTCATTTGCTATCACACAAACTTCTTAATGTGATGTGAGTGCTTATGATGTCCAATGTTTCTTTCACACGTTATCAAGAACACAGAATTTGCATGCCGATCTTTTATTTTCTTATCAGTAATGCCTTTATTTTCACTTATCTCAGTATATTAATTCGTTGACATGCTAGCAGTATTCTATATCAGTAACTTACTATTATCTGTTCAATTTTATTCATAGTTTTTGACTCTGCATCAAGGAAATTAACCGAAACTATGCGTCTGATTCCTCTCTCTCTGATTTAATATTACAATTAATTTCACGTTGAATACATGTCATATCGCCTGTGGTACACTTATGATACAGTTGGTATGACTATTCAGTTGAATTTTAAATGTGTGGGATAAATAAAAATAAATCATCTATCGATAACGTGGAAGATAATTCGAAAAAAAGCTTTCTACAAAAATCTGACAGAACAATGTAAAATGGTTTTTATCACTTTAAAAAAACGGCAAGATATTTTATTAGTTTTGTCGTTATTGTTCGACAAAGGAAAGAATATTTTTCTTAACTTCGCGCTTTACATTTGGATTCATCGTATAGTATTGATTATGAAAATGAGAAATTATTCCTTAGACTATACACTTACTATCCACTGACAAAACTGATATTTTCAATAATGAAATACAATATCATACGGATAAACTCGATGCGAAAAATTACCAACCGAAAGAATTTGCTGGATATGTTTTTGTTTCTTTTGGAAAAATCATGAAGCATTTCTAAACTGCAACATGGCAAACAATTGCTATCAGTTTCAGTTCCAATTAACATCGGTATCACTTGCAATTCGTGATTATTGAACTGACGACTTGACATCGGTGTGACTGCCGTGACCGTTACCGTGGCCAATTATTTTGTGAAAAACGCGACAGTCGCGTGACCGTGACCAAAACCTGGTAACGAACAGTCACGGTGAATTTTTTAATATTGCTAAATAACGGCTTTATTTTAATTTTTTTCAGAGAACCAAGTATTTGACGGTAATTCTTCTTCAATATATATCAATATCTTTTTCTATTTTTGCTAATTCAAAACAAACAAATGCCAGAAATACTAAGAACATGGTATTTCCGCTCTTCGTCGATAAGATTCTCATTAATTATTGGCGAAAGTACAGAAAGTGTGCTAATGAAACTCTAGTGGATATTCGCCAATGATGAATGTTCAACTCGGAATAATACATATTTACATTGACGGTTAGATATCACACTAGGACAACTTGCTGGGGCGTACCGAGTAAGGAATTGGGGCATGAAGCTCTCTGCTTCTAGAACTTACTACGGTGCCCCTATCCACTCTCTACTATATCATCAACTTAAACTTATTAAGATATTGAAAAAAATTTCCCTCAAGTGTCCCCACACCCTGATATAAGTGGCTCTGTACGCCCCTGCACAATAGCCAGTAGAATGTCCATAACTCACAATCACGATCATGACCAAACTCATCGTGACCGTGATCAAAGTTTCTTGGTCACGCCATCGTCAGTGATAACCCGTACACTATTTTAGTCGATACTAAAATTTAATCAATGATTGAATGTTTTCATATGCAAAGAATCACGATTAAAACGAATGTTTACGCTTATGACGGAGAAAAAAATAGTTTGAATGAAAAAAAGCTCTTTTTATAATTTAGTCATTGTGAATAAACAATACAGATGATCATTCAATCGGATTAAAGAAAAGGGAGTGTCTACCTATGACATTTGTGCTAACTTATGAAAAATATTTAACTTGGAATTCTAATCTCAACTAGAATCTAATCTTATTATATATGACAACAAGTTGAAGAATCAGCAAGCTATTTGAATAGCTATGTTAGCGACGGTGAATATTTGTTGATCTTGAAGAACGTGCAACATCGACATTGGCAGAAGTTAGATTGTTCATGTGAGCTGTGTTTATTCACACTCAGCTCAGTTATTACCTTGATTCCTTTTTTTTGAAATGACCCGAATCTTGATTTGATTCACTTTTTCTATTTAACACATTTGATATAATTATGTGAGCGAAGTACAAATTATCTGTTAAGCAATGATCAGCGCTGAAGGAGAATATCATGCGGTTGCGTTTCAAATGTTAGTCAAACATATTTTTCTTCGCTATCTTGTATACGAATTCTTTCGAACAGAATCATGTTAATACAGAAAAGAATTCAATCATATCTAATTCATATTTTTTGTGTGTTGAAATAAATTGATATAAAAAAGCAGACACGCATTCAAAAGACTCAGGCAAAAAGTATCGAAGGAATTGATATTAGCATACTATATTATTCGGATGAAAATAATAAGTAAAATCGAGACACATATAATTTGATGAAGAAAATTGGCTGTGCGAAAAGCAAACAAATAAAATTTGAAAGCGTGTTACTAACAAGAAGCTTATTTCTTTTTCATGGCTAGAGATGATAAATCGTTTAAAAAAATTTGAGTATTGACTTCTCTATTATTGTAACACTCGTTCCACGTATGAATTCATCTTTGAATGGCATCAATTATACTTGATGAGATTGCCATGGAATAATTGCATTAATGTGAATGTAGAAATATTGAGTTCGATTTCCTTAGCTACAACAACATGGAATGGATTCCATTCAATGGATCATCAAAAATTAAAAGACAATCATTCATTATATTGATTTAATTCTTCGTGAAACGTAAAAGATACAAGATCCGTGTCAAGCACTGGAAGAGAGAATTCTTGTATTCTCTCATAAATCTTATTTGTTCGATATTTTCAGTCTTGAGCGTTGGATATTTACAATGATGCATCAATTTTTCAATAGCTAGCAAACTAAAAGATATAGTTGAAGAAATTCTTGTTTCACTGATTTCGATAATTCGCATGCTGTCTTCAACGATATTTAGTGTAGTTTCCCATGAAGAGTTGTTCTTGTTTTTGTTTTTTATAGAGTAAATAATCAAATAATTATTAAGAAAAAACTAGGGTCATCGTATTTGTTGGAACTTGAACAAAATAACCTTGATAATGAGAAAGAAAAGGTGTTAAAAGAAAGTTGCAAACAAGAATAAAAGAAATATCATAACGAGGGCACGAGGAGCGGATGGTATGAAGTGTATCCACAGAGAGTAACTCACACCCACAACCACACCCTTGTTACAGAAACAGAAAAAAAGATATGGAACATAAAAATGAAAATATTATAATCGAAGAATTAGCGAAAATTAATCTTATAATATGGGATTCTAGTGGACACTTTAGGGTTAATATATTGTATCGAGAAAACAAAGTGTGCCAAAATATGGCACGTGACAATATTGACGACCATCAAAGCACAGCTTATTGGGATGTTAGAATATTTACTTAGAAGAACAAATAAACTACTGTGTAATCGATTTATGACAGTTCGTAAAACGGGGAAACAGAATTTCAGTATTTTTGAAATCGAAAAATTTACAATGAAAATACTTTTTAGTTTGTAGAGTTATTCATACTGCATCTTATCACAAACTTAGTTATTTTTTATTCAGGGAACCCCTTTCACAATATGAAGGTGATAACAAAGAAATACACAAATCTTCTCGACGTTTCGAAAGTTGACTAAGATGAAGTCAACGTTTTTCTCAAAGAAACACTTCCAAATTAAAATAATTTTTAACTTCTGCAACGTAGATCTTTTCATGTTACATCCAACCCTACAATTTATTTTCTGATACACTGTATTTGATGACACTAAAAGTTGAAATATAAAAAACAGTCATTCAACATGTCTCACTCGTTATCAGTATTTTCTATGTAAATCTATCCAATTTGAAAAAAGAGACTAATTCACATACAAGAGCAATATAAGGGAATTTTTTTAATAAAATAGAATCAGCGCAAAAAATCCGACACATCAGAGTTTTTCAAAACTGAAAAACAATGAAACTGAATTGAACAAAACATAAACGAGCTATTTTCAACAGAAAAAAGATTTGCACAATTATAAATTTTATTAATGAATTAACTCGAAACACTGAGCGCAAGATTTTTGGTTTTACACAAACGTATTTATTGATCTGTTTGATAATAGTTCAAATATGATGTGTATACATGGCACATCATTGAGAGATGTACTAATAAACATATTTCTAGCAGATGATCTATAGAAAGAACTTTTTCGATCACTAACTTATGTGATCGTGTGCAAGTCAACTGTATTATCAAATTTTTGTCATTGCAGAAACATTAAATTTAAGATTATCGTTGATTTCTAATTAGGTGAAGACAATTTTTCGTTTAGATTGATCATAATTTACACCAAATCAGAACTGGATCTACACATAACAAAGTTCGAATTGTATCAGAATGTGGTTTTGTTAACAATAGTGTTTGAGTTCAAATGTTTTCTCTCAGACAGTTCTTGATTCAATAAAAATATTCACATAGACTATTGCATATATAATTTAATCCGATTAAATCATCATTCAAGCAACGTCTAATTCTATTTGAATACCATTTCAAATGTTATCGTTCTAATATTTGGCTATGATCGATGCATGTGCGCGAGAGATACGTTTAAAGAAAGTAAATATGAGTAACGTATTATGAATCCTTGACTGTTTTTGTGTGCGAATGCTATCACAATATACTTATCTGTGTTCGAATGAAAATTGTTGCTTATTTGTCATTTTCTTCAGCTGGTCTTTAACGTCATTAGTTGACTAAAGGTTCTCATACAATAAATAGTTGATGTAATCGAACATAATCGATAAACAACGAGCAAGGTAAAATTTCCATGATGAATACAAGATTACAAATCTTCTTCATGTTGAATATGATATGTTCGACTACATTGGCTTGGTATTCTTGTCCATTCAATGATGGGTCATACAACAAAACGATAGAGAACGATGTAATTATTCAAGCTGAATGTATGTATTTAACTAGTCCACTTGAATGGAACGATTTCAATCCGAATACTTTCGATGGTCTCTACTACAATTCAACAAAATCCATTTCATTGACTGATCTACATATGAAACGTTTGTTTTTGTCTGATTTTCCTCCACGCAATACATCCAATGTGAAACATATGATCAATTACTGGCTTTTAAATGGTGGCGGTGGTTCTCAATATGGAATGGAAGCATTTGGCATTTCTATGTTGAAAAAAATTATTCAAAATAAATATTATCAAATATATCCTCAGACAAATCCAATCATGTATCTATTTCAATATAGAGGAGCAGGTTTGAGTAAACCATCGATCCATTGTTATACTGCAAAAACATGGATTGATTGTGCGAAGGAATTGATACAAACAACTGATCCAAGTTCTGTCAATGAATCATTGAAAATAATCAATGCTATGACAAATCAAAATATTGCACAAGATTTACAATATCAAGTGCAATACTCAATTAATGAATCGCAAACAATATCTCCGATATCCACGTATATCTATGGATTAAGTCAAGGTACCTGACAGCTATATTAGTCAACGATATTATATTAAGCGGCAAATAGAAATCGACCTTTATAAGCATTGATCAGCAGGGTTCTTGTTTAGTTAATTGAGAATATATGGAAGTCATCATTATTTATTTCCGCAATATTTTATTCCTTGAATTGATTAACTTTTAGCCTATCTTTTTTTGCGAATCATTGAACAATATCGCGGAAATTAGTGAGAGAAGTTTAACACGTTTTTCGATGATCTCGACAATCAAAATACTTAGTTTATAATTTTTCAGTAAAATTTGAAAACGATCTACTTTCACCAATCAACTTCTAGTCCTTCGTTCGATAGAAGTAGGCTTATTTTTTTTAAACACAACTATTGATTTCCATGAATATACATCATTGAAAGATTGTTCAATTATTTCTCATCAATCAGATGCTCAAGATTCTATTTGACTATTAAACTCTTCAAAAGAAACCAGTTCAATCCAATTGAGATATAATCAATATTCTTTAAGTTTGTTAAAGTATCTGAAGGATCATCGGGTCTACTATTTACATAAAAATAATCTATGTTTCCCATCAACTCATAAGAATATTGAAAATCATATTGATCTTTATCTTTAGTTTTCTTTTTCTGTATCAGGCCAGGAATACTCGATAATTATCCACTTTGCACGGCTATACTTGATCCATTTTACTTCCGATTTCATTGTGATATTTACGTTATATCGTTTATTGTGCCATCTTAGGGGCCATCTTGACGATGTTCTTAATGAGACTACTAATATATTTCATCGATATCCTCCCGAAGAGATCATCTCCAGAAATAAATAGTCAAGCTGATTTCGGCCGTATATTCGCACCAATAAGAATCTTGTTCATGTCCTGTCCACACATGTTCATGCAAGAGCTGTTGATGAACGTACCATTAAAAATGTGCACGGATAAAACGTTATGTTAGTGGTCAGATTCTTCTCATATTTACTAATCAAGTATTTTCATGTTGGAAACATTTTGACACGATACAATGTAAGGAAAAAGCAGTGGCAAAAATGTTTAGTTTTGTATTCCTTAAAAACATCGTACTCTGCAAATATTAAAAAAAATAGAAAATTCTAGATTGACACTGAAGTTTCATTGGAAGAATACAAAATCCACTCTACCAGTTGAAATGTATGAAAATCGATTCTGACTGAGATTTTCGACTTCCATTAAAATAAACATAATCAATTACACAAGTTCTTAACTATTTTTATGCGCAGCAAAAACCTTCAGAGATTATGAATGTGAAGCAAACATTTTCATATTAGTTAAATATTGTATATGATATCTGAAATTTCAAATACTTCTCCACATTGACCTAATCATCATGATCTTAACAAACAAGCTGTATTTCATGAATTATCATTATATGAATATTTAGAAATAGTCTGTGAAAGGATAGTCGACTTTTGAAATAGGAACTGCATATGTATCACTCATGCCATTTTCTCGACAAGAGTTAGTTTTTTTTCTCATTTTTCATGATGATAGCATATGTACCGTAAAAAAATGAGAACTTCAATCATAGCTAATGCATAAAGAATACAATTTTATCATCTGTTTTAAAGAACACTAAAGTGCGGTAGTTAAACGAATGACCAGCAATGAACGAAGCCTTGTCGCCCTTGGGCACAGCAGGAATAATTTAGAGTATTTGTATGGGTCTACTAGGCTTAAAAACGTTTTCACGAATATTGTACAATATTTTTTCAGATTTGAAAATTCGCTATGAAAACTAAAGAGATCACTCTTGGCATGCAAGTTCACAGTTATGTCACATACGTATATAGGAAATCGAGGTTGCTGGAGAATTGTGGAAGAGGTATTTCGCTCTGGCATCGCAGAATTAAAATTGAAAAACAAAGTTTGCTTGAGAGAGAAGCCATCTACGGTTTTCTGGCTATGTGAAATCACTCAATTCGTGTGAACGAGATGCCGTAATGATTATTCTTTAATAGGTACGGCCATCATTCAATACTATCTAACAATTCAGTCGATCCGCTCACAATTGCAGCCAATCAACGGAGTAATCCTTGACGGTATAATGTCAGTTAAAAAGTCTGACACATTTCAAAATCAAATAAAATCCATTAACAATCGAGTTTATTTGTATTTGTCCAAATGTCAAAACGATATACAGTGTTCCACAGCTTTCAAGCTTGTCACTGGTACGAATGAAGATGTTATAACTGTCACATTAACATTACAAATGCTTTTCTTAACTGATCTAACAAATCCTATGTGTACAACGAATTTAGGATTGAATAGTTGGAATTTATTTAATCTTATTATTACTGAAAGCATTGAACTTATAACTGTTCGACCACTCGCTGCAATACTTATTGCACGTCTATATCGTTGTTCAGCTGAAGATCAACGTGTTCTATCGCGAGCATTGCCGCGGCTGATTGCAATAGCACAGCAATCGTTTATACCAACATTAGTCGACCCACCGGATGTTTACCCAGATGATGGCAATGTCTTAAGTATAACTACAATCTGGAGTGACTTCGTTGGCTTTACATTGGAAGAAAATTTTAAAACAAATGCTAGTTTTTTCAATGATTTTTGCATTAGCACTGGTATTACTCAAGAATATTACTTAGCATCGGCAGGTCCTTTCCCATTATGTCGTGATACACAACAATCAAAATACAATTATAGTATACCGTCTGTATTTACTGATATTTTATATACGAAAGAACCTCGCTATTGGGGACACTTTCAAGTTAATCCACAAATATTTCGTTCGACAGAAGGTGGCGCATTGTTATTGAATGGAGACTTAGATTACAACTCTCCCATGTATTCAGCACAAGAAGCTCAAAAATGGTTTCAATTGGAAAATATTCGTACAAAATTAATCGAAATGAAAGGTTTAGCTCATGTGACTAGTGTACAATCGTATACAAAACAAGGTGGATTTCAATCAACAACATGCACAGATCAGATTATTGTTCAACTATTGTATCGACAAGAATTAAATTTAGATTTAGAAACGATCGATTATACATGTAGTTCAAAGGAAAATTTAATTGGTATTGATTGGATGTATTCGAATCCCACAGTTAATGGAACTTTGTTTACATTACTGGGTGAAACAACGGTTGATTATTGGGGGGTAAATGGAACTGACACGGTAATCGTCGAAAAAACCACCAAACCAACTGAAAACAAGTCTGGTAGACTACACTTCGAATACTTATTCTTCGTGGCATTAGCGAACTTGCTAAATTTTGTATGAATATGGTTTTGAACGAATTGAATAAAAATTTTATTGGCGCCAAATAAAGTTGAAAAATGCTCATTTGATAAAAGTTGAAGTTCAACATTTGAATATCTTAGTTGTTTTATATGTTTTCAATGATTCGTATGCAATATACGCTGAAAAGCTAACAAGTCGATGTGAAGAATCCGCTGCATTCACTTTTAGGGACTCCCATACTAATCCAGATAATTTATCTTATTCTCTACATCAATAGAATGTGAGTGGATGAAATCCTGCGGTAGCTTCTAAGTTCGATTTCCCCAACTAACACCGAAAGTTGTGGTGGCGTCAGAATTTTAATTAGACGATCTTCTGCCATGACAGCACTTTTCTAATTTTGACTCACTAGAGCTCATTCAAGTCAAGCCTCTAAGTAAAAATAATCAACAATTCTTCATCATCATATGCTTTTAATCCAGAATAACAGAAAAACTGCAAAACATAATTGACTAATTCGACTATTATCTATATTCAATGATAATTGACAGCATTTTCCTCTATTGGTTTACCTCCATCTGTATGGCTATCACCTATAAAGAGATGACGTTGAATCTTTTGAAATTTCATTTTTTCACGGAATAATTTGTAAAATTTCTAGTTTTTCTGTCGTTTTTCCTTGAAACCTATCAGTAATTGTTTTTAATTCTATTTTTATCTAATTTCTACATCAGGATCTACATTGAGTCCTTCTTGACTCAGATCATGTTTAGAAACAACTGAAACCTTTTTGGGGGGAAATATGTTCTCTCCAGTCTATTTTTCACTCCATCACTTGTTGATTTTTTGTCAAAAATTAGAAAAAACTACTAGAGGAGGTGAGCAAATTTCTGAGGGTTTTAAACGTTTTTGGCGGAGCTCCTTATTTACTATCCCCCCTCCTTTGTCCCCCATACAGATATTGACAAACCAGTTCCAAGGTGGTGACTGAGTGTGACTGACGTTATCGAAGTACATTCAAGAACCGTATTTCAACGAGATATCATCAGCGTAGATGAATTACTTCTTTGTTGTTGCTCTAGAGGATTAGGTGAATGTTTGTGAGCTGTTGCTTTGCCAGTTAATAAAAGTTAACAGCTTTTAAGGATTAGCAACAACAATTACATCATCTTTCAAATTTTAATCCCTCCCCCCCCCCCTCCCCCGAGATTGTGCTAACAGCTTTTTAGCAGGTAAAAGAAAATTTTTAGTCCTATCAGAAGAAAGTTTTCACCTAACTAGAAGAATAAACTATACTTCTGAGATCCTATCATTTATATTCATTTATTTTACCTACAGTGTCGTAACTACTGCTAGACGAATACTTAGTTGGAATGAATATTCAAGATATTTGAAAATGCATCGTCATTGTGTGGTGCCATTTTAGCTGCGATGAAGGGTCATATTTTCATAAATCGATTCTATCACCTCGTTACCCACGTGGAGGGATTGACTACTCTTACTCTGTTTACTTCAATACTCGTTTTAAATCATGCTTTACAAAAAAAGAATCTACAAAATAATTCCTTTAAAAACGATAGTAACAATATTATTCGGCACTCAATTACATATACGTAAATTTTTTCTTTTCTCAAATAATAAAACGGAAATCAATATTTAAATATTTTCAATACTATAATTTCCATTTTCTTGCAGTTTAAGTTCAAGTTGATGATATTGTCGAAGTGTTTCACGATGGCCAATACTTATTAATGTAAGATTTTGTTCAATCAAATAATTATACATTTTTATTTCCATTATTGTGTCAACTGATGATGTTATCTCATCCAGAAAAATTAAATTTATTCGTGGACGTTCATTTGAAGAAAGACGAAGCAGTAATCTGATAAATGACAAACGTTGTAATTCACCTGGCGAAAGTAAATCTTGCCAAGCTATTTTGGGACATGCATACACATTGGATTCAACACAATTAAGAATATGAGAAAGATTCCATTCAGTAAGTATTTGTTTGATTTGTATTGCATTTGCTGTTACCGGTATCTTTTCAATATCAGGATAAGAAAGTTCATCATATAATGAACGATTGGCAAAGTAAGAACGTTGTGGAAGTAGATATGCATGAAGAGATTCATATGAAAATGATCCACTTATGTTCACTGGCCATAGTGAATGAAGAACACGAAATAATGACGTCTTACCAACACCACTACTACCTAAAATTTGGAAATAAAGAATTAAAAGAACGATTGATTACTGATCTTCAGCGATCATATCTATTCTATGTTCAAAGGAACTCGATCAAAAACAGTAATCTTAAGAATTCATGTATAATATACCCATTATTATTCATTTTAATCAAGATTAAGAATAAATAAAAGTTATCTGGATACATGTGCTATGCAAGAAAAGTTGCACTTAAATCTTACTTAATACTGTTTTAATATGAATTATAATTCGATTCGAACAATTTAACAAATTAGAAACCAAGTATCTGGTTTTTGTTTATGTCTCAAATTACTAGCTGTGGTGGGTATATTTTGGAAGACAAAGAGCTTCTTAGCGCATTCCTTTAGACGGAGTATCACTACCATTATCTGGCCTCATCAGATTTGACAGGATCACGATCGAGATGTATGGGAATCTGTATAGTAGCGACGAAACCAGTCGGATTCGATCAGAATCATCCATTTGGATTCGGATGGGAAATATGAAGCTCAAATAATCCATGTATGCTATAATTTTCCAACACAATGAAGCTCATTGCTACGATCTTTAATCGTGGAGAGGGAACAAAAAAGACAAATCTAGAATTAAAAGATACGTGAATAAGTAAGATCCTAATGGTTTTTTGTTTTAAAAAAGCATCAATTATTATCTACATCGATACTGCATAGTAAAGACAATTTTATTATGCAATTTTACAGTTTGCTTCTAACTCTATTGTGCATATACGGAACTAACCGCCGGTTGATTTCGTATTCTATGGTACAGACGAACGATTGCCTGTAGACGAATTTCTAATCTTAGATATCTCCAATGATTTTGATTTACTGATTGAATCTATTATTTGAGGATTTCAAGTTTTGTTCGTAAAACAAAATCTTTCGAGATTCTACACTCGTAGTATTTGATTTGATTATGCTCAGCATGACATTTTCCATATCGATAAGTAAAGTAAACAATCATAAATAGAATTTAATTCTCAAAGTCCATCTGATCTGCTACGTACCAAATTTTGTGAAACACGATGTAAAATGAAAGCTACATGATATAGGGTACACATTGAACTCTTACCTGCTTCCTATCCTCACCACAATTCTTATAAGTTAAACAATCAACTGCATTAGTGATCATAGAACTGTCTTAATATTAATATCTACTGAATGAACGCAAGGTCTTTAGAACGGCTCGTAAAAATCATCTCCAACTAATGAACATACATCAAGTATGCGCTGGTTAACGTTGTATTCTGTTAAATAGATCAAGTTGAACATTGCAATAGACAAAAAGCGACCAAAAGCGTCCTCAAAAATGAGGGTATGGGGTCGCTTCATGTTGTTTAAGACTGTTATAAGTACATAGTAACTGGAGAAAAAATGAGCTGAAACGCGATTGTTTACCATCATGTTCGGTCGGTCTCAGTCAGTGATAATAAAGACATGCCAAAATTATATGAGCTTCTCGCCGATAATCAATAGTTGCTTAATACCGTACGAATCCAGTTGTAAAAATCAACCGTTTTTTTTCTTGTTTCTTTCTGTAGTTTTGTTGCATAAAAACTTGACGGTTTTTCCTCGTTTTTTCAACGATTTCTTAAATGTCAATGATTCCGAGGTATCAACCTCGGAGAAATCTTAATGCAGTAAGATTTACCCGCTGTAGAAATCTTTTTCTCTTCCTCGTGCGAGATCTTTGCATCATCCCAATTAATTCATTATGCTCGTGAAATATTAATCGAAAGTTCCAGTACTTATGCACCCAGTCAGAAATTGAGTTTTCACTCTCAAAATCAAATCTAGTATCAAAGAATTACATGACTATTGAGACATAGAGAAGAAAAGTTCTTACAAAAAATCCTATGCTTGAGCTTTCTGCTACAATCTGACTAGAATTTTCTGCCTATGTATTAAATATTTAGCAAATAAAATAATCAAATCTATCCATTGTAAAGAAATCCTATCATTGTTAACAAGAAAACAGTTCACATATAATTAGATATTCGTTAATTTGACTTGCTAAAAGTTCTACGTCAACAGAACTTCAAAGAGATCTTCTTGCATTCTTAATCTTAGAATATGAAACATAATAGATTTAAGTGAGAGTCGAAACTAGTGAAAATTCTCAGCGTCATGGATTTTTGCATGGTATGTCTTCATAGAACTAAAGTAAAAGACTCATTCTCAAAACACCTTATCGTTTAATTGAGACTTTTAATTGACCGACATTTTTTTCGGGAGCCTCAAGAATTTCAAGTGACTGTCTTCGTCCGATCTGATCAGAATCTTGTTTCACATTTTAAGCCTATTGGGATCACGCTAACATTTTTCTATTTCTTGCTGCTCTAAAAACTCTATCCCATCAAACTCTTACTTCAAAAAGTAATTATTCTATTCAGAAAAAAAGTGAATAAGACCTGTTATTAATAAACGTTGTCCTTGATTTAATGTTAAATTCAGATTTTTCATAAGAATATGTTTATTATTATTTGGAGTTGAATATGAAAGATTTTTAATGATAAGAATTTCATCCTGCTGAATAATTTTATGTAATTGTTTATCTGCACATATTATATCAATATTCTTCATATATTCAATAAATGATTGTACACGATGTGCGTTTGCTGCAATCAATGTTAATTCGTCAGTTAAATCATTTAATTGATTGAAACAAAAAATAAGATACATCGTAACAAATGATGTTGCACTTATTTTTTTTGGAAGTTCACTTGTTGGTAAATTATCATAAAGATGAAAAACGAATATAGCTAATGCTAATAGAAGATAATTTATTATGCTGCCAATATAATTGTACAGATTTGTTGATAAACTAAGAAAAAATTCTCGTACTGTTCGATGATAAAGTATTGGCGAGAGAACTTTTATAAAATAATTATTAAAACGTGTACGCTCGCATGAACCACCATCATAAAATGCAATTGGTTCATTGTATACACGAATTTGTGTGTGAAGAAAACGAAAATTACCTTCGAAAATATTTTGTTGAAATATTTTTCGTGATACAGATGATATAAATACTTTATTGATTCCTGTCCATAGAATAAAATAAATAAATAAGCCTAATGGACCATAATAACCAGTTATTTGCCATGTACGATAAGTATAAAAAATAATCGTAAATGGTGAAATAAAAATAAGAGGTAAAATAGTTGAGAGAGATCGACATAATGAATCAGCATCTTGTGTTATGCGTTGATCAGGATTGTCGATGAATTGCTTTCGTGATACTGATGATTTTGAATGATCCTTAGGGAAGCAATCAATGGAATATCGATCAGTATCATCAACACTTATCCTAGAAGAGTAGCTTAGTAATAAAATATGAATATTATTAATTAAACAGTTTTATAAATTTCTTACGTTTGTCCTTGTGTAGTCTGATTTTTCGAGCCTGATAAGTGATTATCACTATTATCATTTTGATTTTGTTGTGTTGCATTTAATACACTGTAATATCGCCGTTGGGAAAAATAAAACGAATGCAAATAAATGACAAGTCTTGTACGCCATTTAACATAGAGTACTGATGACAAACACGTTGAAAGCGATTTCAACAATGCATTTAGTATTACAAAAGCAAACGAGCGAATAATTAACCAACGAAATGCCGGGAAATCACGTTGATCTGGTGATTTACCTAATGAATCATAATATTCTGATGGAAGTAAGCCAACGAAATAAATGACGAATTGTAAACCCACTTCATTGATAATTAAAAGCAAAATAAACACTAGTGGATGAGAATAGAAACGTTCCTTATGATTATGAACATTTAATGAATGAAAAGAACATGGCACAAATATAGAAAGAAGATGAATAAATCGCTTAAGAAATAGATAATTCAAACTATTCTTGTTTGAAGACATGATAAATAAAGCAATAATAAATAGTCCTTATGTATATATATATATACATACATACGTGCATGAATGTGAAACGTATTTTATTTTATTCATAATAGCAAATATGTTAAGATTATCGTGAAAAGTTCATGTCTTCCATAGCCAATCTTAACGATTTATCTTTCTTTAAAGGTCAAAGGATGATATTCTGTGAGGATTAAAAATGATGAGAAATTTTCTATTCTATGATGATACCAGAAAAAAACATTCCGATGTTCTACAAATCAAGAAGTAAAGGTTAGCGACAATCAAAACAACCATTAGCGATTATAGGCAATGATTCAAAAATCCGTTATAATCAAGCTCTCGTCGAAATGAATCTTACACAAAAATGATTTGTTATTAGGCATAAATGTGCTTACATACCAAACGAACTGTAAATAAAGAAAATGTTCCATATCTAATGACCAATGAACTTTCGATCTTAATAAAACAAGTGATTGAAGTCGCAATATAAAATTTGCATCTATGCTTTCTCATAACATCTGTACAAACGTTTCGGACTATTACAAATTGTGCGTGAGCAAAGACACTGGAAGCCATCAAGGAATGGTGCATACAGCTTTTCTAGACCTACAGTTAATTATGTAACTACGGCATGGCAAGAGAGTTATGGCTGAACCCTGCCACTCGAAATGTCACATTATCTATGAAATATTTTGCGTAGGAATCAGTAAAAACACTTTTAAAAAATGTACTCAATCATTACGCTATTCATGGATACTCTTGTTTGTTGCCACACACATAATTGATTCTCGATGGTTTTTAAAAAGAGCGTGGATATGAAGTATTGGTATCGTTGTTAGTGTAGGCGTTGATAAAGATAAGACCTACACCCTAAATCGACACCAAACCATATATTTAGTAATTGTAAAATATCTCCGCTGGAAGCTTGACTCTGATAAGATCAAAGAAATACTCATATAGGAACAACTGTTGGAGGTGATAAGGAACTGTTCATTCGATTAGGAACCTCTTAGAACATGTTGAGTCTATGGGATAACGAAGAAATTAATTTGATATCGAAAGTGAAAAGAATAAATTAAACAAAGTATCATAGATACAAATAAAATTGCATATATTTTATGCAAGGGGGAAACGGCGGATTGTTGAGATTGCCAATCCCAAAGCAATCCTAAAAATCCCAAAAGCCAACAGCAATGACCTCTTGTAAATGAAAGCATTTTGAGCTGAAATTGTTATCATATATAGACCTCGTGGTTCTTAAAATATCCTAAAAGTTTCAATGGAAACGAATGTTTCCTTCTTAAGATAATCACAGCACGATCAGAAAAAAACATTTTCTGATCGTGCTGTGAAATATGAGTATTGCTTGCGATCGCACTATCTTCAGGAGAAAACATCCGTATACGCTGAAACTTTTAGAATATGCTAAGAACCACACGAACTACATATGATAAAAATTTCAGCTTGAAATTCCTTCATTTTCACGAGGAGATTGCTGATGAATTTTGGGATTGTGAAAATCTGAAAATCAATAAGAAATCCAAACAATCCAAAAAAAATCCAAAAATCCAAAAAAAGTCCGAAAATCCGAAATCCGCCGTTTCTCCCTTGACCAAATCCCAAATCCAAATCTGCACCAAATCTAACGAATTTTACATCAATCTATAAGACTTAAGATTCTTTTCTCCCTTCTGGGACTTTATCTTAAAAATTCGCATCAGATTTGAATAATTTAAGACCAAACCCAAATCCAAATCTATTTGCACCTAATCGCAAGGTCTTGGATTTGTTGCACTACTACTCACTAGACCCCTTTAGGAGCACATGTTTCATCGTACGTACCTTATATCTAAGGTTTTCAAGAACCTTTAATGTTGACATCAGCTGTTGGTAGGAGGAAATGGACATCGCCCGATACAAATCTTCAAATTGAGTTGAGTACAATAGGTTAACCGTATGGTCCAAATCTTGGAATGAATTGTGAGTTGAAATATAATACAGCCCTTATTTCATTGATTTCAGACATCGGAAGATTCAGTTAGTCTTATGGAGAACGATGTTACAGACATCATTGGATAGAACATAATGGAGAGAAGCGAATGGTGAAAACTTCGACAGTGGTGTGCATTGTAGATTGAATATTTAGAGTATTTTATTCTTTTTTTGTCGGCAGGGTAAAAAAGATAATATTTTCATTTAGTTTTCTTTGCTTTTAATCTAGTCTTAAAATCTATTTACACTATTTAAAGAACTTCATCAATGTTTTCCTGGTACACTACATTGCATATTTGATATATTCCATTTGATGAATCCTTCTGAAAGGAAGAGTCGAATCAGTCTCTTACTGTCCTTATCTATCAAACATGACTTGACTAGTGTTATTTATTCTTCTTCTTGTATTTAATGGTACTGTAAGCAATGATTCAAATTGTTCAAATCGACAACTTATTGAAGAATCTTTACACGAAGTTCACTTTCCGGGTGCACCAATTATTTTAGTCATCGCCAATGATATACTCTATGAGCAAGCTTTCAGTTATCAGTCGTTTTCACCAATGAAAGAAATGAACGTTGACTAATCGATATTTATTCTTGCTTCCATCTAAAACACATTCGTCGGTGTTACCGTTTTGCAACTCGTCGAAACGGAACTTGTTGATCTTGATACAGATGTCTATCAATATTAGACGGAACGACAGAAAAGAATACATCATCCACACTATCCTTCTCATTAGATCACTCTACTTAAATTGCTTTCTCCTTCAGTTTCAATCACAGTAAATAATCTTTCGCTAGTTATGTACCTACAACCGAATGATTTTGTATTTACTCAAACAACTTTGACTGACATATGCTTTACATATTTAAATCCAAATACATCAAATTAATTGCAAACACCACAGGGCAGTGTCAGTTATTATTCGAATGAAAGTTCATCTCTAGCTGTCTTAGTAGTTGCGCGTGTGACGAGAATGCCCCATGGCTGAGTATGTCGAAGAAACTTTATCAGACACTGAGATATTCACATAAAACTCGTTCAATGCTTCGAAACTACTAACCTCCATGAGCACAGTACGGACCAATCGAACACGTCCTCTTTAATTCTTTTATTTTAGTTGTTCTACTCATTTTATTTTCAGACATATGATACATAGAAAGAAAAATCGAAACGAGCAGCCTCTAATGGTATATTCGCTTTGAACAATAATAAAATTCCTTACGCAACAATTTAAATTTGGAAGCAAAACAGTGTTTTTGTTCACAATTTATAATGAAAGTTCAATTCATTTCGTTTGCTTGTTGCTTTTCTATCATTACATGTAGATTCGATAGGGTCTGAGTCTATAAAAATGCCGTAATATCCAAAATCCGCGATGTAGTAAATCAATGAAAAATAGATTGACCGCCATGTCTATCGAATATATTGATCTGCTTCTTCCGAAGCCTACTTTTCTGCAACAAATCAAGTTGCAAAATAATTCATATCATAATTAGTTTAAATGTATCATAACTATTGAAAAAAACGCGCAACGTTTATTTTGCCGATGCTATTCGTTAAATTTACTGAAATATTGAAATACTTGCCATAGCTCTCATTACCAAGTCGAAAGTATAGCATATGACTAAAAGGTTGTTCATAACTACATTATCAGGGACGACATTGAACAGGTTGTAGCAATTCATCTTAACATCAAAAGCCCTGAACTTTTCAAAAAATGCATGATAGATCATCCTTATTAAGAGCCACTCTCTTGCAGTTCCAGTAAAAAATTATTACAAGCAAAGCACAAAATGTGACTCCCTACAACAGCAACATGTCTCTTCTGATTCAAAAGAAAATAGTCACTTCCTCTCCACTAATACCCACAAAACTCTCAAACCTACATTGTGACACGGAATGTGAATGTTTGAAGATCTGCTTCACAACCTCATTTACATCTCACTCTCATTTCAAATACTTAAATGAGAAATTCACAAGCAACCGACCGAGATACTTTTCATGTGAACAGCCCCTTAAAGATTAAAATTTCGATGGAGCATTTTTTCACTCCAAGTAATTAAATCCTAACGAACACCAACTGAGAGAATCGAGATGATTTTATTATATATTGCTTGTGATATTTTTCAGCCAATTAGTGGAGTTAAAAAATTTGAAAAATATCGAAAGATCTAAAAAAGTGAAAATATTGGATAAAGAAGAACATTACATGTCACGTATTTTATACTGATTTAGGTAGCATCTTTAAAGTATTCATATTAGTACGAGTACTGAGTGAGTATATCTATGAGTACTTATAAGGACATACTTATTGAAAAAAATCAGCTGCAGAATACCCTTCTTTCCTATTTGATCTGTTATACAAAGTGTGTACAGGAGAACTAATTGAATCATCATGACGAAAATGGATTTATTTAGATTGAAAAGAATTGTCGAGGGTTTCGACTGTTTTTTGACGAAAAAGTCTTTACTGTCACTATCTTCAAGTAAACCAATCAATGAAACCAGTCACATTTATTGTTGATTCTAGTTTTCTTCGCATTAAAAGTGGCTACCACTTCTCCTTTTCTATCTAGTCACTACTATCTTCTGCCTCGTAGATTTTCTCCCATATGTATATGCATGCACGTGCTCGATGTGAACAAGAATAAATTGTTGTTATGGAGCCGTGCAGTCAGAACGTAATGTGGAGAATAATAGTATAGCTACTTCTCTACTTTCTCAACAGATCATAGTAAAATAAATACTGCTCTAGTATAAGGAAAGGGAAAGTTATTCATGTTCGTTATATAAAGCATTTTCTCCTAATGACAGTTGTTCCAACAGAAACTATAAGTAATGAAACCGTATGGAAAATTACTTCACCTGATAACATTTTTTTCTCATTCTCTGTGACTTGATAAGTCATACTCATTACTTCAATCGTTTTATCGTGTTATTATTATTGTTTGTAAATTCACTTGTGAAGACATATTAATCCATAATTTTCTTGAAGTAATGATAAATTTGATAATAAATCGATAGATTTATATTCATGAGAATTATTAGAGTAGAATAGGGACGCATACAAGTCCGAAAGACTATCTCAGCAATACATTAATGTACATCTTCACAACACTTTTTTTCGTCATGTTACGAACAGAATTACAATATTATTGCTAGAAAATACTTCAGAATAGAATAGTTTCTGTTACAGTCGTAGTAGCATGATATTTTTCCAGTTACCTTTCATTCTATAAGCTCACTAGTTGGTGAGCAGCATGAGTCGATATACTAAATGAAAATCAAGATGTCTCGATTAATTATAGGCAAAATTGTGCAGAAATTTAGATATTGAGCTACGTTTATTTGAGTCTGAAAATCGATCACGCTACAGATAGCTTGAAAATGTATGATCAATAGTTAGTTCACAGATGGTATAAAACTACGAAGCATAATTTGTTTTTATATGCAACTAAAATTGGTTTAGTCGAAACACAACACTAATAAAATGATTAGTAAGATATGAAGAGAAAATGATGCGCTTCAGTTTTCTAATTGATCGTTTCCAATTAATAATTGAAATATGTCAGTGGATCATCTGAAAAGAAAGCAATAAAAATATTCACTCCACAAAAGAACTTTGTGTTTGTTTTAATTGAGATTGCATACCTTCCGTAAAGCAACATGTCGCAACGTTGTGTTTAATTGTTTCATGCAGAGAGTAGAAATCATATTTAGCATGATGCTCTTGTCGGTGAACTCGAATGTGGATGAATAAACCATCACCGATGGATACTTTCATGAAATAGTTAATGCCATAAGCTACATCCTCCTCAGCATACTTCGTCACTCTATTTAATGTTTATTTTTTCAATTAAAATGGATTCTTAGTTACCGTAACCAGAATAAACAAGACACTTACTCCCAATTTTCTAGATGTTTTTCACGATGCTCCTCAGTGAAATGATGCAACTTATTTTCACGATGTTTCATATGCAATGCATGGATGGCAGCATGTTTTATATCTGGATGTTCTCTGCTCAGAACAAAACCAAGTTGTTTCTACTGAGAAATCTGGTCATCGATCAAAGTGACTTACGCTAATTCTTGAATTTCAGGTGTTGCATCCTAACAAGACACAGAACTACACAGTATGTGTAAAGATTTACAGTTCATGAGAACGAACCATCACAGGACCCATGTTATTACGTTGCTTGTCCGACATGACTAACCGCTCAATTAGCTAAAAAATAAAAATTTGTCGAAATAACTGAATACTTTTAATGCTGCATCGCGTGCAGCTTGTCTCTAACGTACACAATTCTTTTTCTTCGTTCTTATACGCACTCTCGTCGATACATTGCACAGAAAGAAACCAATAAGAAAAAAAATCTTTTTACAACAAAGAAAAAAACGGTGGTTTTTCTTAAGGCAAAACTACATCTTTTTCTTTTGAATTTCTATTGCTTTTCCTTTCTTTTTTGGCCTTAGTTACGAAAACTGATGAAAAAATTCCAATATTCTTTTCTATTCCACCTTCTCAGCCAGTTTTTTCTATATTATATATAGAGAAAAAAGATTCTCATGAAATCAATGAACAACGTGTCGCATTTTCAAATCAAATTTGAATTTAACAAAACTTGAACTTTGTTTCTCACCAAGCGGTAGATCATTACGTATTCTGAACAAATGCAATAAATTCCTCTATTTTACTCATTCTCATTCGTTTGATAGTATACTTGCAAAGAAGGGATTCATGTGCCACTGATACCCTCAACTGACTGGATAGCCATACGAAGTGAAATGACATTTTAATATTTGTATGCTTTTCAATTTACAAGTGCACTGTCACATGTGCACGTTCATAAACAAGATTATTCTTTTTTAACGTTTGATCTACTGCTGTAATCGAAGTTGGACAGTTCAAATATGTTTTCAGTCTTTCGAAGTTTTCATAGGAAGAATATGACTTTTGTTTAAAGTTGGATGACATGAAATCGGAATAGGAGAAGTCAAGTTTCATATCGATTTCTGTAAATCTTAATCCGAATTTATATTCTCACGAAGAGATATTTTGGGAGAACAATTGTTTGTCAGTGGACTCATAGTTCGATTGTATGAAATAAATTGAGTTGTTGTATTGCAGACATTTGGTGAATAAATAGTGTGGGCAGATTAAGAGAAAACTTACATCCATACTTCTTTTACTTTCTGTTTCACTGATTGTATGGATACGGGTAAGAAGCCGAAATTTAAATGTAGCTGCCTACTTGTCACAGAATCATCATATGATAACTAAGACAGAAATTAATTTAATAGCTGTCGAAATGATCACATACATATTGTGTAAATGATAATAAGTATCACACGGTGGTTGTCGCAGTTGAAAAGTAAAAAAAAAGGGGATAAATATGTTTTTACATCTTATTTCATGATATTCTTCTTAAAACACTGTATCGGCAGTTTTCTGCCGACGAATTTTGAGAATAGATATTTGCAACAAATAGCTCTCAGAAAAATAGGTACAAGCATTTAGAAAATGAATAATCTTCTACGTAGAGGTAAACTTCTCTTCATTTCGATTTAAAATAACCCAAGCGTCGAAACTGCTCACGTTTAATAGTTACGTCGTCCCAACCATAGTTAAATTTTTTTCAGATAACTCTCGACTGTGTACACATGATTTTGAAAATTACACTCAAAGAAATCATCGATATATACCAGGCATAAATCTTTTCTACAGGAAATCAGTACCGGAACGATCAATAATATCAAGAAAACACTGAGCAGAGGGTTTTGCATCCATGTATGTTGAATAATTTGCTTCGCAAATCATCTGAGATGACTGATAGTTTACTTACATATAATAACATTTAATAGAAAACAAGAAATCTCAGTTCAGTGGTTGAATGAGCGTGAAGTTTTTTAATCTGTTATCGACAAGAAAAACTTATTTGAAAACTGAAGATGACATCTTTCACAAATCGTATAATTCTGAATATTTTCGGTCATCAAAAGTCTAATTCCTAGATAAGAGAAAAAGACAACAATATTCACTGCAATTCATTGTGAAGTTTTTTCCTTATCTTGTCTTTCGTGTCTCTATATATCTTCTGCAATTTGTTCTCTTGCATTCTACTATACTATCGTTTTTCGCTCAGACACAGTATTCATGTATATATCCCACTATAGTGTTTTTTTATCTACTCATATACCGACCCCCCCCCCCCCCCCCCCCGGGCACAAACACCGTGTCATTTTTAGCGGCAAACGTGAAAACTATCCATTTACTGAAACGAACCGCCGGTTCACTGTGGTGATGAGAGTCGATCACTGGGCCGATAAAACTATAGTGAGTCTCCAGTTTTTCACCCAATATCTGATCTCTACACATCTGATATTTTTATGTGACAACAATTTAATTAAACCGACATAAATAAGTTCTTACACCTTTCGGAAATTCTATAACGGCCTGAAGTTGGAAAATACCAATTGCTAGAGTCAAAAAAGTGATACTAAAATGGTTCAACGAACTATCATTCAAATTCGTCTACCTACTACCGTTTCTCACAGGGTTCAACTGTTTTGGTTTATATTGCAATATATCTTAATGATCAATTATCACTAGATGCATATGTTCATTCCCTTGTTTTAATATCATTCGATCCCATTATTAGGAATATGCATTCTCTTCTCACAAAATCATCTACGAATAGAGCTGAAAATGATGCATGTAGAGAATTTCATACTAATCAGTACCATTGACATCGATGATATAAATAATAATTTATATGGATAAAATGAAAATTTACACTTTTATCAATCACGGATTGACTTTTTAGTGCGTACAGAGCAGTGATCATTACTAAAGAGACATAGCTGACAAGTGTTTCCAACTATATATGTGAACAGTTAACGCGATACAATCGGTATCCAAATAGAAAGTATTATTGACATAGATTGCAATACAATTAAGAAATTAGTCGTAGTCATGAAGTAAAGAATGCTCTAGACATAGAATACAATTGAATTTAATTGATGAATTGTCAAAAACATTTCACCAAACGACTCGCTACGGTACACATGTGAAACATTGTTTTATGCAAATTTGAATAAATCACTGTGCAAACAAGATATTGATGCAATTATTGTACTTCGCACTTTTACTGGATTTTCGCATAGGGAATTATCAATGAAATACAAGAATACATGAGTGCAAGTAAACTACAGTTCTATTGTGAACAACCTATAACAAAAGATAAACTGAGACATTTAAGACAAGCACTTTTATCATTCAATTGTTTTTCATCAACATCGAAAATTTGTGCAAGCAGTGTGAAATTATACGAAATGTGTAGTTTGAATTTGAGTGATTATGATAAATTTGTTGACATAGTGTCGGGGAGTGAACACGTCAAGCATGGTATAGCTCATGTTGCTCAGCCAATAAAACGTTGCTTTGTCTCTGAAGATTCGAGCATGTTTCTTCTTCATTGCTTATATTACATTACAGAGCAAAAACAAGGAAAACTCCATAACTATTCCCAATACCTAAATATTAGTTACACATGAATTTGGATGAAAATTTAGAGCAGTTTGTCATGGTCTGCAGATGCTTGTTGGTGGATGGATAATTGTGTTTCGCAAAATTCAGCGTTATAAAAAAATCTATTTAAAAACAATTTTCTTCTTGTAGAAACTTGATGAACGATCACAAACTATATAGAATGATCTAGTTTAGTAAATTAAAGAAAAAATAACATCGGACCGTAATTACTTCGAGTTACTTTTTGCCGGCGATTATTTTTCTATAATTTTATATTTCAATGATAATTTTGTGACCGTTTCAGGAACATAACTTTTCACTTTATTGATAGTAAATGCACGAAAAACTGACGATTATAAAACATGACAGGAGCCGAATGTTCGCACTCGTTGTACATCCAATCAAAATCACTTTAAGTGTAGTGCCCAGTTTTGTCTCATCCCTTAACTCATTCTGAATCAGTTCATTATGCATTCAAGTCACATTAGAGAAGATAGTGGAGTCAATGACTTATTATAATTCCAGTTAACTCCATACGGTTGCAAACCACCTTTATGCAAAAACGATTGATGTTGCTTCTATCATAATCAACTGCGTCACATTGATCACGCTCTAATGCTAAAATTTGAATACACAAGGATTCTATAAAAAGAAATCTCTGTGAGACTTCCGTTTTGAATTCATTCTACTACAATAGAAAGAACACATCATTTGAATACAACTCTTAAATATGTAAGATTATCGTTCATCGGTATTGTTTCCAAATGCTGCCCTTCCCTTTCCATTTTTTCGATCTTTTCAAGACCTTTATTTTTCTTCCTTACTAGATTAATTTTTTCGTTGAAAAAATGAGTTTTTCCTTTGATAGTCAATTTATTATGAATATCTTTTCTTCGCTGTAATATAAATTTATTTCTCAGCGTATTATGGTGGCTGTTTTTGAAATTTTTTAAAATAAAATGGCAAGGTATTTTGTAAGTGTGAAAGTTTAATGACGTTCAAATATTTTTCTCATTTTTCTTAAAGTTTTCATCAATCATAATGGAAGGGCTAATGAAAGGGAAATCGTTCGTATGAAATTTCATCTAGCAACTGTGTCGAAGATTTTTGCAATTACAAGTTAGAGTAGGATCGTAGTTAACGTCATAACTTTACCACATTCAGATATATTCGAGAAGGGTTGCATTATGATTGCTCATAGTCAGAATCTGTTTGTGGTCTTCGTTCTCCTCGTTATACGCCAACGGTAATATCAGACTCTAGAAATTGACTCACATAAATAAAATACCAAAATTCTTCCATTCACAGTCGTTCACAGACACATAAAAAGTAAATATTCGTCGATCTGAAACAATAGTGACCTGTTTTTCTTTACATCTAATCTTTCTTGATCGATATTATTCAGTCAGTTTCTTAATTAACGTACGCATTAGTATCCTGATTCCATCGATTTTCAAACATGAACTTGTTGTTAAATATCAAGCAAAGTATTCAGTATTTTCAACTACAAAAATAATTTGAACAAGAAAATTTTCTCATCATATTGCAACTTCAAATCTTCGCAAGACTCTTCACTTGTTTAATGTTTAATATTCTTTTGTATGAGAAACTGCCGCAAAACAATACAGTCTGTAACAGCTAAGGTTTCTTTTCGCTGAACTTTTAAGAGGAACTGGAGAATCATTTTGTAAAAAACGATTATTTTTGCGAACAGTCCATAGCTACTTAAATAAAAAAATACAAAATGTACTCTGCAAATAGAAAACAACTCACACGATTTCAAGGCTTTTTGTTTCATGTATTATGGTTTTTTTCATCGAGTACGTAATGCTACGCGTCGGTTGGTGACTTTCTGGTGAATATCGTATTTTTCATTCAGAGGGGTCGGGGTGTGTTGGTTACAGACTGAATTTTGTATTTGTATTTGTGCAGCTCTCTAATAGTCGCAAAACTTGAATCGATGAAAATATAATTAAATTTGTTTTTCTTCCATAGAATTCGATGGGAGAAAATACGAAAAAGAAAGCTTGCAAGATTTAAAGAGTATCGTTAAAAATTAAATCAATAATAAAACATTATTTCTTTCTTTCGTTCAGAAAAAGACGTTGTCAGACGTCTGACAGTAACCACTGAAAGTCATAGTCATTCTGCTGTTTGGTCGATACAGTGCTGCGTTGGTGACTGCTTTTTTTCTGTAAAAAATCTCTTAAACGAGTTAGTCGTTATATCAGAGTAATTCAAATTTAGTAGTGGCTCCTTAGACATGTATTAAGTCACAGAAAGCCTAAAGTTGTTAACTGTAGTCTGCTTTACTTTTCAAACAGCTTCGTTTTTTTTCTTCAGCAAACCATCATTAAGATTTGACTCGCTTTAATCTTTCAACTATGATTTATGTTTTTCTGTGAGCATTTATCGATGACTAGTACGACTTTAAATGATGAAACCAATGTGAGAAGTAGAATATTTAAAACAGACGTATGACATAGAACTTCTAATTATAATCTCTCTTTGCATAACATTACAAAGACAGTTGATGATGTTGCTCACAAATAAGAAGGTTTTAAGGACATCCGTCATTATTTACCAGCATATGTTAAGATATTATATTTATGACTATTTTAAAGAGAACAGTCTCTACTCTCTAGAAACATTGGTTTCCTTGGTTACTGAAAGTAGCGTGGAAATCTTTAGAGGTTTCCGAACATTTAAAAAATTTTTGAGAATATCTTCTTGGTTTTCGAAGGCTCAGATAACGTTCAGGTCATCGATAATATCAATTTATACTACCAAAAAGTATGTTACGACACATTTCTCGTACTTTCGAGAACGGTTAACGCATTATAGGAAACTAATATTGTCAGAAAAACTATGTTGGTATGTGAAAGAGTTGTTCGACATACATCTTTGATTATTGGCTAGTTTCTAAAAATCCTGAATCTCAAAAAAGTATAATGGAGAACCATAATCCGTTTCTGGATTTATATTTGACATTATAAAAGGCTTTTAAAGTTGTGAACATTTTGAAAATGTTTCATAGAAAGACCCTGATGAGAGTTCACAGTATTCGTGTTCTGTTCATCAAAACCCAGACTCCTTTCTAGATTCTTCTTTCAAAAATGTGTCTCGCAGATATTTACTTAGAGAATCTGAATTTTGCACCAGTAAATGCAAAATTAATTCCATGCGATTTACTCACCATCCATCTATAATAGATTCTTGACAGATGTGTTGCGCTGGTTAGAAGTAACTCTTTTTCATCGTAAACAAGAATGAAATGAAAGCCAGTGAAACAAAACACACAGCACATAGAATTGTAACCAAAATTAATATTAACCACGGGTCATCTTCTGCGTAGTCGAGATATCTTTGGTATCCCAACAGAAACCATGAGTCAATAGCTTGAGACTTCGTATAGAAATATGGGACTGTTCAAGGAAAAGCTCGACAAGAGTGCTATTATTTGAGAAAAGAATATGTTACAGTTAAATCAAATGTGTCCATCGATATAGAATCATAGCGACAGTTCTGTAATATTCTTTAAAACTTCAGTTGGGCAAGTCTATAAATATTTTCTTCATGTACTGTCTTTTCTCACGTTTGCAGTCAAACTATTGACAGAGATTAAGTTTTTTAATAAAGTGGTGACAAGAAGACCTATCATCGAATGAAATTCATAAAGTTGGACATTTTATGATACTATTTACACAACGAATATGAGTATTTTTTATAAACAGAAAATGAAAACAAATAAAAAATATGAGCTGCCATCCAATGAAACTGATTAGTATATTCCATTTTCGAAATGAGCTGACTATCCTATCTGCGATTTCTCTAAAAACTGAGGGTCTAGCAAGCATCTGTTGTGTGTTCGTGTATGAATACAACTATCACACACTAACATAAAATATGTCCCATGTATTGTAATTTGAGGCAGAAAGTACGACGAATGCTATACATGTATGTAAACATGGTTCGTATCTAGGATACAGCGAATTTTTCATTTCTTTTGTGTAAAAGTGTATTACGAAATTTTTGTTGAAATTCCATTTAATTTATTCCAATTCAGAACTATCAAGCAGCTTAGATCTTGGAATCTGCGTGATCTTGAGCTCGCCCGATTACTGTGAGACCGTGCGTGGAAAATCTTAACTCTATATTCGAGCGAGGTCGGCATATTCTCTACTGATCAGTCGTCGTGAAGTATTGCAGAAAAAAATAACTCTGAAAATAATTGTTCGTTTGCCCAATCGTCATCCTTATTTATAACTGTGTGTGCATAACAGTAATTTGAATGAACAGTCAGCAAACAGAACATGATAAAGTCGAATATCACACATTCTAGTTGCGATACATCTTCATACTGCTAATATGAAAAACTGGGGGTAAAATCTGATTTAAATCGATTACCAGTATGATTAAACATCGATTATAATTTCTTACAATTAATTATAAACGGTTGGGAATCGATTAAATGTCTTTGATTATAATCGATTTTTAATTGATTCAGAATCGATTTTAATTAGCCATTATCAGTTATAATCGACTCAAAAATTTCTTTGCCATACCACTGCTAACACCAACTACACTAAAATTTTATCTCTTTCTAATCAATCCCAAAGCAACTGAAAATTGATTGAAAATCACCGTAGTGGCTTAAGATTCATATAAGGAACTAGGTATGAACTAATTTCAATGCAGAACTGGGTATCTATATAACTGAACTTATTTATTATCAAGTAAAGAGGAATATCCTTTGCAAATCATTATAAGGTATAATAAGTTAGGAGTGCATTAGTTATGCAGGAGTGCTATATAACTGGATACCAGTCCGACTGAGTATCTATTTAACTGATCTGTTATTCAATCGATAGTTAGTAACTTCATTAGATTAACACGCTATATTACCTAATCTTGAAAATCAGTTGAGTTATATGGATACCGACTCTGATTGGATGCCCAGTTGACTAGCACTGGCGTATACCTATTATCAACAAATCATCAACGAAACAATTACTTCTGCTATAGTTGATTCTCAATGCGCAATACTGGAATTATCCTAGCAATTTATCAGTAGAGTGAAAAGCGTATTCTAACACGAAATTTCTTCCGAGAAGCACATACTTCCTTCCTTCATAAAAAAACGAGCTCACGTCATATTTCTTTTCGACAGAAAAAAGAAACAATGAACAGAGAGTAATAGTTTTTAGGATCAGACACAAATCTTATCGCATTCCAGCTCGATAGATAAAAAAAATTGAAACAATCCTTTCTAAGACTGACAGAAACATTTCATCATATTCTAAGTCAATACGTTCAGAAACAGAAAAGCAGTAGTATGCAAGACTGAAAACCAAGTTTTTCCATATTCTAGTGGAATAGATGTAAAATGAAAAACTATAGTTTCTACGATTCGACAGCATGTTTCTTCATGTTGACGTTTAGTGGATGGAGAAAACAAGAAAGAAGTAGTTGTCAAGAATCACAAGTAACTTTTCTGATGTTCTACTTAAAAAGATGGAAAAAACAAAACTCATACTTTCTTAGAATGTAAAGTAAGTTTCATCATAATCACTGTCACCTAAACCCCACGTCGACGCCTTTTATAATGCACGTAAACGTTACGGTGATTCGAATTTTATTCTAAGTATCCCATGATTTGAGAGAAATCCTTTGCTGCTGATTATAATCGATTCCAAAAAATGAGTCATTTTTCGTGGACTATTATCGATGTGACTCGGCTTTAAAGAAATCTCATTTTAGTGATTACAATCGATTAGAGCAACAAATCGATTCTCGTGGATTATAATCGATATGACTGGATTTTAATCGACAAAATAATTATCAACTCATGATTAAAATTGATTATAACTGGAAATCGATTCTACTTGATAAGTAAAACATCGGAGGCAATCAATTAGCTTGATTTTAATCGAATGCAGTGGATAAAACTCGATTAAAATTCTGAACTTAATCGGAAGTAATCATAATTGTTCGATTTTCATCGATTATTTATATGTGAAATCGATTAAAATCATGAATGTACTGTTTTTACACGGGTGAAGATCACGATATAATAATTAACGACACATAATGCAGTAAATTTGATTTTCGTGTCTATTCAGCCTCATTCTAATCAGTCATCCTATAGCATGTTAACTGCAGAGTTAGACAGTGTACATTGGCTAAGACTCCAGCACAGACGTGTCATGATCTTCTGTCTTTTTACACTGATCAGAATCTTAGAAAACGAGGCGGAGAGACTAGGCATTCGGGGAAAGACGCACAGGTATCACTCTCTTTGAAAACGAAGATAAAACAACCTAACTAAATGCAGCAGCTACCAAAGTTTATTTGAACTTTTTCAATGAGTTCTAACGTATTTTGGCATAAATCTAAACAGTTCATTGAGAAATATATAATGTGTGAACGTGTTGAAATCTCATCATTTAAATGTTAATAACGTTTCAAAGAATAAATAAATCTCAGTTGTCCCTCATCTTCATTGTTTCATTAAATTAAAGTATCTGTTCATAAAGGGTCATCATTTCATTTACTTTTTGTTAATTGAAGTGCATCCATGGATGGTGATCCAGTTCCCTGTGAATTCAAGAATTTGCAAATAAATTCAAATGCAGCTCGAAGAATTTATGATAATATAAATGCTAAATTGATATCAACGAAAATGAATCGACGAATTTCATTACAACCATCGGACATCGAACAAATGAGCAGTTATGATCGAAAACTCGCCTATTTCATACGTTTCCATTTGCGTGATATCTTGACAAGTGATTATCGACAAGTTTGGTTTACAATTCAGACGAAAGCTCTTGATGATATTGAAGATCGCACTCAAATTTTGAAAGAAATTTCTGACGATATTCGTGTGGTTTATAGTTTTGGAGCCATGCTATCTTACGATACTTTTATTTCACATACAGAGGAACGAACTCTAGCCAATATTTATTTTCAGAAATTTCCTAAAGGAATTAAATTAGAGACGGCGGCCTATAGTCTAACAATGCCATTAAAAAACATAGACCCACAAATTTTGATTAATCATTCCACAAATGATAATTCTGTTCAAATTATTTTCATGCTGAAAGCGTCGCCAAAGATCGAGAAAAAGGAAGGAGCAAAAAAATGGTACAGTAACTTTTTTTTCTTGTTTTTAATGAAGAACTTTATTACATATTCTTCTAAAGTTATTGACAGGTAATCTAACACAAAGATTAACCATCATTTTCGAGCGATTCTGTAGACGAACGAGAAAAATGTTGTCTTGAATAAATCCACAACTATTCTATGCCAGTTAAACGTCTCCAATCTCTCTAAATAATTTGGATCGAATGAGTTATAGTGAACAGACATCGTCATGAACATGTATGCATGCATACATATGTAGTAATCCTTACGTGACACGATCTATATGCTGATTCTTCATTCAGTGTGTTCTTTTGTACATGCAACTGTCTATAACAAAATCACTACATCCTGTTGAAGTCGTGCGTTTTTCTGTAACCTTTCCTCCTATATGATTTCTGTGTTAGTCATCCATCGAGAACTTATCTAGCAAATCGGCTGTTGATCAATATACCATCATTCTTGTATGAACTGCATCGATATCAGATGAATTTGATACGATTGGATCTTAAGAAACAAGACGTAATAGAAAATACTTCGATATTTTTGTTTTCCATAGAAAACTATGAAAAATAAACCGAATGGCAGATTCAAGGCACGTTTTCAGAGCTTTTCGTAATGGGTATTTTGTTTCACACTTGAAATTTCGGATCATATCATTCTAAACGACGACGCATTATATTTTAGGGTTTAGATACGTTAAACTTGTATTCTATCCATGCATTATTTTCACTGGATATCAGTAGAATAGATTGTATGAGTACTTTATTCGGCTCTGAAATACAGACCTTTTCACATGAGCTGAAGTATTCCACGATTATGAAACTAGTTAATTGAAGTTGTAATAGGGTAGAGAATTGTAGAAGACTTTGTTTTAAAACTTACAGTCATTCATTTCTTCTAAAATGCATGCGAGCTGCATGAGACACGTTGGTACAGCGACAGGTGCACTGTTATCGATTAGTTTGATAGATCACTAAACGTCATTATTTCAATGTCGTCTGTGGTTTAGTGATTCGTAAACTGACTTAAGCCTATTAACAGCATAACATCTCAATATATTAGACGTTGCCATGTTACACAAAGTAAGATTTCTATAGAAACCAAAGAATGCTGTTCTTCTAGTTCATTATATCCTCTATCTTAGATGAAATATTGATTTCTAGCGATAACAGATATCCCATAATATCAGTGGTCATTGGTGATTAATATTAGTTTTGAGAAGATTTATATTCTTTGTTTCTCAAATATCAATTGAATTGTTGAACGAAAACTTTTGGCTGCATGCATCCCCAAAGACTATCGTCCATTCACGGACACGATTCTTCAGAGACATTATCGTAAAATTAAAATTTTCAAAACGATCTAGGAGTGTGGGATGTCACATTGTTTGCTATTGGATTTTGTGTCGAAAGATAGAAAAATGTATCCTATATCGATGTTGCATCTCCTATGCCCCAATGAGCTAGATATTTTTGCTAATTATGGAGCAAACAGTTGTGTTCAATCTATTTTAAGATGTTTTTCGGACCCATATTTGCACGTAGCACGATCTAAAAGTAATGTTGCAGTATGTCCAATAGAAACTTGTGTCTTGTCCCAACACATAGTAAAAGACCTTCTGATTAACTAATTAAATCATATGTTAATCAATTCAATGATGAATTCAATAGCGGATTGATAATGCAATTAGATCATGACCGAATCTCTAATCAATATTTCGTCAGTAGAATATTAGTGACGCATCATAGCTCGTAATACATCTTTCAATACGCTTTTAGTGATTGTATGTCAAATGCTATCTTATTGTAAGCCAAGTGGCCGAGAAAAATATATTCGTCTGATTAGTCGCAAAAGCTACAACATATTTTTAAAATTTTTAATCCGAATAAAGTTGCATCAATAGTTTTTATTTATTTTTACTGAAAAGTAAATATGAAGTAGGGCATGACCTCATATGGCAAGATGTTAATTATATTTTTTCTCGATAGTGTTTCATAAAAATCTCGTACAATACATTACATCAAGAAAGTTTCGTATATGCTATGTAGCTTGAAATACATTTGGAATTGATTGTGCTATGTATTTGATTTATATGTTTAGTAATCTCACTAGTTTGATAAGTGAACTTCCACTATGCAGTGATTTACTCCTACGATTTTTTCCAGCCAATACTGCATGGAAATTTTTACGTAATCTACCAATAGCTGGTTATTCTCGGCGAGCATCTGATGACACATTTCATATAAATTTTTCTCTGTTTCATTGGTACAAAAATGGAAGTCATTTTTCTTCAATGGGTATGCCATCATGTAGTCTTGCTTTTGATTTGTATGGTATCGAAATGTTGTGGTCGTTGGGCTATCTATTTCGAGATAAGCACAATAATGACTTTCTATCGATATCCCGTAAAGATCAAAAACCTTTCTACAGTTTATGCTGTACGATCTGGCGTAATCTAAAACATAATCATTGCTATCGCATTAAAGATGTATTCAACGATGAAATTCTAAAACACGATGATGAAACTTCAAAGGCGTCATCACCATTGAAACAAGTAGCATTTGCAATTGTAACACCGCACCGTATTGAATATCAACCAATGCTAATGACACGTCATCATCGAGGATTTGATTTATATCCTCCAGAGAATTGGTTACTCGTTCACATACGTGATTGCAATGGGATAGATACGATAAATAACCTAGATCTTGAGATGCGGGTACGTTTCATAAATTTGATGATGAAAGGTATTCGTTGTGGAAAGTTTAATTTTCAATATTTTGGATCATCGAGTAGTCAAATAAAAGATCAGGCTGGTTGGTTTCTATCACTTCCTTGTGATACTGGTATAGAATCAGCACGTCAACAAATTGGTGACTTGTCCAAAATTAAAAATGTATCTACTTATATAGCACGAGTTGGTCTGTATCTAACAACATTGAAATCAGAAGGGGTAATATCGAATTTCTATTGATGGTTACTTTTAGATTATCGATTGTCTTTGTTAAAATTTGATCTAAACTCTTTGCCATTGATACATAAAAAAGATATGAATCAAAATGATGATTTTTTATGATATCATTGAAAAGATTATTTTATGTAAAAGTCTCTGTTTTTAAATCTAGATCAAACTCACTTATATTCCACAATCAAATGATGCAAACGAAATGCCAGATGTGCAATACACATCTAACATAGTCTCACGTCTGGTATCACGAGTCAGACATCTGGTATGGTCAAGATTTACAGTTTATTTACCATACCAATTATTATTCTATTTAGATCTATAGAACTGAACATGAAGAGATACAATACACGGCCACAATCATTTCCGATATTGAACGTTGTGGGTTTTGTTTCACTGATGGTTGTGGTATGATATCACTTGGGCTTGCAAGAAAGATTTCACAAGATATGGGCATTTTCGGCAAAGTAGTTGTTTTCTGTACTCTTTTAGTTGTTTTCTTTTTATTTAATTACACTCTAGTCTGATATACCATCTGCTTTTCAAGTTCGAATAGCTGGGTGCAAAGGAATGTTATCGATTGATCCCCAATCAAAACAAAATCAATTTTATATTAAAGTGCGAAAAAGTATGGTCAAATTTGATAGTGATGATTGGACTCTTTATATCGTTGATCACTCTCGGCCTAGTAAATAATTAACCATTGAATTGATGTACGTAACATGATTTGTTTTTTTTTTTGTTCATTGGAATGTGTCTAGTGCCATTGAGTTTGAATAATCAAGTTATTCGATTATTAAGTGATCTGGGCAATAGCAATGGTACATTCGAATCGATTCAAACACGATGCATTGATCGCAAAGAACTTTGGCATCCACCAGCAAAATGTTATTTAAATGCATTGGAATCTCGTGATCAATCAATAATACATAGCAAGCAAATGGAATACAAAAATGCGTCAGTTCATGTATGAAAAATTAGATTCATTATTATTTGTGTACGATTGAGATTTGCAGAAAAAAATTTTTGATTCGTAATAAAATTCCATTGCCTGTTAATGAAGCTCGATGTTTATTCGGCATTGCGGATGAAACGGGGACATTGAAATCAGGAGAATGCTTCATTCAACACCGTAATCTTGAAATTTCGTCAACAGATGATCGGTATTTTATCATCGAAGGTATAATTATAATACTTCATAATATCAATCAATTCAGGCAATAATCTTGCCATCATAATTTCAGGTCCGGTATTAGTAACTAAAAATCCATGTCTTCATCCTGGAGATATTCGTAAACTCAAAGCGGTATGTGTACCAAAGCTTAAGTCTTGTATACGTGATTGTATTGTGTTTTCTACTGATGGCCATCGACCAAACTTTAATGAAATGGCTGGATCAGATCTTGATGGCGATCAATATTGGGTCTATTGGGGTGATGAATTTCAAATAGAACAGGTCGTTGAACCATTAATGTATCCACCATCAAAGAAATTGTGTGTCAATAACATAACAAACAAACTTATCGTAGACCATGTACTTGATACATTCACAGATACATCACCTGGTATTATCTGTAATACACATTCAGCCATAGCTGACAAGCATCCTGCTGGGACATTGTCGAAAGAATGTGAAGAATGTGCTCGATTGTTCGCGCGAGCAATCGATGCTCATAAAACTGGTGAAAAAATTGATATGACTCATATCAGACAACTGAAAGATAAGTATTGTCAATCATATCCCGGTTGGATGATGAAATATGACAAGCCAATTATGGATCCATCAAGTAAATCAATTAATGAAATTCTTCATAGAAAAGCTCAAGAGGCATGGCTAGATCCAGACAGTTTTAGTGATATCTTGCGATATTATCCAGATATTGGAAATCCTTCTGATGCAACCACAATTGATATCAATGAATCAGATGAACCACCAGGAGAACAGCAAATTGGATGTAGATATGGATGCTGCTGTATGCTGATTTTGATCGTCGTCGTCATCTCATTTTGGCTTATATTCAGACTAAACTCCAAGAAGTAACTATATAAACTACGTCGATCATTGAACTTTGTCTTTCGACATGGGTGATAGAGAACATTTTATCAACAAAATACAATCTTCTGTGTGTATTTTAGAGTGTATGAAATACTCAGCTATGACTAGTATGTTATGAATGTCTAGCACGTGTGACACATTGTGAACTGTCTGAATAGTTCATTGTTGACGATTATAAGCATATGCATTTTATTCGTATTGACTAGGATCAGATGTGAAACAAATAATGGAACTTATCAGGTCATGTTTCTAAAATGATTAGGCGATGTTTAGATTATTGCTTGAAATGTAATTGATTCTATTAGTATCTACGTAGCAGTTTCTATTTCAATTCGAGGATTATTGGTCGCTTTTTTGACAAGCTGTATGATACTACGGAAAACCTGTGATGAATTATCTTTGAACAGTACACATTCTTTGTCTCATATTAAATCATGTACGCAAAGTTATCAGTGCTCCATGCTTCGGTTTCCTTCCAACCACCTATTGCTGACCGTATGCAGAATCTTCCCTTCATATAACAATTGTGATTGCATTTACGTCTGCTTGTTTTGAAAGATCATGTAGAATATAGCGCTTAATTTTTTCACATTTCCGTGTGATTACAGCTAGCTAGTTTGCCGCTTCTCTAAGACTTTGATCTTTCATAAATTGGTCCTAGTCAATTGGCCCAATATGATGTGGTTAGAATTGTTAGTTCGATTCAAGAGAAGACCAACACCCACGCATCCATACTTATCTAATTTTTTCTTTCTATCTGTTCATTCTCTCTTCAAGAAGCCTTGTGCTATCCTTTAGTATGGCGTTCCTCATTTTTTCTTGATGCTTGTTACGGTCTTAATTATCTGCATATGTGTCGCTCTATCTCTTTATAGACATCTTCGGTTGTAATAAATGAAGGATACTTAGAAAACATGCTCGCAGCATGACAAGTCTTTTTTCTTATTCGATGTTAACAGAAAAGAAAAAAAAACATTGCACCGTCATCGCGGTTATTATTTGCTCAACGGTAATGACAATTTCGAAATAACACATTCATTACTCATAGACGCTTTAGAAGCATGTCGATGACGGTTGCATCTACAATGGAGATGAATGGTGTTGAAAAGATTTTTTGTGCACACGGTGGTTGGGTGACCATTGCACATGCTGCTCATTTAACGGGCAACCTTTCGATACTAGTAGAAAATGTTCCTCAAGTTCTTCGATGCTTACTCAAACGACATTCTCGTATGCGCTCACGTATTCGGATAGATGGTAATCGACATTTACTAGAAGCATTAGAATACGACAATGAACAGATACCCGTCCATGAATTCTTTTCAATTGTTCAAACACCAAACGAATCTTGGCAACAAGCGGTCGAAAATCAATGTAATAAAAATCCGTATTCGAATAGTGGTACAATTATCTTTCCGCTATTTTATTTCATGTTTATCTTCAATCATGAACAAGGTGAATCATTCGAGAACAATCTCTTTCATTTGATTCTCTACTCGAATCATTGTGTATCCGATGGTAGAAGTGGATATGTGCTTGTCAATGACTTTTTGACGTTAGCCACGATGTCATCTTTAAACCAAGTGTCAGAACCAGTCAATAAAGATATAGAACCATTTATTAGTCAACTCATACCCCGTCCATATGGTCCTTTCTATTCTCTGATATCACTCATCGGGAAATATCATTTGAAACAAAATCTTCGCCATTTAGGAAAGCCACGTATTCCGGTCAAATCGATCCCTTTTAATGACAGTGAACCAACAACATTTCATGTTCGGCAACATAAAATTAGATTTTTATTTTCATCAAGTTCTTCGAATCTCTACTTGAATTTACATGAACAATGTCGTTTAAACAAAGTTACATTACATGGTCCGTTGGTTAGCTGTCTTCTACTTGCTATTCATCATTGTTTTCCACTTGAAGACAGCGATCAATTAGATCCATTTGAATTCGAGATGGATTTCGACATGCGCTCACGTCTATCACCATCATCTCTGACATCTTCATCTGTGGGTTTCTTTGTTGGAGCAAGTGATTTTTCGCTTGATCAATCTTTTTCCATTCGTACTACTCGATTTTGGTCACTGGCACATCAATCGATGATAACAACTCGTAAACTATTGAAGCGAAATGGAGTTCCTCTATTCATGAATATCTTTTGTGAGATGATGCGAGATGAACGCCTATTCAATCAGATTGCCCAATTGTTCCCCGAAGGACGCATGTCGGAGTTCGATTTTTCGAATATTGGTAAGTATCCATATTCGTGTGATTACAATCAAGGTCAAATAAAACTACATGGCATGCATGTTATTAATAGCGGGAGTGTTTATCATTCGTCATCAACATTGTATATCACTTGTGTCGGCGACTGTCAGTTAGACTTTTCCTTAGCACACGAAATGGAAAGTGAAGAGAAAGCAAAAGAATTTTTGAACTTTTACATACATTTAATTGAAACATGTGCCAATCAACAACTTTGCCAGGGGTCGCCGAACTTCGCCAGTACGACGTTTCGCCAATTATTGGCGAGAGTCCTGAGGGTGCACTGGCGATTGTCCACCTGACTTTCACCAATTGGCGAATGTCCATGGGGTATATTGATGAAAGTCCAGTGGACGTTAGCCAATATTGGCGAAAATCATGTGGACATTCGTAAATATTGGCGAATATATGATGGACATTCGCCAATATTCACGATAATTTACTCGAAAAATTCACTAAGGACACGCCCGGATATGATATGATCATGTTGAAGAAATTCTAATGAAAATGTGTAAGAAAATAATGAAGTCACACGTGATATACTTCAGATGAACAAAGGAAAATGACAAATGAATAAATCAAGTTGTTTAAAAGAAATAGCGAAAGAAAAAAAAACTAGAGAAGGCTGAAGATAATAACCTAAATGCAATCAGATCGTGTGCTTCACAATTGTATTAAAAAGTCTAAATGAATACTTTCTTCTTGATTTTTGTTTCCTTTCTTACCTCTACCAACAGGACCGCCAACAATATAAGCAAATGACGAAATTGTTTCAACAAATGATCTTTGATTTGAAGCCAATAAATTTAGAAGTTTGATGATCTGTTTACTTTTACGAGCAACTGTACATATTGATTCGTGTGATTTTGCTGCTGAGAACCTTATCCTGCCTGAATCCTTCTGTCAGATACTACACTTTCCTCTTGCTTTAAACATTGTAAAAAAATCCACAAATTTAGATGTGGTTGAAAATAAAAACGGTTACAAAGACTATGAATCAAAATTTGATTTATGTTCGGCAATTCGGCAAGAACATAAAAGAAACTGTATTACAATAGGAAAGAGTTCATAATATATATAAATATTATCTGCTCTAATAGTTGAGAATGTGAGGAACTTTCGCCAGTATTGGCGAATGTCCACATGACTTTCGCCAATTGGCGATTGTCAGCGGGGTATATTGGCGAATGTCCACCTGACTTTCGCCAATTGGCAGGTGTCCAGCAGGTATATTGGCGAATGTCCACATGACTTTCGCCAATGGCGAAAGACCGGTTGGCGAAAGTCATTCTGGCGAACTTCGGGCTACCCCTTTGCCATGCTGAAACAACTCTAGAGCAACTACTCGCATTGGTTGAGTAGCAAGTACTATTAAAAATGAACTATTAAAAATATTTTTCTCGCTTTGTTCATCGACACAGAAATTCGCGGTTTTTCTCCTCAGTGTTCTAATTACTAACATTGTTATTGCACTTTCTATATGGCGATAAACAACAAAAGTTGATACTATATAGATTTGACGTAATTGAATTTTTGAAAATGAGAGAGAAAACTCATAAAAATGATATTATTTTCCATATCTACCATTTAACATCTCAGTACAAGGATTTACAAATTCAACCATTTTTTTTTCTTCTAGATTTTTCGGCATATATTACTGATAAGGAATATTATGCAAATAAATAGTAGATATATCAATTGCTGAAATGCTATTCTTTTTTTAAACAGTGCTACTAATTTACTGGGACAATCTCGTGGTACACTTGCTGTTGATGCCGTCTATGCATCAAAAAAACTGATGCACTACTCGAACGCCTTAGAGAAGCCGAAAACAAATAAAAGTCGATTAAAAAATCTATGAACGTTTAGACAGATGTATAGTAGAGGATTTGTAATAATTCATGAGCACAGCATATATTTACTTCCACTGTCAACTTCAAAAGACTAATGCACATGTTGATCTCATTTTGATAAATCTGTCATAAATTTATATTGATTCGGATTTCCCTTTTCTATCTGAAGCTGTAGACCAGCAGTACTGAAAAAGCTGGACAATAAAAAACTTGAAATGAGTAGGAATCTCTATAATGTAACGAAAATAAGGAAAAAAACAAACTGGCGGAATAACCTCACTATTTTATTGTGTTTATAAATTTCTCTCACTTTGAACTTGATAATCAATAGAACTGAAAAGGTTACCAATCAGCACTTAGTTTTGTGTCCTCTGAAGACTGGTTTCATCCCTAACAGCAGAGACGCATACGGAGAAAATGCTGAAAAAATCCAAAATTTGCCAGACATAAGGAGTTTTTTCCTAGTTTTTTTCCTGGCTTGTTCTTTTGGATTCTCCCACATTCTCACATCCACAAACCCAATGCACACCCAGAACCTGGTTATACAACTATGCTTGTATTTTATCTATTTATTGCGCTGTTCAAATGCATATGACAGCCGCCGACATTTTCCGCTGCTGGTTGGCTGTGAATTCGTCTTCCGTTCTTTGTTTTTGTTACAATATGATTCACTATGTTGGATATTTCATCCTGTCTTATCTTCATTCTACTATCATCAAAATAAAAGGTGCGACATACATACATGGTTTTTTTCCTCTTTCTGTTATTTGAATATTCTCGTCTCTTGATGTTGTTAATTTATTTTTCAACCTTTTTTTAATTTTCTTCCTAGTATGCTTGGTTTTTTCCTAGCTCATCCAGTTATATCTATATAATCACCATTTCAGTAACTAGAGAGTACTTCAGTGTTAAGCTGTTAGATCAATCACCCGATAGCAGTTTCGAAGATTGGTTCCTTTTTCTCCCATATTTAGATCATCGGACTCCATGCCTGAAATTAGAGTTAACGTAGAAGCAGCGTTAGAAATAATCTCAAAAACATGTCATTGGTTTCACGCTATCAACTTACACTATGAACCTAATGGAGCTATTAGTATATCAAAGGACATGTCACTACTTTTACTGGCTGTTACTGTTTTAATTATCTTAATTATTGCCCAAATTTTGTTTCCAAATGTTCTACGAGCGTTAATTGATCTTATTATACAATTAATTAATGCATTTATAGAATTGGTCAAAGCAATTAAGTCAAAAATAAATGTTACAGACGGATCGACTGATAGAAGAGATGTTTATAATCCACTTTATAAGAGCCGTTCTTAGTAGTGGAAAAGTTGTGCTGATTAAATCTTACTAGAATTGGAAAAATCTATGACCATAATCAAGATTTATATATCCGATGATTTCGAACCAAAATCAAAAATATCTTCAATCTGAATCAGGTGTTTTCGCAAATTATCATTCGAGAAAAACAAATAACCATTATAATTAAAACGTTGTAATAAAAGAGTGATTGAAAACTATTACCAACAAATAAACTCAAACAGGAAAAAAGAAAACATTCCAGTAAAATGTTTCTCAAGGCGCGAATGTCTTGGTGGGAGTAGAAGTATCATTGCCGGTGTTTTAATCATCGACAACTATTCCCACATCCATTCCAAATTCGCAACTACATCTAATAAGTACTTCTGTCTACAAGTAACGTGAATCTAAAATGGATTCACTGAGCCCTAGACTGCCAGCACGTACATATGCAGACATATGAATAGGGGACAAATTCAAGTGTTTTATATATGTATCGTGGAATTTCCGAGGCCATGGCTGTATAAGTTAAAGAGAGACAACGAGGGCATTGGGTGAACTTGTGGAAGTGGGATGTCGATGAGAGGAATACAAAAATTTCCAAGACCAATGACTAAAAACCGCATCCAAAGTCAGCACGAAAGACAGATACGATGGAATGACCGAATCAAGATTTGATTTGAATTGGAAGCACTCACCTTTCACACCCAATAGACTACACTGTTAACATGTCTCATCAGGGAGTCTTCAATATCTTCCAGGGGACCATTAGCTTGAGTGTAATCTACCAATCGCATCACGCGGATGAGAAAACCACCCGTAGACGGACCATGATTCCATTTGGGAACTCTGCCTACCACTCTTACTTGGTTTGTCATTGGATGTGGCAACTCTGTGTTTCCCTTCACAAGATTCGCCTATGATATGTGCCCTGTAAAATGTAATTTGAGAGATAAAAATGGTCAATTGTGCCATCGAGATGGCCACTTGTACCAAGGCCTTGTTTCAGTGGGTATATTCCGTTTTCGCCGACAATTTTTTTCACCGACGACAACTTTCGCCGATTCCAACTTCACCGAAAGAATTTTTTCTTTCTTTCTATTCGGTGAAGTTGGAATCGGCGAAAATCGTCTTCGGTGAAAAACATAGTCGGCGAAAACGGAATATACCATAATCACACATTATCGTATTTTAATTTAACCTTTCATCATCATCAAGTGGTTTTGTTCGACACTGCTCCTAATCATCACTTTTNTAATAATAACGATTTAGTCCATTTTCGCCGACAATTTTTTTCACCGACGACAACTTTCGCCGATTCCAACTTCACCGAAAGAATTTTTTCTTTCTTTCTATTCGGTGAAGTTGGAATCGGCGAAAGTTGTCGTCGGTGAAAAAAATTGTCGGCGAAAATGGACTAAATCGTTATTATTATTGTCAAAAAAAATGAAAAGATTGATTTTACCTTTACTTTAAAAAAGTCAATTACATTATCAGAAAGCGTGACTTTATCTTTAATTTTAAAAGCCGAAGTGTTTAAATAACAGCACTTCGAATATAAAATCCATGATTTGGATCGGGTGAAAATTTATTCTATTTCAAATAAATCCGTTTCACACTAAAAACTAATTAAAATGTATTGTTTTGTTATTATCAATAAATTCAATTGAAGAGATTGTGCGCGATCTACACGAGTTACACATGAACTATGGTAGATATTAGCGACCATCAGAAAAACATATTGCCTGGACTGGAAGGATAAGGTCTAGAAACCGAAATTCACCCGTTTGTCTGTTCGTCTCACTGAAACGATTTAGTCCATTTTCGCCGACAATTTTTTTCACCGACGACAACTTTCGCCGATTCCAACTTCACCGAAAGAATTTTTCTTTGTTTCCATTTTAGAAAGAAAGAAAAAATTCTTTCGGTGAAGTTGGAATCGGCGAAAATCGTCTTCGGTGAAAAACATAGTCGGCGAAAACGGAATATACCATAATCACACATTATCGTATTTTAATTTAACCTTTCATCATCATCAAGTGGTTTTGTTCGACACTGCTCCTAATCATCACTTTTGTATCTTCTATCATCTCCTTTTAGTACACTTTGCAATGTGATTAGTAAGCGTCGTACAAATTTTACTCTCGCCTTTGATGATTTACATAATTTGAGTAGAAAAAATTTTCACTTGATGAAAAACGGCTTAAGATTTCAATAAGAGAACGTTGAGAAAATTCTCGATTTTGTGTTATAACTGCTCGATATGCTCTTGCTCAGCTCATGTTTAGAAAACAAGAACATACTGGATAAGAACACATAAACCTATGTTTTTTTTTTCGATTTTTCTGTACTAATCTATTCTGATTTGATCATTATTTTTCATCTTTTGAAAGATTAAAATGAGGTGTGTTTGTTTTTCACTTAGAGTTATGAGAGAAAATGAATTTTCAAAAGCATTATTTCCTTGGAATTGAAAAAGTCAATAAAAGAATAGTATTGTGCAAGTGATCATACGATGTTAAGATACCTCGTTTACAGATTTAGTTTTGCCAATGCACAAGTCAAAAAGGATGTGTGTATGGTTGTGGGTGAATGAGACTCTTATTCCTCAGCAGACACATACATACCCACACCAAGCGTCAATGTCGAAGTCGATTTTTGTTGATTTCGTCGAGCCCCTATTTCTAAATCATAAAACAGTTGCCAACATTTGAAATCTAACGAAATTTCAGCATTTACAGGGGAACTCGGGATACATAAAATGTCAACAAATCAGGCTCATTCGAGTTCCGTTTTACGAAGTTTTAGAAAGTCAACATGAAAAAAATGGTTCTCGTCACGCTTGGACAGACCGTGACAATAAAATTTTGGTAGATCAGAATAACGATAATCATCAGATTGTACACCATTCGTTGCACTTATTCACTTTTGCAACATATTCAGATACTTAAAACATCGAAAACGTATGAGCGTGTGTCAAGCGAAAAACAAAGCAGCTAATGGAATAATACAACACTCTTTTTATCAAGCTATTTTACAGTTTATGTAGAGGCGAAGATTTACTACTGACAGACTTTTAGAGAACGCTATTATAGTTATCCTTAGTCTCTGGTTCATTCCTTTGTCTTCGTTAAAATAATCGATCTATACGATCAGATTTTTTCTCACGAAGACATGCACAAGATACAGCGTCATCTTTTTATATGCTTTTGATTTATGAAACGCGTGCACCAATTAATTTTTTTTCTTTTCTATCATTGTTTATTTTGAGATTTTACTCATGTTGAAGAAATCTCGGTGGGTGTTAACACTTATGATGCTTGCGCTGACGCGAGTGTATGTTTCGATCTTTTATTCATCGAAATCCACATTCACAAGACAGAAGCTTGTCAGGAAATACATATATTGCTCCCATTGTATCCTTTGAATAAACATAGGTGAAACAGTCAGTATTTGTAATACTCTTCTCTCTCTCTCTCTCTCTTTAAATGTATATGTATAGATATAATCAGGTATATTATGGCGAATCTTTGAGTATCAGGTCGTGTCCTATTGCCACTTTTTTAATTAAATGTTACAACATTGATCATATTTTGGTTTTATCTAATATGTAAAGTTTGTTTTTTAGACCTAAAAGATATAATGAAGAGTCAAGATCGAACTTTATTCAACTCATCCAATCAACCATATGAAGGTTCCGAACCTTATCCACCTCAAATCGGTGTGTTTTTCTACTAAATAATTTTCATACTTTACTTATATATTCATTCAGGTAGTGGCTCAGGTCAAAATGACATTATATTACCACTGCCTCCACCATTTCTACATCCAGAATTTATCAAAGGTGTGTTTTATTTCATAATAATGAAAATTTTCAAGTAAACTTCTTCTTAACAGATTCAAAATACACAGGTGTACCTACAGGTAGTAATGTTGTAAAAATCGATATTAGTCCTTGACTATAGAACATGACCGAATTATGCTTTATCGGCTTTGTAACAGAAAATAAATTTCAGCTATGCTTTACACATAGATATGACTACACGTGACGTGTATCTTTGTTATCCTAGAGATAAATGAGAAAACGAAATGAATGATTCGTATGAGAGGAGAAACTTTCTTTTCTCAATGTTTCCTTCCTTATTTAAAAAATCGAGAAAATCTGATTGACTACCTAGCAGTGTACGAGACTTAAAAAAATATTTACATAGTGTTACTCATAGCAAGTAAAGTAATGTTCGCTCACACTTATATACCTACTACGTATATCTTAAAGAAGAAAAGAGGCAAATACTGCCGTAGTATATGCAATAGAGAATAAATATTTTCACGTACTCTGGTAAAAAGTTTTCAATAAAAGTCTCTGCTTTATCTTTCACGCTTACCGTTGATATTCCTTGTTCGGATTTTTCTTTTTCTTTTTAACCTAATTTACTAATCAAACTCACTTTACGACTTCTATACGCATAAAATATTTAGCCATTATGATTGTACATAACGACTTCATAGATTCAATATGCAAAAGCATGATTTCGTAAGATCCGTCTAGGCTAATTCATTCTTTCATATAGTCATATGTGAAAGATAGGACAAACAGAAGATAAAAATTTGTTCAATACCATTCGTTTAATCCGTTAGAGCGCGAACACGAAAACTGTTCAAATATTTTCGTGATATGTTATTGATATAAACCATTTGTAACTGTTCATCAACAATGTCTGTCATAGTCTGTGATTGTGGAAGTACCAAAAACCCCTTTCAGATCGTGTCTCAAAAAAAGAAAAGAAAATAGTATCAATATTGACTCATCAATTATATAGGATGAGAATTCTTTTAAGTACAGATCTGAGTAAGAAAGACACACATATCCCGATAAGAGAAAAGTTATAGTCGATTTTTTCAAATCTGCTTTTATTATACACACTATACTAACAAAATGATTTTGTTATTATGAAAGAGTATCAAGTTTTCTAACCGCCGCTGTGTTTATGTTTTTCTTCGTGAGTATTTAACAAAACAAAAATGTCCTCATCATCAGATTCCTACAAACTTTATTCTACCTACAGATGTTCAAGTTCTATTTGAAAAAGATTACGAATCTATCAATAGATTTGAATATTCACTCAAATTTTCTCTCGTTCAATATATTTCTGTCTTATTTTACATTTATAACCAGTCCAAGACTTCGAGTATAACACAAGTGACCTTTCTAACAAATTGAAAAAACAAACTTCGCACCAGAGTCCGGTTTTCAATTTCAGAATAGGAATAAAGTTATTTTTTTTAACAAGTCAAAGGTTATTGACCTTGCTTTAGAACATATCAAGAAGACTACTCACGTTCTACTCAATCTACAGTTCAATGAACATATGTTTTTCGATAAAATGGTTTCCTTCATCAAAACTCATTTCTATTTAATTTATTTTCAGCAATAGACAGAGACAAAATAATAAATAGTGTGACACAATTGTAGAAGGTTTCAATCTATATCCAAATATTTGTTCAAAAGCTTTTCACATATTCACAATGAATTTAAAATAGAGTTTAAACAAATATTGATAGATTGTATCCTGCATGAGTGCGACTTTTCCCGATCGAAACTGCCCAACATTCATCGCATAGTCTCATAGTCATAGGAAAACTTGTAAACTTTTACTTCATATTAAAAAACTTACACTGCTTCGTTTCTTCGCCAAGCAGCAACAGAAGAAAAAGAGAAATTATCGAATTTCTTTCTGTTTCTAAAATCGGTTCGCTTACTGCAACTACATGTTTTTTTCTGTACTAATGGAGTTATAATCAAACTTACTGATTGACGATGTTAAACAGATGGATACTATTTCTTCACACGTTCAATTCTTCGATCGTGTGGTACCTCAGCAATTGTGAATACATTTTCATTAAAATCGAATTCTCTCAGTTGAAGTACTATTGATTCGAACCTTTTTGGCTCATTCTCAAATTCAACCAATTGTTCGATAATCATCAAATCAATTTTCGAGTATGCTTCTAATTACATAAACAACGATTTTAAAGATTACAACTATTTTGACTAGTTGCCTGGTCTCAGAATTCCAGGACCCGAACTTGTAACTGACTGATTAAAATTTTGCAGATCTACAGTCGAGCCATAATCTGACTACTCGTATCGATAGTTTTAAACTGAATCTGATTGTTGCTGAGAAGATATGATATTTGTTTGTGTTTGATCAGTAATATAATATAGATTAGAACCGAACGGGTTCAAGAATCTTGAGATCTGGTCTCGATCCTAATGTGTATTGGTTGGATCCAATGAGCTCTAGTCCCTGGTACCCTTCTCGGCTGCAAAATACTGTCGACAGAATAAATTTTGAAGGAATTCGATCATGAGGATGCATTAATTTTTCTCGATGTTCTTTTACTACAAACGTAAATATAAATGGATCGGAAGGTAGACTCTACTCTCAACTCTTTCAGAAACTCATTTAACAGTCTTAATTGGTTTGTTTAATACCTAGAGTTTTTGTTTATATCTAAATAAATGTACAAGTTAATTGTTTGCTTGAACTTCTATCAAAGTGCTGTGCTATTTTCCATCACCAATCAACTTTTTTTAAAAATTATAAGTAAAATTTTCCTTGCTTTTTTTCCATAAAGATGAAGAACAGGCCGAAGGTAAATGGGGAGATTTTCCTGGTCTGGAAAGTAAAAGTATTCGTCGTGTATTCATTCGAAAGGTTTGTTTTGATAAAAACTTGCTCGAATAAGAGACTTCATTCGAATAATTCTATTTAAAAAAGGTTTATGTCATTCTTATGATTCAATTATCGATTTCATTTGGTATTATTGCCTTATTCAATTTTATGTATGGTCTTTCTTTTCTAATAAAAGATATGACATGTAAATATATGATCTATTTATTCAATCTAGACCATCGATTAGTGAATACGTACGAAGCTCACACGGTCGTTGGCTTTATTATACATCATATGTTGTCTTTTTTGTTTCTTACTTTGTATTGATTTGTTCGACAAAAGCAGCACGAAAATTTCCACTTAATTTTATTTTACTCGGCATTGTGGTAAGCAAATTGAATTGAATACAGATAAAAATAAATGAATTTTTTTAATTTTAGACATTAACTATGAGTTATATGGTATGTAATTCAATTTCAAGGCTATTTGTTCTTTCGATATTGTGTTTTTCTTTCTTGTTTTTCTAAAACGTTAGATGGGTATGATTTCAGCATATTATAAAATTGAATCGGTCTTTATTGCTGTTGGTATAACAGCATTTGTTTGTCTGGGAGTGACAATATTTTCATTTCAAACAAAATATGATTTTACATCATGTATTGGAGTTATGTTGGTTATGTCGCTGGCACTTTTCGCGTTTGGTATCGTTTGCATTTTTACTTATTCAAGGGTAGATAACTTAAACGACTGAATGGTCATTAGAATATTCATTTTTCTTTTCAGATATTATATACAATTTATGCTGGTGTTGGAGCCGTATTTTTTTCAATTGTAAGTATTCATAATTAAGAAAGCATTCATGGAGTAATAGAGAATTAGCATAGTTGTAAAATATACTAACCGATAGAGCACTAACAGTTCAAGAAAAAAATTGATCGACCTTATTGGATGTAATCTTTTTCTATTGTCTTTCAACAAATTGAATTTGAATGAGAGAAGTCACAACGAATGAAATAACAGATTATAGACATGTTTTTAGACAAAAGTTTTGCTCGTTTTCCGCCTCTCTAAAAATATTTTAGAAGAGTCAAAAGCTATGGGTTATGATTAGAGTTTCGTGCTCTGCCTGAATATAGATTAAGACATGTTGTATCTATTTTTGCACAATGATAGTGAGCTAATTATTTGGGCATCCGGAAAAATTAGTTTGTGAGCCGAAAAAAAACATACTTTTATTACCCGCGTAAATTCCTTTGTAAAATTGTTAAAAGCGAATGCATTTAGTAATTTTGTAGAGCAGATAACTTTTTACAAGAAATCGATGTCAAACTAGGATGTAGCTTATGCATAAATGAAATTATAAGCCTCTTCTCAGGCACTTGTTTGTATATAAAAGCTGATTTGATGAAAAAGTTAATGTCATAAGAAAAAAAAACATATTAATGCCTTATTTGAAGACAAAAATACTGGAATAGTACATTTTTTTAAGTGCATTTCGCTCTATTATCCGATATATTAACGAAGGTTACAACCTTAAATTTCTGAATATATCTTTCAAAGATTCCCTCATTTCTCCTGTGTGAAAATAGATCAAAATTTCTGAATCTATATTCGGGTAAAGCATAACATTCAGCTTCTAACCCATAGTTTTCCACTCTTCTAAATATTTTCACATAGTAGACGGCAAACAAGCAAAAAAGTTGTCCAAAAACTATTTCATAGCTCGTTACACGATTGCTTATTTTGATCGAAAAACAAAACGCACAATATACCACCTCGATACTATAAATAAGCAAAGTTAAATATGTGATAGTTCGTAAATGGATGATGACCACTGATGAGTTATCGAACACCAAATTTCGATTGTAGTTGTATCCTTCATTATCAAATGACTTTCCGTTAAGGAACATGCAATCTAGATATGTAGTTGTACGTCGAGCAGTTCAGATAATCGATTGATGCTAGTCAGTAACCGACCACATAAAAAATCAAAACTATATTCAGCAACTATAGAGATTATACGAGTTACCAAACAAATGTTCTAAGCAGCTACAGAGATAGTCTAAAGTTGACCAAACATGAGACTATTAATGATCAATATCAGATATATGTGTCTCAAATGTCGACATAGTGTTCGAAAGTACCATATTAATCATATAAATTGCCACCCTTGTGGCTCGCAAAGCCATTCATAGATTTCAAACGGCTAAAAATATAGCCATATAAGCTATGCTTGTAACTATTGATACCAACATTAGATTATTTGAAACATCAATGATTATTTTGATTGTAGTCATCATTCAGTTTGTATCTACGCCAAAGTTGTATAACTAAAAAGTGCCCTACTTTTTACTATGGTGCTATCCCTAGTCGAGAATCTCTCAACGAGTTCCCCAGAAAACATTCCTGGAGACTCACGAGAGAGAGAGAGTGAGAGAGTCTTTGAGGAATAAGGGAGTGTTTGCTTAAGTGCTTCCTAGTCCATGTTCCTAGTAAAGTTCCCGTGTCCTCCGAAAATTGGCAGATCGTTCGGTGACGATTTTGTACAATTCTAAGGAGGTTCCTTAAAATTTAGCCCAAAATCCACATATTTAGTTTTTCAAAATAATTTTTTGCGCATTATTTATGAGTCGAAATTCCTTTTCTCTGAAAAAAATGATCGTTTTTTCTTAAAACAATCTTCTATCTAATCAATACAGTGGACCTCGTCTCAGCGAATGAGTTCCATCGATTGAATGTAGATTCACGTCGAAACGACGAGCTATGGGTGAGAGGATTCATGCAGAAGCTCCAATGAATGAGATTGAGTGTGTACTATTCAAAATCAGCATGGGCAACTGTATCGAATCTCAAGACATTTCTTTAACGACGAAAACCATCTATGATTTTACGATGAATGAGGTTCAACGAGAATTAATGTCTCGTAACATTCTTCCGTTGCAGTATAGCTATGAATTCTGACTCCGAATATCAGAGTTGTTTTTAATGAAAATCAGTTTTTTTCTTTTCGAAAATCACTTAAAACTAGATCGTTGCGAACATTTTTGGTCATGATGATCAACTTCTTTTCCTCATTTTTAAGAGCATAATAAATTCCATAATCTCTGAAACAGTTCAGTATGGTAATTTGTAACCTTGAAAATTAGCCGTAGATATACTATGGAACCATATTCTTAATAAAGATGTGTAAATTGACTTTTTTGATAGGAAGTGACTAATTAGTAAGTACCTCAAAGTCGATATTGAGTAACTACACTGAAGGTCATTAAAGTGAGCTAAAACATCGAGTGTTCTGATTTTTTAACAGTGTCTTTTTTCTTTGGTATTCTAATTTATCGTCTCTTAACAAATCAAACGACTTAATTTTCTATTGATAGTTCCTGGCCATTGATACACAATTAATTATTGGTGGTAAAAAATATGAATTAAGCGCTGAAGATCATATTTTTGCATCCCTTATGCTTTATATTGATATTATTTACATATTCATCAACATTCTTGGTGTCAGCGGCGTTCGAAAATGAAATCATTTCTCAACAACGATGCTGTAATATTTGCCATACAAATCATCTTAATTATTGTACACTATTAGCTAACACGTTGTAATTGTTCGTAATTCGTGTCTTTTGCTTTCATTTTTCAGTTGAAAAATCGACGTTTATGTCTATAAGATATCGTCTAAAAGCATTTGTATATGTTTCCCATCATTTTTGTGTGTTAATGAAAAATACATTTACAATCGTGAACAATGGCTCTTCATAAGAGAAACAATCATTTAAATAAGGATTGTTTATGAGTGTGAATTTTGATGTTTGTGTTAATTAGTTTTATAAAAACAAAATCCATACCTCTAGAATTTATCGAATTGAAGTTTTTCACAAGATACCAACTAGATGGCGTTGTATTTCATATTCCACCATTGAGAAAGTGAATCATGTGCAAATACCTTCGAAACACCAATCCATGTACTTCCTTTCTATTTCTACCGTTTTGCTAAGTATACCTTTTTATATATTCATTGCATTTTTTCCAACAAGAATATTTAAATGTCAGAAAAAAATACAAATTACTTCACTGAAGACACATTACCACTGTTTATGAATAAAATCTGCACGATAGATGATGTGAGTATGCAAGACACTGTTGTCTTATCCAGCAGCATGTTTCATAGTGAAAGCGGCATGTCATATCATAACCAGCAATCCTACAGCGATTCATCGAATAATTCCTATTTCCTCGAACTGGCTGCTGAGCAATCGAAATTTCCTCAACGTAAGTTAATTCGAAGCTTTTTTATGAGTACTATGGTGAGTGTAAATTCAAAATCTCTCTCTCTCTCTCTGATGTTTTACAGAAAACTCCGATTTCTTCGTTCGCTGAACTTTACTATATTCTCATACTAAATTTATTTATTCTATGTAACAATTAGTATATGCTTGATAGCAATACTATAGTTATCAGAGCTCCACGGGACGATAGAAAAACTGCCCCGTCTCACGTCCTTCTCGTCTCGTCCCGCTCTGTTCTGTCATGTGTAGGTAACTTTTTTTCTCGATATACGGTTGAAAAAGAGTAGCTAGTTTATATTTTCTTTTTTTAATGTGAATAATGTATTCCATGTAATAAAAACCGGAAGAAAACTGGGGGTTTTTACGCTGAAAAGACGTTAAAAGGGCTTGAATAAGCGCAGTTAACCGACATTAATAAAATGTAACCGGTGTTTTTTTGATCGGCTCGAGCGACATGATTTGTTAGAGATTCATGCGTTACTCTATCTTCAAGAAGTATCGAAGAATATACAGGTTCAAGCTCGTATTCCCATTGAAAACGTAGCAGGCATTGTTGAAACACTATTGAAAATCATGCATCAATAAAATATATCAACTACTTCCTAATTATGCTTCTGCAGCGTTTAGTAAAGAGTTGAAAGCAAGCATATCAGTAAGTAAATTGAACGTATCGATTTGATTAGATTATCAACAACAGTGTACATCATGTTTCACATTTTTAATCCCACATGGACAGCTCTGACAACGTTTATGACTACTAGAGATCGAAAGAATTGAATAATTAAATATGGAATTCCTGAGTATTGATCGAACTAAGACGGACCTTAAAAAGTACACAATAGGAATGATGAATGGTGTATATTTTAAAACAAACACTTGTACAAATCCTATTCGATTTTGGCGTCACTCTGTATGCATAAAATAGTCGTTGTTCATCGCTTACATATATCTTGACAATTGCTAGTACCCTATGTATGAGAAAGATTTTTCGTACTGTTCAATGCGATTCTTCTGTGATTCAAGAGATCACAGAATGAAGACTTATCGATGGAGCGTGTCGAGTCTCTGATTGGATCTAAAATTCTTTGGAGCCAATCGGTTATACTTATTGAAAACTACATTTGGCTAGTAGCTTGTATTTTGAATGCTTAAAACTTCTTCTAAACTTGAATTATCAATGTTCAACGTAAGTTTCTTGAATTCCTTAGAGGAATCTTCATGATTTACTAATCGAAACTACGCGAGAAGTCTACTTCATGCCGGAGTAAAACATAATCTTTAGTTTTGGAATTAATTAGTTCCCAGCTATCAGTAACTCAAAAAGCAAAGAAACAGTTTAGTCATCATTTGATGAATTAGAAAATCGAAGTCAATAACTAATTATCGAAAACGAATAGTGAATATTCATCGAAAATCTCACATTAGAAAGCGTTGGCTTTTTATTAAGGAATCGAGTAAAGATGGTGATTCTGAAAATGCCAGTTAGCTGTCCAAGTTGGAACAGAAATTTCATTTTCGATTATTTGAAATTCTATTCGTATCCGAATTACTGAATAATTCATTTACATTACAAACTCAATCTTTTAAAATAAATGGCCCTTCTCCCAGATTTCCGGCAAGAGGTGATAATAGCGTAAAGAAGAACAATAAATACATATGAAGATCATGCTATGTAGTTTTGATAACCTATGAAAATATGTTAATGGTAGATATTTGTTTGCGAGCTTCATCTTCCATATCTATTCCAGAGATAGCGACGGTGTGAAAATGGAATATCTAACAGGCATCATCTATTGATAAGTTTTCTAGTATCTCGATGTCTTCAAAATCCTATTGAGAAAAGTCCTTTGAGAGCAGTAGGAGTTCCAAGTATGTGTGGAAGTCGCCACTGGCACCTGAGTGCGAAAACCGAAAACTTTCCATATATTTAGGTAATCTTTTAAACATGAAAGTTTTTATCCACACTTTCGGTTGTGTATGTATAAAAAAAGGTCGAGTGCTTAGTATTAGTAATTGTAAAAACACAAAGATACTTTTAAGAATGCTGATAGTTTAAGTTTTATTTTTACCTGAATCCATAACTACATAAAATAAATACTGTAAAATTAAAATAGAAACTCCGATATGAATTAAAATTAATTTTTTCAAAAAGCGTCTTAAAGTCTCTATTGTTAAAAACCAAAGTAAACAATATTTTTTGTTAGAATCTTCATACTTATCATTAAAAATTTTGTATTCTTGAAACCACTAGGCCTATTGATTTCGGAGGCAAGGTTGTTAATTATTGATCTATAATTTACGTAAAAGTAATGTCTTGATTACATTAACTTGTGAAATACAGTTATAATATAATCCTTCCATTGTGAACAATGTTGGTACTATCGAAATTCATTCAAATTAACAGGCTGATTATTATAGAGAAGATTAATACAAACGTATAAGTTCTTCTCTAGTGATGAATTGTAGCTTGTTTCTTCCATTGTTAATGTGAGAAAAAACAAGTTGTTTTATGCTCTATGGTATTCACCAGATTCGATAGGTAAGTGCTCGTAATAATCGAAGATAGATCAGAATCGAGCGACGTATCAGTTACTTTCAACTATAACTATATTATAAAAGGATACGATTCAAGTTGTTGATAAAAAGCGAACATTAAGAACTAATTAATTCTAATGACTCAGATTATGATGGTGTAATTTCATCAGGTATAATATCCGTAGTATCAATTCTGTTGATTTCTTCACTAAAATCAATTAAACTATTTTTCATTTGCTTAATAATCGATCGTATATTTGTATTTTCATTTCAATATGTTGCAGATTGCTTCAAGAAAGATCTGCAATATATCAGTGAGTTGTTGATCAGATACATCACGGTATTTTTCTTTGATCGAACTCCTGTAGTCTCTTCCAGGTAAAGATCTCGACGAGATGCCATATTTAATAATGAACTGTCATCAAACAAAGAAACTGTATAACATTCAATAATTCACCTATTAAGTTGATTCTCTCTTGTCCTTCTCTCTCTGTAACAAATCATGAAAACAGGGACCGAAAAAAGGTGTTCATCATCAGAATGACGCGTTGATCATAGAGGAGGAATGCTCAGTAATAGAGGTCTACTGTATTTCATGTACGTACACGAGTTTATGGGCGATTAGATATAGAAACAAATGGGCATTTTATATCAAATAAGAATATTTTATTTTAAATATTTCCGACTTTTGCCACCCTTGCCGATGAACTCATCGGCCTTCAGTACTAATTTCAAGTTGAATGTTTACCAACAAGTAAACTATATTCATTTGCAACGTTCAACTGAAGATTCAGATCAACATCTTGTAATCTTCATAGATTGATGACTTGAGAAACATAAGCAATCTATGTATTTCATGAAATTTTTGTACTTTCTAGTGAAGAAATCTCTCACGCGTTTTGCGGATTTGTCAAAGAAAGTATCACATCGTCATGATGCAGCTGTTATATGGCTTGATCCGAAAATAGACCCGAATGATGAGCGCACGGCGTTGTTGTTACTTCAACTTAATGATCATGTTGAGTTTTTCAATGACATTTATCGATGCTTTCAAAGATTAAACACTTGTCAAGAAACGATTCTCTTTATTATATCGGGTTCATGTGCTGTGCAATGTCTTCAATCATTAAATTCGATAGCAATCATTGATACAATTTTTATTTTTTGTGCTTCATCTGAAAAGTATAAATATCTCATGGACAGCGGATATCCCAAAGTATTAGCTTGTATCGATACGGAAGAAGAACTGGTTAGGCGAGTTCGTTTTTGGATTGATCTTAACTATCAAACTCAGTTTCATGTATGGTTTAACAATGGCAACGATTCAAAAAACTTATCTCATTCAACAACTTTATTTCTAGCCAATTATATTCTAGCGAAGCACGTCGATTTTGAGACATGTAATGACAGCATACTAGATATGTTACAACTATGTCGCACTCGTTACAGTCAAAATGAATTAGAATTAAAAAATATTAAAGAATTCGAACTAACCTACACCGCATCTGAGGCTATTCATTGGTATACACGTGACACATTCTTGTACAGAATACTTAATGCTACTTTAAGATCATATAGTGAATTAGTATGGACTACTCTGGCCTTTTTTATTCGAGATTTACGAAAACAAATTAAAAATAGCTATCAAAATTTACAGTGGATAAACAATACAACGGTTTATCGTGGTGCTTGCATATCAAAGAAAGAAACGTACCGAATGCATAACATTCCTAACGGCTCCTTGGCTATAGCAAATGGGTTTTTATCAACAAGTCGAACACGCAGTATTGCTTTAGAATATGCCAGCAAAAATTACGATACAGAAAAGGATTCACTTTTTCGTATACTGTTTGAAATTAATGTCAACACTATCGATTCACCAGTTATTTTTGCCGATGTATCAGACCTCAGTGTTTTTCCAGATGAACAAGAAATTCTCTTTGACATAGGCACAATATTTCAAATAAATAGCGTTTGTTATGATGACCAATTGAACGTATGGATCGTTCAATGTACAACAGGCACTAGAAATGCGTACGATTCCATCGAAGAATTTTTGATACCGACACGACGCCGACTTGAGAAATCAATGGATGATTCGAATCGCATAGCATTAATTAGAAGACTGCTTAATTATAATCAGACATCAACAATTACGAATAAAAAAAGTGAAGAAAGCAATGCGTTCTCTTGGTTTCGATCAACTATCGATCCTACATTTCTACGACAAGACGATAGACAACGAATATCTATCACAGAATATGCTACACATATGTTTAAACGCATTTTTACTCGTATTCATACTCCGAGAGGTAAGTTTAATCTTTTCAACCGTCAGGCTTGAGAATGTCTTAACAGGGTTTCACGTTCATGCAAGAAATAAATTTGCTCTTCAAACAAACAGAAATTATCCGTATTTATTTACCTTTCTCCCAAGAAGATTATAATGTGTTCTATTAATGAAAATTGATTAAGTAAAATGTTTCGACCTATGGATGTTATTGATCTTTTTCAAGAATACATTTAAATCGAAATAGACTATTCTACTGAAGAAGGCTGATCATTACATGAACCTTTCTAATTGAAGAAATAATGCCCTTAGAAACCTTGAGAGATGAATTTATTTCCTTTCCCTATTTTAAATATTCATGAATGAAAATTTTGAGTTAAAAATAATTAATATGTGCAATGGTGACATTACATTTAAAATCGCTTAAATAGCATACCAGTCTGTCACCATACGAAGGCACGATTTACATCGTTTAGTGAGGTAGAATTTGGTTGTGTGCTAATTTAGAGTGGAAAAACCGGTATAGCATCAGCTCAACCCACAGACATGGCATTTCTAATCACGAATTCGACGTATTCTTTTATTTTTTTTCTGAAATTCATTCATTAAAACTTACGTTTTCATCGAAACCATATAGCTACTTGGATTGAAACTCAAATTCAATGGATAATTTCTATTTTTAATCCGATTCATAACATGAAATTGATGAGAATATCACTTTTAATGAATGATTTTCATCAAATATAAAAGAATACATCCATTTCATGATTATAAATGTTGTCTTTTCGAGAAGATCATGAATTTTATGAATGCTCGGTCAGTCTCCCTTCCGAAGGAGAAGGTCATGCAAAATAAAATATATTTGTGTGTGTGTGTGTGTGTTTGTAAGTACATGTCTGCGTAGTCACATGGCCACATTCATGGACGTGGTTGAAAAAATTGCACTTAGGTTAATCCGGATCATGGAATCGGTCATCGATTCATCAAATTTTTGAGTTAGAGATATTTTAGAAAACGAGTTTTCTGAGAAACCAATGGTTGGTTGTTGTTTGCTAAGGTTCACTTAAGACGAGCTCAACACACAAAAGAAAAGTTCAATATTTTTACAGGAAATTCATCTCTAGTTATGTGACATTAATAGTGCTTTTTCTGCGTGAGCACATGTGTTCAGTATCATGACTCAATATAGAACTTCAAACCCGATGAAAGCTGACAACTAGGTTAAATTCAATCGCGAGTAAAGTAAGTCAGTAACGACAAGCCACAATTGTTAACAGCAGATACGAAAAATTAGTTACTGGACTAAACCAGTATCTAAAATTAAAAGATTTGACTTCAATAAGCTTGTTCTTAAATCTCGCAGTAATTTCATATTGTTATTAGATGCTGAAGTTTTCCAATCTTGCTTGCATGTTTTATTCCTTTTCTTCGTGGCACAATCTATTCGAGAAAGAGGAAACCTAAGTCATGTAAGAAAAGCAAACAGTTTATCGCAGTTTTACTTGTTCGGTTACTGGCTCTCATTGCCACGTAAAGCAGACAATTTCCTCAGGTACGTTAGTTTACCACTTAACCCCGCCCTCAAAAATCGATCATGGCCAAGTAACGTTCGAATTGCATGAAACTTATAAAATATGTTAGTCTTGGTATGAAAAGTTTCTGGCTAAGTTTTCAGCCCTCTATCATAATGTTCGGCTGAGATACAGACCTGACAAGGGTAAAAAATAGCAAATTTGGCAACCCAAATTTCTCGGCCTAGGTTCATTATATATCTTTAACTTTTTTTTGTCAGAAAGAGCATGTAAACATGGAGGGCAGTACAGAGTCCTTTTTTTTTAAATTCTTACTTTTTCAGCGGAAAGCAGGATTCACGAGTTCAATGACTTCAAAAAACCCGAAAAAATGGGGAGGGGGGATGGTTTGAATACAGATCCCTTCTTATATAGTCATAAAGAACGGTTTTTGAAAAAAGGCCTCTGCACTGCCCTGCATCTTGGCATGCTCTTTCAAACAAGAAAAAATTTTGATACATCATACGGAGCTAGAGTGAGAAATTTGGGATGCGCTTTTTTGAAAGTGCAAACTTAGAAAAAAACGAAGAAGATTTTTTCGATATTTCAGAATTTTTGAGAAAAATTCAGTTTTTTTGAGGAGGGCTTCCAGAAATCTTCAAAGTTTCTGGCAAAATTGAGATTTGGGGAACAAGCCTGTGTTTAATCTGAAAGAGTGAAAAACGCCCTAACTTTTGATGCATTTATCTCAATTTCGGAATTTTCCCGAAAATTGACTATCTTTTTAGGTAGGGAGAGGGGGTGCTTCAAAATATCTGATTTTTGTGACATTGGTAGCTAATATGACTTTCTCTCAGTTCGAAGATCAAACAAATTCTGAAAAATCTTAATCTTATCGGATGTTTAGACGACAAAAACATACTGGTTTATTTTTCTTTTTACATTAGGTCGCCAACAGAAGCCGATTTGTGCAGACTCGTTAAATGCACATAGCATTTCTCTAGATACCGACGAGATATGCTCTTCGTTGGAGCCTATAATTTTTTTCCATTGTGAGGCAGACATAATGAAACAAGAACGAGATACTCTCTCAAAAAAGTTTTCTTTACACCATCGCCGTTTCATAACTGTTCACCTTACAGAGGATGATATTGATTCTATTCTCGATGAATTTCATTCGCTATTTTACATATCTCAGAATTTCCCTTCGTATATGTACGACAACCCACGAATACGTCTCTATTCATTATATTCATCGTCTACACAGCAAGAATCGATTGATTTCAAAGAGAAATCAATTGAAAACTCGATACGTAAACTTCGTCATGATTTAGCAATATTTTATAAGCAAGAAGCTGAACGTGTATTGAACGAACAAGATGATTGTATCACTGCAAAACGTTTATTTGCTAAATCAGGCAAGTGTTATGAACTGTTGACAAACGAAACGCAAGAAAAAATAAATCGATATACTGCTAAGCACCAAAAGCTTTTATCAAAGTAAGACGGTCAATTATTCAAAGACTATATAATAGCTCTGTATCAGTTGGCAGCTTTTTTGTCTTCTAATAAATGTTCTTGAAATAAATATTAATCTTTGAATTCTTCTTTTCATTTTCACGATTGTTTACGATGAAATAAAGTATGAATTCTATTCGAACCATATATTCTATTGTAGATTGTAAATTGAAGATAAATACGATGTGCATAGTCCATGATTTTCATTCTCGATTATACACATAGTTTATCTTCTACAACGACACATGTATCTAGAAGAGATCTCTACTGGACCTAAAAAACGATATGTAGACTGCAGGAAAAATGAAAACTGCCGTTAGTTGCTGGTCGGCGATGGTGATGGTGGACACCGTTCCAAAAATCCCTTCTTCAACGAGTAGACTAGACGCTCACTCGTTCTTCATAGAATGTAAGCATTGCTAAACATAATTTTTCAAATAATAATTCGATGTTTATTGCTGATGAAGTACTAATTCTATATAAACATCACGTTACATTAAAGAGTTTTAAAAGCAATGGACTAAATAATTAAATATTATTTTAATTAGAATTCAGTTCGACAGTGAATTATTAATGGTGTCATTTATCAACTGATAAATTTGCATAAGCATTCGAGAACAACGAGGAAGACATAGTTAAGTCATAAGAGAAAAGATAGATATTAGGGATCGACAAAATGATAGAACAACCACATTGAAACTAGGTCAAATATTTTTTTAAACTGATTCCGTTTCAATGTTCGATCAAGAACTAGACTATTTTTTTCATGCATTTTTTCCTTAGTAATTAAGAATGTACAAAGTCACTATATTTTTCGACGATTCTGCTGAAGTCCTGGATTGATTCTGAATTCAATTTTAGAACAATGCAATATTTTTACAACTTGTATAGATTATTTGATAGGTGAATTATTACAGTAGAATTGCCCATCCCTGTGGAACGGTTCATTCTTTTTCTTTTGGCTCATCGGCACAAATTTTATTCTGTTCCTTGAGCATCTTTAAAGATGTTAAATTGTGAAGCGGTGGAATTCAATTTTCAAGCAACGTCAATTTTTATCGAGCATACAGATTGTGTATAGTCAGTTTGGAGAAAATTTTCTAAGCGATACGACGACGAATCTAACCCACTTTTGAATCGTAGAAGAAAGGAAGAAATTGCTTTGTTACATGGATCTCTAGAGAAGTATTTGATCTGTTCGGTAAGGTTAATAAACACGTGCGTTGTGTCGAAGAAGCATACAGACTTTGAAAACATCGCTTGTGTTTTCGACGAAAAGATTGAAATCACAAACAATAAAAGTTTCGAACAAGGATTGAATGATTAGTGAATATTAGAAAATTTCGATTGAATCTAATAAAGTATAATTTAACAGATTCAATAGAAGTAAATAATGAATGCATCTACTTAGTGAGGATGGCCAGGCGAGGAATAAAAGAAAAATTGTAAAGGCTTCGTCTAAAACAACTATTGTAAAGCTAAGATTTTCTTACAATTAAAAGTTAGTAGAAGTAGAATGCAATAATGATATTTTATTTCATGTTTTGTAAGAATTAATATTCACTCGATTCTCTGTTTTGCTTCGTTGGTGGTTTAACAAAGCTATGGACACAATAGGTGCAGGATACCATCAAAACTTATCTGACTTTCCCGTCTGAAGCTGAAGAAATTTTCATCTTCAGCATGGCCAAACGGGAGTCATGGAGTCGTCTTTTCGAAAGATAAGCCACATGATACATGTCTCTGGTTTCTAGTCATCGATTAGTTGCATAATGAGAATAAGTTCTTTTGATAAACAAAGGTAAATGCATTGGTGTTAAACTGGAAGATATCATTTCCAAACTAACTTTAACTGCTTCAATGGATCAATATCACAGTTTTATAGTCAAAGTAGCCTTATGCGTGGAGATATGCGCAGTTCTTCTGTTAATTTCGTTGTGGATGTTTAGTTAATTGGTATGCTTCTCTGATTAACTTATCGATAATATTCTAAATAGCCTCTTGACTCTTTTTGAAGATTTATTAGATAAACTGAACCGTGTCTAAGCACTTAAAACATCAATGTATGAGGATATTAAAAAAAAAGAGTCCTCAAACCCATACGTCAATTGAAGTAAAAGTTTGAACATCGATATTCTGGCATAAAATGAATTAGAAATTTCTATTTGAAACTTTACTGAAAAATCTATTCAACATGTATAGAATTGATCTCAACGTGTCACCGAAAATAAACATTACGCTCTCGAGACTTTCTATATTGAAATCGACATAATTGTCGTGTCCTTCTATTCTTCAACAATAGTAGATCACAAACAAGGGACCATTCGTTCTTTTTCTTATCTGATTACATTCTATCGCATGAGATATGAATAAAATCAAGTAAAACTATACAACTGAGATAGTCGATATGAAAATGACGAGATACTTAAGTAGTGAGTCAGTAAAAATTAATAGGAATGTTAAAAATCACTCAAGACGTCATTGTAAGTGCTCATGTATAATGTGCCGAACGACAGATTGAATTTCTCTGCTAGTTCTAATACGAAATATGCTGTAGTTGAAATGAAATTTATATGAAGTTCGTATTCACTTATTCAATGACTAACAATCACTAAAACAACTAATATTCTGTATTTTAGATGAGTATTAAAATAAAACGAATAAGTTTTCTACTGATTAAAACAATCGTTTAATGTCTACTGGGGTAAGTTTTTCAATAGTCTTTATTGATTTTGTTAGAGAAATCAATCTCTTAATGAAATAATAGGTAGTCCATAGTGACAGTGAAATGTCTCCATACTTATTTGATGAGGAACCTTGTCTAAGTATATACGATCCCGATCACCGGATAAACCCTATTCAAGAAGTTACACCATTCGAATCATTAGCCACCATTCATAGCGACTTACAAGAATGGCTTCATGAGTTAAATGCGACAAACCGTAGACGTTGGATCCTTGTTCTCCTGCTATCTAATATGGCTTCTGATCAGGTACTTGAGTTCGTTACTAGAAATGTTATTAATCGGCATGATTTACACTCATTCTACCTAATATTTACCAATGGGATTCAATATCATCGCCAGCTTCGTACTCGATTTCCTGAAACTCTCCGATGGTGTCGCTCGTTTACAAATAAACTATTTGATGATATTCGATCTGTATGTTCGACAGTTTGCGATCTTCAAATCAAGTTTTATGAACAACGACAGAGAGAAATCGAAATTGTTAACGACGAGTATCATTCCCAAAGTATTTCGAACTTGTATGATATTCAAATGGCCAAACTTTTTCAAATTCAAACCATGTACATGTCCCAGATGTTACTATCTACAAGCTTTTCTGAATAACCTACGTGCAGAAAGTAAAATTCAACGAAAGTTGTCAGTTCTTAAAACATTTTAAAATAACATGGCAACTTCAACATTGAACTATTCACAACAATCGAGTGCCATTCTTCCACAGCTTTTTTTTCTCTTTATAGCAGTCTCATGCCAAGCTTGACTTATTGAAATCTAGAAAAAATTTTCTAATCAAGATGCAACAATATCTACATTGGCTTGCAAAAACAATTGCACACCCATTTTTCACGACTGCACTCCGACAGGCAACATTCATTTGTGTTAGTTTTAACACGGTTTGATAGCGAAGAAAGAACATTACACAATTATTATTTTTTCCATTGATCTCCATAAGAAATATACAGAACAGATATATAAAAATTCGAAGTCCAAAAATCAATTACACTTTTTCAAGGTTTTGTTTTTCGTTTTCTTCCAATTATCTGAATCCATACTTGTTGAAATTCATGTTTTATGAGCATTTCTCATGGTGAGCGCCAGTTCTAAGAATCTTACGTAATCTTCCAATGAATTATATGGGTGCTCGATTTTTGCTTCAATCCTAAATGTATCGAAAAATGTCGAGTCTTTTTTATCTATGTTTCCAAACGTTTGTCTTTTTTTCTCATTTCAACATTTTACGTACGACATGGGATTAATCTCTGATTGTTGCAACGGATAACAGAGATCTTTCTCGTAAGTGTAATCGTTTTGTGACTTCAAATTTATAGAACTCTGGTCTGTATTCTGTCTGTGAAGAGAAATGGAAAGATTATTAAATAATATCACTGAATAGTGTTCTTCATGAGCTATCAAGCCATACTAAAGCTGAGAAAAAAGAATGCTGCCTGACGGAGTGTTAGTGAGAATTACTTGTGCAAGTGTTTTGCAAACCATTGTATACTTACGAAAGGGTTGGTATGCATTTTTGTGGAGCTCACATATGTTTTCGAAGAAAATAGTGAATAAAAGTTGAAGAGTGAGATCTTTTATGCTTCCCACCAACTCAACTCCCTCCCCGGTTATAGACATAGTCCCCTGGTTTCAGACGCCCCGCACCCCTCCCCCCCTCTCTTTACAGAAAGAGCAACCAGCACTATATTATTTTCATATATCAGAACGTTATTTAACTTTTATTTCAATGTTTATAATAAGAAAAATGAACAACATAACATGGAAACTAATGAGCGAAAAGCAATAATGAAAACGATAGGGAGAGCGCCCATGAGAGAAAGTCGATGCAGAAGAATTCGTGATATTATATTTTCTTTATTTTGTATTAGGTTTATGAAACTATAGATATGTGAGTTTCACATTTTAGCCCAATGGGGCTGCGCTAACAAGCCTTGTCTCCTGAAAACTGTGTCTACAATCTCGATAGCAGAAAATCAATTATTTTGATCAACAGCGCGCATTCTAATCCTTTCTTTATTTTATGATTTTTTCATCACATATATTGTTTTATAAGTATTCGTATGAGAAACAATCAATTTCAGACATATCATTATGTAAGTTGACATCGACTTTGAACATCCAAGTTTGTTTCCGGTTCTATCTTTTCAATCAATACTGCTTTCCACTTTAAGATATTGTCATGCCAATCAAGGTTCTCGATTTTTATCAGAAGTGACAGTGGCTAGTATCTTTTTTTCACAGGCACTATTCATCAATATGTGCATAAATTCATTCTCATCAAAGTTTTCGACGTCCGCCCAGGTTACTTTCAATGTCAAAAGTTTGTTTTTTAATTATGTCTTGCAGTTAAACTTGTTTTATGATAGATTAGTTGTAAGTACCAGATAAAAAAAGAGAGTGCAAATGTTTCTTGGGATGTCGTTTTTATCATTCTAAAAATTTTCTTTTCTTATTAATCGGTGGTTGGGCACCACCAAGCTGCACCCCTTCCCTAGTTACACCACTAGAGTAGATAAAAAGAATATTCACATCAACCCCCTCTTCTGTTGTTGTTCTATAGCGTTCTTCTTTTTCATCGTTTATGACTATGACTTAGTAGATTCGATCTTTCTACTTCTATCTTATTTCATCGCATCTCATTTCATTAGGACTTCTATAATCACAGATTTTGGGTGTTGTTAATGAGAGACACATACTCACAGCAACTCCCTCCCTCATAGAAGCAATTCTTCTTTGCTTGACTTTCCCTTATAACTTGAAATGATGTGTACTCCCTAAGATTTTCTGTCATTAATGAAATCAATATATTTTGCTCTTGTTAGTTAATAATAGAAGTGAAATAGTCTTTCCTTGTGGAAATTCAGCACCATCAAACCATTTTGTTCAGAACATAGAAGACATGTGTAGCTGAAGCACTTTTATTTATTTATTTATTTATCAAACATAGATAGACAGAAGAAAATCAAATGATCTTATATTAATGAATGAATCATATTTCAGCCAACCATATGCAGATTGAGGATGAAAGAATGTTATATACATTATTCGTGTGAGGATAAAATCCTTCTGCAAGCATGAACATCCAAAACCCAGGTCGAAAACCTACTATCGTTGTTTGATCGTGTGCATCTATTACAGAAGAAACTGCAACTATCACACACATAAGCTAAAACGAATTTTGTCACTATCCATTGTTTCTGTTATATTTATAGAGCGCATAATATCGTTGGACATGTGATCTCTTAATAAAAATCAAAAAAAGAAATGATTAAAAAAGTGATACTACAATGTCGACATATACAGAAGAACGTTACTTTTTTCAATTTTACATAAGTCAACGATTGAGTAATTCACCGATAACTGGAATGAAAAGAAACTCTAATACAACAATTATTTGATTCGATAACATATTCATATTAATACCGTATTTTAAAGATATTTTTTCTCAAGTCATATCGTAACGAAATCCCATCGGATTGCTGTTTTCTCTACTACATACACAGCACTCATAGATCATCTGGATGTAACTATACATAGTGTCGTTAGTCTGAATGCAAAAATGATTGAAAAGTCTTTCGTAAACATTCAATTAAAGATATAAACTTTTCTAACTTTCTTAAAGAGCACTGAAACAAATCACATGTTTTCCTAGAAATAATTTTATTATAATTTAACAAATTGAAGCAAGTTGAATGAGAGCAAAACAATCAGCATTTTGAAAACAAACACTATTCAAGTCGGTGTCAGTTAGCAGCAGTCTTTAAATACTAAAGAGAGTAAAAATTCATACTAGGGTTTTACAAATACAAAGTAACACGTTCCTCACGGTATTATTACAATGAACTAGAATAGTCACAGTACAAAAGTGATACATTCAACTGGAAGTATTTGACAACAACTGGTCCCTTTTTACTTGACAAAAAGCTGGGATTTTACAATCAAGTCAAATCAAAATATTCTATTGATTTAAGTATACAACATTGCAAAATGCAGCATCGAAGCATTTCAATGGAATATACTGCCGACTAAATTCTATAAGAATTTTCATTAGACACACTAATGTTAATATGTGAGTAATAAAACCTAGTATCCAATCTTTGTTCTTTTTTTAACAATTTAAAAATTAGTATTTTAAAAAAAACTATTTTTCGTTATTGGCGACAGAAAATAATTTCAGGTGTTAACGAAAACGAATGAGATTGATTAGAATCTTTCCACTCGAATCTTTCAGACGTCGATATTTTTCATTCAGATTCATTTGCTTTAGATTATCTCATTAACAAGCAACGTCATACATGACAGACAAGCACAAAGAAAACTATCTGCTTTCAATTTGTTTGTATCTAAGCGTTAGACTACAGGTTTATAGTTGAATAAAGATGACGAAGGATTTTTGAATGTTTTTTTTTCATTTTTATTAAGCTATTTTTGCTGCTAATATTCAGACGAAACTGAAGGCACTTCTTCTCGGATACTGGTGGTTTATTGCTACAGACTTTAGTATTCGATCTAATCTATGACTTTCAGCCGGGAATAGTGAAACACAGTACTCTATGATACACGCTTTTGTATCTTTTTCATTTTTGTTAGAAGCATTTTAATAATAGCCTACCACTAAAACTAATAAAATCTGATTGATTTTTATTGATGCTGTTGCTTATTTATTAAAGAGAGAAAAAGTAACCAGCAGAAAATTCTTGCTCACGCTACAACAAACTGGAAGATGAACAGTAGAAATTTTCAATATTTACAACCGTATAACATCTAGAACTATCATAAAACAGAAGTGGTAAACTTTTCTTATTGACAACAAAGAAAACAGTACTTGCGTTTTCATTTTCTGCATTTCTTTGCCATTGAAAAGCTACAGAAGTTCTTTGAACAGATTTAAAAAGTTCACAAGACGAATTTTTGAATTTAGCTAACACTCTCATGTGTTAATAGCACAACAAAACTGATAACATGACTACATTACATCTCAATTTATCTTTTCATAGGTAGGAGAGAAACAAAACTAGCCTGATACACTGTTTTCCTTGGGAAAAGTATCAAGATTACAAACAAATATGTGAATCATTCGAACTACCTCAAAAGTTATTTTGCAAGTGGTAGAAAAAAAAGTACATCGTTGTCCTCTGTTTTGATTTTGGCTGGAAAAACAAGACATATAAATATACGAGTAAAAAACTAGGCGACATGCATATTGAAAAAAGAAAAATATGGCTAAGGTTGTCATATTGGCTATTGTAGTAAGTCGTTCGTTTACTTATACTTCTTGTTTTATAGTAAAGACATCTGTTACTTGATTTGAAGATCTGTGTGACTATGTCTTTGACCGTGGTTTATTCTAAGCCGCCCAGTGGACACACGGTACATCAGTCACATGCAAATGTTATAGGTCAATGGTCATCAATATTATGTCAAAATCAAACTTTGGCTCAAACATATTTGAACAATACTCAACGGCTTATACATACATTTGTATCGAACGGTTCCTATACTTCGATACTTCAAAAACGTGCTAATGCAATAGCTTATTTAGAAAATGAGAATAATACAGGTCTTCTTTCATCAAACTGTTCTCAATTTTTCATAGGTCTCAAAGATGCTCGTAAGCTTGATGCATCAGCCGTACAAAAACAACAGTTATACGAAAACAACGCTATCGATCTCTACAAAAAACTTGTTCGACAACTTGTTGGTTCTCGTGCTTCTTTCAATGATCAATTCTAAAATTAAATTATTTATATTTGACTTAAGCATTCTCTCTCTGTCTCTCTCTTTCTCTCTGTACGTGAAAACATATACCTATATGTATATATTTATAAAGTGTTTTGAACATCAATAAACATGATACCATTCGCAAAGCATTATTCTCATTTGATTTATTAGACAAAGTGCTTATATTGATTAAAATAAAATGACTTTGTGTGATGGACATGTGGCTTTTTAAAAGCATTCTCTTCTTTTAATACTTTCAATGGTAAATAGTTGAGTATCGTCTATTCTATAATATTAATATTTAGTTGGTGAATTTTTTAGGAATGCTAGTTCAACTTTACGTGAATAGCATGTTTTTGTTTTCGGAATAAGTTCTATAATGATTGGCTTAGTTCAGATCAATTTCCTAATTGCTATTTTAGAACATGAAAATATTGAACACATCGTTTACTTTTTCAAAGTGTGCGGTTCTTCCATTTGGATTCATTTTTCTAATACGCTTAAGACAGCACCGGAACTTATCCTGATATATTCGATCGTACGTCAGTCTTATATTCGTAAGAATCTATTTGTTTCGATCCTTACAATGGAGACAAAATGCTTTCCACTTAAATATTTTAATTTTCTATCGGGTTGAATAAAGCACATAAAGTTAGGGATGCACCTTAATTTTCAGACTTCAGACTGAGCTCTTTTTGAGATACGGCTATCTTACTTTTTGAGTTCTTATAGGCATACTTTTTAAATTTCGACGTTTTCAACTTGAAAGCATATTCAATACAGTGATTGTTGCATACCAATTAAAGTCCTGCTGGGTACGACTTTTTCGTACCCTATACCCTACTCTATGACAGTTTCGATACCTTACTCCTATTCTGTAGGATTCTATTCGGCAACCGTAAAAGTGGAACACACATATCTATAGCTTCAAAATGCTAATAGAAAGTACAGAAAATATATTATCAGGAATATTTTTGCATCGTCTTTTTCTAATCGGCTCCCTATTTTTCATTTTTCTTAATTTAACATTTTTCTCATTACAAGCATTGAGATAAACGGTGAATAAAGCTGTGACATAATTATTATGATATTACAATGCTGGTTGCTATGTTCTGTAACACGGGGAGGGGATTGTCATAATCGGAGAACGCGGAGCATCAAAATCTTGTTCTTAAACTTCCAATCACTCTTTTCTTCGAAAACATATGTTAGTCCCACAAAACATAAAGGAATATAAATTATTATGCACGACTTTACTCTTGTTGTTTAAATAGTAATTGATGAGAATCATAGCTGTTCGAAGATGAAAGACAAAAACATACTGTTCTATGTATGAATTTCATTTGAAAGTTTTCATCGCTGTTAAAACAATATTCAAAACATGTTTCCTCTAAACTAAAGAAAGAGTCATATGTAACAAAACAATGGCTGTGGTTCTTGCAGTTAGGAATACTATATCTAAAGGTAAAATTAGGCCTCACAACTTATAATCCAGCAATCCCCTATCTATTCCTTAGCACATCACTTATTATGTTTTAATTCCGATTAAAAAGAATTTGAAGACTAGAATTTCGAAGATACAATACACAAATTGTTAGCATCATCGAATGCGCGATACTCTCGAATCTCTTTTGGTTATCTTGAGAATCAAAGGTGGGCAAACTTGCGTTTTTCTCCAATTCGAAGAGAAATTTGAAATAATTAAAACGTACGAAATTAGCCTGGCAGCGACATGATCAAGCTGCTCATTCATCGGTGAAGATTTGATCAATGTTTTTCTTAAAATACTTCTATGTTCGCTCTTGGTTTCAATTTATTAATCAAGCCTTTTCATCCGAAGGAGCTATACGGCAGAGTATCTTTTTGATATGCTTACTGTGATCTCTCTTAGGCACACTAAGAAAATCCCATTGTCAAATTTTGACACTAAGCTTTGTCCAGAGACGGGGCTTAACAAGAATAGTTTGTTGTGAAGGCTTTAGATGCTCCAATTTGCTTATAAAAAGAAATAAAAACACTAAATATGTTGGTTTATATCAGCAGTATAAAGGTAGAATACTAACATCCCTAGAGTCAAGGATAAGAGTATCGATTAGTTATGACATATTAGGCGAAACTATTGCCATTAAGATTTATCTCTGTGTAAAATTTCATGACGAGATTCGAAAGTAATTTTTTCTAGTCTTCGTCAGGATCCAGTGAAAAAATATCAAATTATGGGAGATTTAAGTAGATTATAATCGATTTTCGGTGCAGAAAAATCCGATTTTAATATACTCAAATCTTCTATAATCGATTATTTTTTCACTCGGTGTAGAAATTCTAGGTTTTAACGCGCCTCATATTTGCAATTCGAATGAAAAAAACCGCAGGGTGATAGCTATTTTAATTCTCTAGATATTTAAAAAGTATCAAGACACATTACAGACTTTAATGCCGATATTAGGTCATGAATCGATTTTTGTCTTCTCGAGAATTAACATTTATCTTGATAGACTTTTCATTTCAAGTAAATATTAAAGGATTTCGCTCTTGCACTATTCGATAGTATTAATCATCAAGATAAAAAGCATTATTGAATACATTTGAGAGATTATTTATGTGAGAAACGTTTTGACTAAAGATGAAAATAAGTTGGTCAGTATTATTTTCGTCTATAAGAAAGAACGAAAGAATTTTTTAAAACTTTCTTTAATAGTTTGTTCATTTATATTATATTTCTGCGATGTGATAATGTTTACTCGACAAAAAACCAATCTCAGTTTTGGTCAGAAAATATTTCTCGTAAGTTAATTTGATTTTCTAGTCTTATGAATGAAACATGATAAATAAATCATACGATAAATATGCATGAAATTTCTTTGTAAAGTATACTATTATTTCAATCATCACCAAGTTTAATATTCACTCACTTTATTAACATCGTGGAGACTTTTGCATGTAATCTATATGAGTAATTTTATTCTTATTCTTTTTTGGAAAAAAACATATTGAAATATTTGGATTCGTGCTAATTGAATAAGATCTGTACGGCAAGATTATCTTTTGAAAATACGAAATTTCGCTCCGACCCTAACAAGAGTCTTTAACAGATGGTTAAGTACATAGATTATTACAGACTTTCGAATAATAGCACAAAACTACATCGCAATTTTATGTTTAGAATGACTATAAGTTTAAGATAAATAAAAGTAGAAATTGTTCATTTCAATATCAAATACTGACGAAGTGTATAGTGATGTCTGTATATTAAGAAGGCGACTGTATACTTTTATGTGAATTCTCAAAATAATGGTGAATTATATGAGTTTTAAAATACGATTCAAGAAGCTGAGACATAAAACAGTTGCTGCATATTTCAAACATGGATGTTGTACGAATACTGTTATTTAATTTTCAAAGCCTGAATTGTAACTTTTATCGTTGTTTATTTGCAAAGTGATGTGCATTGTCTTACACTATTATTCTACACTCAAAAGAACAAACTTCAGGTTTCATCAGCTAAAATTTCGATCCGAAAAAAGTCAAGTGTATCCCAGATTCTCTCCAAAAAAATAGTATTGCCGTACGATGATGACACACGTGGAGATCTGTCTACAGAATCCTTTGATATTTCCATATCCAAAGTAATTAATTTGAATCTGACTGTTGTTTTTTTGATAGTACACATGCATTGACAAAAGAGACTTTCATTGAAGAAACTGCTTAATCTTTGACGAGTCAAAAAGTAGTGCATCAAAAGGAAAATTTAACTCGTTACATTACTTCAAATTCTATTCTTGGATTTTTTACTCCAGTATCCAGGTCGGTGGTTACTGCTATACGTATTTTTCATCGTAACATCACTGTATGAGACTATTTAGGATAAAATACGCTATAGAAACAGCCAGAATTTCGCAGAACTACTGCTCGCCGTATTACGACATCGTATACAGTTCTGTATTTGTGCTGTTTGTAGTCGACCATCACCGGCCTGGTTTACAGTGAAATACGATAAATAAACGGTTCGTATTATTTTACTAGGGTAGATGTATGAAGTAGAGAAAAATTGCATGTGTTACAAAGTGAAAAGCACAATATATATTTTGACTTTAAATCATAGGTTCAGAGAAACCTCGAGCTAGAGACCTTGGCATTCCATTTGAAGGTAAACCTGGGACACACAATGCAATAACAGACGTGCATGGTGTCAAAGTTGGTTTTAGTACAATCATTGAAGGTGATTCGATTCGAACAGGAGTTACCGCTGTGTTCCCACGTGTAGCTGAAATCATCGGTCAATCAGTGCCTTGTTTTGCAAATTGGTTTAGTTTGAATGGTAATGGTGAAATGACTGGTATACATTGGTTAACTGAATCTGGCTTGCTCACAACTCCAATTTTAATTACATCGACCTCGAGCGTAGGAATCTGTCGAGATTCTTTAATTAAATGGTTTGCAGAAAAAAACAAATTCGATTCGACAATCAATCTAGATGAAATAAGTCTACCGATTGTCGCTGAAACGTGGGACGGATATTTGAATGATGGTTACGGGTTTCATGTGAAAGAACACCATGTATTTGAAGCATTGAATAGTGCTCAAGAAGCGGGTGCATTCGTTCAGGAAGGAAATGTGGGCGGTGGAACTGGTATGATTTCTTTTGGTTTCAAAGCTGGAACGGGGACAAGTTCAAGAGTAGTCGACGGTCTAAATTACACAGTAGGAGTATTAGTGCAAGCTAATTTCGGTCGAAAGAAACAATTGATTATTGCGGGTGTTCCTGTTGGCAAAGAGCTATTAGAAATGGAAACGCAAAGTACTGTTCCAGATAAAGATAGTGGATCGATTATCGTCGTATTGGCAACAGATGCGCCACTCTTACCACATCAATTGAAACGCTTGGCGATTAGAGTGTCACTTGGAATAGGAAAACTAGGTGGTATTGGTGCAGATACATCGGGCGATATTTTCTTAGCATTTTCGACGGCCACTGTTCTGAATCAAACTTCACTAACGAAAACGGTGACATTTTTATCGAATGATCAAATGACTCCACTGTTTGAAGCAACAGTTCAATGTGTCGAAGAAGCAGTGATCAATGCATTGGTAGCAGCTGAAACGATGACAGGATATGTTGGACATAGAGGTGAAGCCATCTCACATCAAGCGTTGATCAACATATTGAAAGCATACAATAGACTTAGTGGCACGAGTGAACCTAGTGCTCATAAATGAATAATGTCCATATCAGATATAACAATATGTTGGACAAGATTTTGTCTACTTCAATAAAAGAAAACAACCTTTATTTATATGTTTCGCTATGCTCTCTCTCTCTCTCTGCTTCTACTGTTTTCAGTTGCGATAGTGCAAATCGGCCATCAGTACTTTAAATTCACATTACACTTAAATCTGCTGCAAGTGGTTCAAGCAAATCAAGAATGATCTTTCATATCTGAATATTGATCAGATGCATCTGGTGTGAAGGTTATCAAGTACAGCGTATTTTTTTCTCCGAGGGTCTCTTCTTCTCACTTTTTTCATTGCAGATGACATATTAGAACAAACCGGTTATCATTTCATTATGCCATGATGTCACACCTTTAATATCCATATCCGATTATTAGAGAAAAATCAGAAGAGCGTACGAGTGCAGGTTCTAATATGAGTATTTTCTATGAAACTGTTCGCAGTTACGTCATGTTATAAGTAAAGATGAGATCAACTCCGTATTGAAATACATCTGTCTAAATCCGTTCAGAATAGAGTTTATTGGTCACTTTTATTGAGTTCTTAGTGTGTGGTAATCAGTTTTCTTAGTGTGGAGTACTTCAAAGACATTTGCTTCACCTAAGACAACGATTAAGAATACTAATTCAGAAATTAAGAAGAAGTCTATGTGATTGTAGTACAAATACAAGTGTCATATTAGTTGTAACTTAAATATATAATGCGATGATGCAGTCATATCCTAGAAACGAAATGTCCTCTGATAGGCTAACTATTCTTCTGACCATGATTTATTTATATAACCTATTAATTGTTTTTAGAAAAGTCTTATAAATGAATTATAGAAGGATTTGAGTAACAGACGTCTTTTTTTACAGAAAAAAAACAGGGAAAACGATTGATCGTAAGAATATCGAGACTATCGCTCTCTTTGCTCTTATGGCATTTTAGATTTTACAAGTATTAATTGTTATTCTTGCTCTCAGATTCATAACTGTCGGCTTTCTGTAAGTTATTTAATTGTATGCGGTCTCCTTTCTTATGTAGTTTTTTTTCTTTAAAAATACATCTATCTTCGCAATGTATGAACACATACATCAAATGTAGACGATATGATGAGACGTGTAAAACAGAAGAGTAAGAATAGTGCGCAGAAAGAAATAAGAATAATTTGGTATGTTTTCTATTGACGAAAACAATAGCATCCTTGTCCGGTGATGCGATTCAAAATGAATATATAGTTAGACAACTTTCATCGAATTCGAACGAAGATGTACTCATTCATTACGATCATCAATAGATATCAAAGTGCATTTGAATAACTAAGTGAATAGATTTCATGATACCATCTCCTACTGGTTGAACAGATTCGAAATATCGAGTCTGTTAAATAGTAAATATTTTTGGCAACATTTTTTTGTTACGATCAGAAAAGGAAACAATGAACTTGACACTCAAAATTACATTCATCGTTGTTTACTCATAGAGATATAACATAAGATTAATAGTAGCATATTTCTTGTCTTGCACATCTCAGCCTTCTCTCTGTTGTTTTATTAGATAGCAACTATGACTGATACGTCTGACTGTTTTGCTACTCTAGATTATTGACAACACTGCACTCGTTATGCTATCATTACTGATTTTGTTCTTCGCTAATTGAAAGTGAAAAGCTTTTCAAAACTTCCATTGGTTAACTAGGAAACGAAAAATTTTCGTGATTGAAATCAGCCATAAAAATTAGCTGCGAAAAATATGAGCGAGCACCGATCAAACATGAAGTGAGATGAGCACACGAATGTTTCAGAATTAAATGATTGATTGAGATTAATCGTGAAAAAGGTACGATTAAACCAACATTTTGTTGACACATATTATTCATTATTTGTTCGAGAATATCAATGCGTATGTATGTCATGATATATGTTATACTAACATGATTATATATAGATCTTATTCTTAAATACGGTATTGTTATTTAAATTGCCATTATCGTTGTGAATCAGGAAAACAAGAGAAAATATTGTGTAGTTGATCGAGACCAGTGAAAATAAACTTATAATCAGTCGTCTTAATCGTCAACCGATTGATTTTCATTTCTGGAAAGTCATCTTTTATGTCATAAATATAGAACACAGCAAGTGTTCCCCTAGGCTAATATTTCCTATTATTATTCTTTTATATCTACGATGTTCTCTTTCTGGTTTATAAAGATTGTCAATGTGTTTTGTCATCTTACATAGTTCTACTTATTGACGAGAAAGTATGAATGAGAAAAGATATAACAATGTTATTTATTTTCCATTTACGGAAACATGATTCAAATACATATTCAAATATTTTACTCGTTCAGATTCTGTTGAAAAGAAGTATAAAAAAGATAGTGAATTCCGATTTATTGTCTTCCGTTAAAAATACCGAAATCTCTTAGTCTCGCTCTCTTCGTTTCTGGTTTCTACTTAGTTTTGATATTCCGACTATTGTTTGTTCTCTGTTTCTTCTTCTTCACCATTTGTTGATGGATTGATCTCTAAGACAGCCTTCGACTCATCACAGTGCTATTATTTTAATTATATCAGAATTTATCTATCAAATAATTGATATTCCTCTGTATCTTAATCTTATTCGACGTGGTACACTATGACCTCGAAAACCAACCGTATGTTAAATATGTTGGTTGGTCGATCTTGGTTTCTATGATTTGAATTCTATACTTGTCACTTGGACTTCAATTGAGCAACACATTCTCATATTTCATGATCGATGGCTGTCAACTTTCAAGAAACGTCTATTTCTTCATTATCTTCTTCCAATTACTGCATTATATAATTACTAAATATAATATTTAGAAAATTAACTATCTCATAAATACAAATAGAGATGGAACATTACAACTAAATTCGGAACTCGCAACAGCTATAGTTAACATACGAATTCTATTTGATTGCCATCAGATATTTAGAATTTTGTGCAATTCTTCAATCTTCCATAATTTATATGTCTTCATATCTGTGCCTATATTTCTATAACATACGCCAAGCATTAGTTTCAGTACGTTCCGATGCATCAATCAATACGAACAGAATATTAATCTCTCAAAGTAAGGATACAAATTTTTTCATGGATATATAAAAAATGTAGTTACATATAGAAGCAAAGCAGCGTTTACTTTCAGATACACAGGATCGCGACGGAAAACAAAACGCTGACGTTCTATGCATAATTCTGAAGTGTATAAGAACTTAAAAAGGAACGTATTGCTACTTAAGTTAGGAATTCAAATGAAATTCCGAAGTGCAAATAACAACAAATACGATTTCTCTCTGTATTTATAAATTGTCTGGTAGTCACTGTGTCCATCAAAATCTTTCTATGCATCAGGCAGATCTTTTGTTGAATCTTTAATGTTAATATTTTTATTCATATGCTCACAATTAATATAATACTATATGTCAATGATTTAGTTTTTAATTCTTTAGTGTTGAAAATTTCTTCGCCTATCTGTGAACGAGCTCCTGTCATTTTTAGAAAAGTTTGTTTTTCGATCTTCTCCTATATGTTATTGACAGAGATAACCATTGCAAAATGGTTAACATAACATTTGACTTGTTTTATTTCTTTTTTTTTGTACTTAAGAATACTTTTTATTACTTTTCTTAAGTCAATAATGATACTTGACGCTCATATTTACTTATATTATCTATGTGGATGTGAAATTCGACACGATTTTTATCTGTAATAATAAAAATGAGTTCGTTCGATAAAAGAAACCTGGATGTTTTTCAATTATATTTTTTTTGTATTGCTATTCGTAATTTATTCTTGAAAAAATCATATAGAAACGTATAAAATCATATTTTCTTATGTGTTGACATACTCTTTCGTTGATGACGACATCTTCATTTCTTTGCTAGCAACGAAAATGTAAAGAATAGAGGTGCATATTTCATTCAATATACTTCAATGAAGTTAATAGAGAAAAAGACCAAAAAAAAAATAAATAATACGGTTTGTTGTTACGCTTCAGTTGGTTTTTATCGTTTTTAACATTCGCATACATCAAAATTAACATATGGCTTCTATTCAACGTATAAATAATTTTATTAATGGACACATTGTACCGACAGAAAATTATTTAGAAAGTTTTAATCCTTCTACGGAAGAAGTCATTGCTCATATTGCGGATAGTACAGTAGAAGATGCTAAACTAGCTGTGCAAGCTGCTCGACAAGCCTTTCCTTCGTATGTATACACGGAAAATCTAGACACATATTAAACTGTTTCTTTTTTCACCATTACTTACAGATGGAGTCAACAAACGATTACTAAACGTGTATATTATCTGAATCGTATTGCTGATTTAATAAAAGCACGTTTAGAAGACTTTGCTCGTGCTGAATCATTAGATCAAGGTAAACCTTTATGGTTAGCTCGTACTGTCGAGATACCACGAGCCATTGATAATTTTCAATTCTTTGCAACAGCTTTGATGCAAAGTCGTGAAAGGTACAGTATGAGTTTGTTTTCATCCATGACAAGAAAAAGAGAACGATGATAAAATTCTTCAACAAAATTTTTAATTTAGTTGCACTCAACATGGAACTATACCTAATGTTATAAGTTATACTGTGCGAAATCCAGTCGGTGTTGCTGTATTAATTAGTCCATGGAATTTACCTTTATATTTATTAACATGGAAAATTGCACCATGTATTGCTTTTGGTTGTACATGTGTATGTAAACCTAGTGAGTTTACTTCCATGACAGCTGGTATGCTGGCTCAAGTTTTTATCGACGCAGGTATGTATCTACGTTGATCACTTATTTTATTCTATTCGGCACGAGATTTTCAGTAAGTTTCATAGAACATGATTGATGTCTACTATTTAACTATTACATGAAAAATAAAAGGTATCAAACAGAAAATTTTCTCTGAATGCATAGAAAAAAGTTGATATGAAATTTAAACGTTGACGTATTTCTTCTTGACTTTTTTCCACAAACGCTACCATAACAGTACACACACGCACAAATGTTTGATTCATTCGCATGATTTACAGTTTTTGTTACGTTATGATCCATTTTTCGCTGTCTAAATTTGGCTGTATCATTGCCTTGACCGTAAATTAATTCTTTTTCTGTTATACGATGTGTTTAAAGACATAACGACTTATCGTAATGAGAATAATTAAGAAATACAATTATGAATGATGTGCAAAATTAAATATATTCAATGCGCATTTGTGCTAACTAATGGAAAACTGCGTCGTATAATTGAATTAGATATTTTTATATTGACATCATACCATATTAGAAATTTTATCGATACCCGATCAAAAGAATCGTTTGAGTCTTTTATAGAAAAGTAATTTATGTTTACACTATGTAGAACTTCCACCCGGTGTTGTTAATCTTGTGTTTGGTATCGGTCCACGAGTAGGTCAAGCACTTATTACTCATCCTGATGTCAATGTTATTTCATTTACTGGCAGTACAGTTGTCGGTTATCATATTAAAAAAGAAACGTCACATTTACCTGTTAAACTATCACTTGAGGTATGAGAAACGTTTTGTTTTTCATTCAAACTGAAAACGTATGTTCTTTTTTTATGTTAGATGGGTGGGAAGAATGCAGCAATAATTTTTAATGATGTTGATCTTTCAAAATGTCTTCCTGTATTACTTCGGTATGTACATTGAATTTCGATTTTCTTTCCTTTTCTCACTAATAAAATATATCTTCAGTTCATGTTTCTTAAATTCTGGTCAAATTTGTTTATGTACAAGTCGTTTATTCGTTCAACGAGGAATTTATGATGAATTCGTTACAAAGTTTGTTGATGAACTTAAGTAAGTGACGAAAACTAAAATATAGTCTTTATTTTAATTTTATTTGTTTATTGATTATTATTAGAACATTAAAAGTAGGTGATCCATTTGATGAAAATACTAAAATGGGTCCAATTGTTAGTAAAGAACATAAAAATAAAATAGAAAAATATATTGAATTAGCCCGCAATAGTGGAAATGAAATAATACGTTGTGGTCAATTGGATGAAGGTTTACAAAATACGAACAAAGGTTATTTTGTAATGCCGACTCTTATTCTAAATGTTGACGACAACTCAAAACTAATGAAAGATGAAATTTTTGGACCTGTTACTTGTATCGTGCCATTCGATGCAGAAGATGAAGTGAAACATTGAAAATTGAACATTTCTTTTTCATTAAATTCCATCTATGTCTAGGTTGTAAAGCGAGTGAATCATATTCAATATGGTCTTTGTGGTTGTATATGGACAGAAAATATCAGTCGAGCTCATCGTTTAGCTACTCAATTAGAAGTAAGACTAGACAAAACAAAACAAACTGCACGTTTCGTTTTCGATATCATTATGAATGAAATGTTTTCTTTCAACTTAGTGTGGTACAGTTTGGATTAATTGTTGGATGATACGTGATCTTCGCATGCCATTTGGTGGTGTGAAAGATAGTGGCATTGGTCGTGAAGGTTATCCCTATTCAGAAGATGTATTTACGGAAATCAAAACAGTTTGTATCAACGTTACATAAACGACTACAGTTATGAACAAAAAAGACTGTTTTTATTAAGACAAAAGAAATCTAGATTCGTAAATTTAGTTGTTGTTTTTCTTTTGTTTTTTAATTTATTTACTATTGTCATCTGCAAAAGCATATTGAAGTGCCTTTTCAATATCATCGAGTAAATCTCGTACATCTTCAAGCCCAACCGACATACGAATAAGACCATCGGTGATACCTAATTGACGACGATGATCTTCAGGTACGCTTGCGTGTGTCATTATAGCTGGCAATTCAACCAATGATTCATAACCTCCGAGTGATTCAGCTGTTGTAAAATACTAGAAAATAATCGATCTAGTTTTTAGTTTATCATAATAGATAAAGAAATGATCCTAACTTGAAGACGTGCCAAGAAACGTTTACTTTTTTCAACTTCATCACCTTTAAGATAAACCGATATCATTCCACTGAAACCAGACATTTGTTTTTTATATAATTCATATTGTGGATGAGACTCTAAACCTGGATAAATAACACGTTCAATATATTTATGATTTTCAAGGTATTTAGCAATAGTGAAAGCTGATGCCATATGTTGTCGCATTCGTACAGCTAATGTTTTAAGACCACGATTAACAAGATAGCAATCAAATGGAGATGGTACAGCTCCACTAAATGAAATAATAATTTCATTGTTTTGTTTTTAGTTTTACGCAAAAAGATACTACGAAAATCTTTTTTTGCTTACATTGCATATTGTAGAAAACTAATTTGTTTATAATATTCTTCGTTGTTCATCATTAAACAACCCATAACAACATCAGAATGACCATTCATATATTTAGTCAATGAATGAAGGACTAAATCAGCACCAAGTTCAAGTGGACGTTGAAAATAAGATGTTGCAAATGTATTATCAACAAGTACCATTATTTTTGGATCATATTGGTGAACAATACTTGCTATTTCTTTAATATCAGCCAATTTTAATAGAGGATTAGTCGGTGTTTCAATCCAAACAAGGCGTGTTGTTGATTTAAGATGTTGAGAAATTGAAGACGGATCTGTTGACATATCAACAAATGAACTTTCAATACCCATCGGAGCCATGCAACGTCTAGAAACGTAACATTAACTTGAAAATCAGTTGTATTCAAATAAAACAAAGATAGAAATCCTTGACTAATCAAACATGAAAACATAATTCTAAAGATGTTGCCAACGATAGTAAGATGAATATTTTCTATTCACGGTGAAGAATCAAGTTTGTCTCAGTATACTCACAAGATTTTGATCAGATAAAATATAAGAATATTGATGTTGGTATATATATATATGTATACAGAGAGAGAGAGAAAGAAAGAAAGAACAGAAACTTGCCACTCTTCTTCGATTCTCTCAAACATAATCATGAACATGTTACAGACAGAAGTAGTAGAGCACTGAAAGTAGCAGAAACAATTTTTTCCCATAATATCTTATTGAATTGATTGATGCACTATGTACATCTTAGTATATAGCAAAATGAAGACGTTTTTTTCATATAGATACAAATAAACGAGTGTTTCTTAATGACTATTCACAATTACATCTTGTTGTAGATTTTAATAGGGAAGATAGTCGATAAGTAAATCTCTGATCTTATTTTATAAAATCAAACAAACCTAAATAATCTTCCGGTTCCACCATAAACATCATCGATGGATACGATGTGATCACCTGATTTAAGCATAAACATTAATGTTGTTGTTGCTCCGAGACCTGATGAAAATGTTAATGCATATTTAGCCTTTTCAAGTGAAGCTAGACATTCTTCTAGACATTGTCGTGTAGGATTCCCGCATCGACTATACTCATAGAGAACAGGTTTGCCTGGTTCTAACTGCTTGAATGTTGTTGCCATGGATATTGGTGGAACGACAGCTTGACCTGGCCATCGTTCTGGTTCTTGTCCAACATGTATAGCATCAGTTTCAATACGTGTTCCTTGTATTTCCCGTTCATATTCTTCATCTTTATCTGCTTTTTGAAGAGGAGCTGATAATTCACCTTCCATGGATTGATAGTAATCGAGATAATCTAGAAAGAAACTAAAAATCAAAAATTTCTATTTTATTAAATCACTACAGGAAAACTAAAACTATTTTCAATCATCTTCGTTTATGGTCAGACATGATTTCAATGGCATCAAATCACTAATTGCCATACGATAAGGTTTATCGATTGTTCCGACGATAACTTGTGCATTAATATTGAAATCTCCAATTAATTCTCGGCATCGACCACATGGGCTCATTATTTCAAAACGATGTTTATCATCATCAAAACCACGTAATGCAACAATGGTTGCTAAATCTCGATGACCATCATTTATCATTGATGATATAGCACTAACTTCACCACAAACAGTTGCAAATGGTTGAGACGATTCAAAATGAATACCCGAATAAATATGACCCGAAGTTGTACGTAGAGCAGCTGCTACTGCTTGTAAACCAGGTTGATGTAAACGACGTGATACACTTTTAGCTTCTTCAATTAATTCCCAGTCGTCATGATCGATTTCATCGCGACTAATCGTATCTTGATCAACAGACCGATATAATGCACGATCTAAATCCTTAATGATATCTCGTACATTTTCTAAACCAACAGACATGCGAATCAAATTGTCTGACATTCGTTCATTGGAATCGATTGCATAAAGTGTTGAACGATGCGTCATCAACGCAGGTGATTCAATAAGTGTTTCACATCCACCTAAACTAACTGCTACGGTACATAGTTTTAATGCCATAAGAAACTTTTTAACATCAGCATTTTTAATTAATATGTAACTACACATGCCCGATGCTCCACCTTGTTTTTTATATATTTCATGTTGTGGATGTGATGGTAATACCGGATAAAAAACACGTTCAATAATTGGATGTCGCTCAAGAAATTGAGCTACATGATAAGCATTTTTCATATGTTGCCGCATACGTAAAGCCAGTGTATTCAAACCGCGTCGAACTAGAAAACAATCCATCGGTGATAAATTCATATCAAATAAAGTTTGACTTGATAGAAATTGTTCATATAAATCTATTCGATCTATTGATAAACATCCGCCAATAACGTCTGTGTGACCATTGATGTATTTAGTCAACGAAGCAAGACAAATATCAGCTCCGAGTGATAATGGTGATTGAGTGAGTGGTGATGCAAATGTGTTATCAACAACAACAATAATTGATGAATCATATGAATGAACGAGTGATGAAATAAGATTGATATCAACTAAACGAAGTGAAGGATTCGATGGTGATTCAAGCCAAACAAGACGAGTGTTGGGCAACAAATAATCATTTATAATTGAAGGTGATGATGACAAATTGATAAATGATGAATGAATTGACCAACGGCTCAAGCATGCTCTTAAGAAGACAAGGTTTTTTATTTCTAATAACACAGATCAATTGAAAACACTCTCATCGTTTGATCTTAAAGTCAAGTTTAAACTTTTCTTTTGTGTTCAATTTTATTCATTTCTGCCTGTCTGAGTTGATAGAAACTATAATGATTGTGCACGAACACAACGCATAAATTGAGACATCGGTGTGTTACTACAATCCATATGATTAAGATTAATAAGATGCTAGTGATTTTAACCGATAGAACTAATGATTCATGTTATTTGTATTCACAATACGCGTGTATGTCATATCTTGTTTTCTTTTATAGAACTGTAACGTATTCTGTTTTATGGATAGTTGCTTTGCTTACTAAGAGGGAATGTGTCGATTGATCAATCGACTTTGCATTCAGTAGCAATGATGCCGAGTTTCAGAAGAAAAACTCAAGCAAAACTTCCTTGTAGGTGTGATTTAAACGAATATCGGTTTCAAGTCGAAGATATTTCGAACTTCCTTTTCTTCGCTATTAGTGATCTCAAAAATCAAAAGTCAATAGTGAAGATCGGAATCAAGTTTATAATCACGAAGAAGTTGCGCTAACAAGAATTTCACGTAGGAACTCTAGACGCTTCTCGTTAGTCGAACTCCATGATTTTTTCATAATATTTGATCATTATCTACTCAACGGAATCGTCTAGCTAAAATTCAATCCGTAAAATAAAAGTTCATTGTTTCAAGACAATAAATACTTGAAAAGATTTGTTGTTCCTGAATAAGCATCATCAACAATAATAACATGATCATCTTTTTTCAATAAGGTTAAACAAACTGAGGTTGCAGCCGCTAAACCTGATGAATATGTTAATGTTGGTTGTTTTGATTTGTTTAAAGAAGTTAAACTTTGTTCCAATGCTTGCCGAGTTGGATTCAATGATGGTTTTTCACCATTTGATAAATATATCGGTGGAACGACGCCATTAAGCCATAGATATACGTCGTCATCTGTGATGCCATCGTGATGATGATGAATGCATAAAGTGTCCATTGTACGAATCGATAATAGTAAAATAAAACGAAAATCAACGAATGAGTTAGTGAGACAATAAATATGCGTGAAACTAACACCTGGAATAAAAGATAAAGCGTTTTGTATTCTTATCGTATTGATTTTTCTTTTGTATTAACTAAAGTACGCGAACAATACACATGTATAGTGATTAGATCAACATGTTTCACTTTGATAATTTTTCTTCTGCGCGTTCTCAGCGTAGGAGCATTGTTGAGAGGCATTCATTTTTTTTCTTTGCTAAAGACAAATGAAAATAGATTCTAAAGTATTCAAAAGCTCTCGATAATTGAAACGATCGAATAATCCATGTAAAACTTTATGTACACTATTTTTATGTTGTTAACGTGCTTACTTGAATGTACGTAACATCAAGTTGGTATGTCCAATTAAATGACTTGGTAAATAAAGTTTGATAATTAGATACTTAGTTGTCTTTTCAATCATGCGATAATATCTTCTAGATTACACAAATAATAACCGATAACAATAAAAAAAAGGACTCGAGATTATACTTTATTTGTGAAATATAACATTGTAGGACATTTTATTATTCATGGGATCATAGAAGCACAGCAATGAGCAATAGTTGTCTTTAAAGGATACACTACTTTTTTTCTACAGAATAGTTCAATTTCGTAAGCTATTAACCTAATACAATGGATTGCTTCGGAATAGTATTCTAAATGTTACGAATATTCAATGATGATTTCGATTCTTCTACGTCTACGACACACCGCTTGATTTACATATTTTCTCTCATATAAACTTATTGCTATGTTCATTCGATGTATATATTGAGACAAGAACGAACACGAAACAAAGATCGAAATCTGTATTCACATCGAGTCTTATTCATTATTGAAGATGAGAAATAGAAGAGATTTGAAAATCACATGACAAAATCGTGTGTGTAACAACTCAATGGTCACATTTTTAAGAGCTAGAATTAAATAAGAATTTTTGTACGACATTTGAATATTTCGTCAAGTATAATTCTATGGCTATACTAATATCAATACATTTGATCTTCAGTCTTTGCTTTGGGTACATATATGGTAATCGTTCTGTTGAATTCACAATATCAATATAATTGTTCATTGACGAAATCGCTCAACGGATTCCATAGTTTGTTCGTTTTTGTTCTAGCAAACAATCAGCGAATTTTTTTTCTTTCATGAAACCTGCATGAATTTTCCTATATGATTAAAATGTTCTGAAATTGGTTATCTTAGATGTAGCAACACCAAAATGAAGTGCAACAAGAATACGACATAGCACTCTATTGTTTTTGAAACCGAAATTCCATTAGGCGTCGTATTATTTAAACGATTGGGTTTGTTTAGTTGATCTAATGAACCATTTGTTGCTTTCACTGCTCAAAAATCGTCTTTCAATATTATACAATTGGCATAATGAAAATGTCGAAACAGAAATAAACAAAACTGTTTCTTATTTGTTCTCTTAATTAGTTTTGAAAGCCAAGAAATAGAAGATTGTTTTTCGTAGAAAAATGTAATTTTAGCAACGTTCAAAAGCTCAGAACAATAGGAGAAACCAACACAGACAAAATTTGATGTCGTCCGAAAGAATGAGGTTTTATTTTATATAAACCAAATATTTACCTGAAGGAATGATAGAGGAGTTATCAATTTTGGGCAAGATTGACTCTAACTTTGAAGATTTATTCATCGTGTAAATTTCATCATTTTCTTGCAACTCTTCCGCAAAAGTTTGGATAAGGAAGGCGAGACAAGAGGAGGGGCAGAGGCCGGACCAACAACACTAACTAGTGACATCTATCAGAATAATCTTGTATCAATTTAGAAACTTGACAGATATACCCCATGTAATGTTTCATTCCACAAATTTACTTGTTTTTTTGCAAAGAAATATCGAATGTAGTCTTGCATCAGATTCGATGAATAATCAATGTTATGACTCAAGCAATTCGATTGAACCATCTATCTACCGATCGATCGTTCTTCGTTCTCTCTTTTTCTCGCAACAAATCTAAACAATTTATGTCACTCAACTGTCCTTGTGCACCTTTGCATAGCATAGTTCTTTTTTCTTTACTTCTTTTCTTACGTCTTATTTTTAGATGGCAACTGTAGGTGGTAGTGATGACAATGAGTGGCAAAAATTATCACCTGAGCAAAAAGTTCAACATAAGGTATTTTCAATAAAAAAAGATTAAAATTCAAAAATACAAAATTGTTTTTTTTTCAAGGCATGGAAAGCTCGTATAACTGGCTATGAAGAATGTGTTAAACTATTTTGTACACAAAATTCAAATCAAAGTCCTGAATATAATAAGTATGTTAATCTTATGAAAAAGTTTGTTATTGATCCAAATGAAAATGCACGTGAAAAAGCACTCGAAGCTGTACTTGCATTTGTTGAAGAAGCAAACATAGCCGGAAAGTAAGGATTCATACTTAAATGTTTGTTTATAAACACAACTAAACTAAAATTCATTCTTAGAACTGTGAACGATGTTGCATCTGGCTTAATAACAAAATGTTTAAATGCACGTTCGAAAATGAAAGAGCGTGCATGCGATATTCTCCTAATGTATATTGAAATCGAAAAACAAACTGAAATCGAAGATGAACTTGTCAAAGGTCTTGAAAATAAACAACCAAAAATTGTTCAAGCTTGCCTGGAAATCCTTCGAAGAGGATTATCGTATGTAGACTTTTTATATTGATAGAATATTTACAATAATTAAAAACATTTTCAATGTCTAAGTGAATTTGGCTCAAAAAATCTTCCAATAAAACCGTTTCTTAAACAAGTTATACCTTTACTTGATGATCGAGATAAAACTGTACGTGATGAATCAAAATTATTACTTGTTGAGATTTATAAATGGATCGGAAAACAAACCTTAATGCCAATGATACAAAATGTTAAACCTATTCAAGTAGGATTCATCGATTCTTCTTTTTCGATCAATGTTCTTCGTATCGTTAAAATTTAAATTTAGATGCAGGAATTACAAAGTGAATTCGATAAACTAGATTTAAATGGTATTGATAAACCACGACAAACACGTTTTCTTCGTTCACAACAAGATACTTTAGAAATAAGCGGAGAATTAATTGTAAAAGAATCGATCGTAATCGATGATAACAATATTGAAAGTAAATATATTCTAAATATGGCTTTGTGTATTTTCATATTATTCTTTCTAGTGCAAGAAGATTTGGATCCATTTGAAATGATGGAAGCAGTAAATATTCTTGAACGATTATCAAAAGATTTTTATGACAAGATTGTAAATTAAATATCATGAAAAATTTTCTTTACAATAAGTTTTTAATTTCAAGGAATCGAAACAATGGAAAGATCGAAAAGAAACTCTCGATGATCTATTACTTATACTTACTCAAAATCCTAAACCAACATCTGATAGTGATTATTTCGAATTCGTTAAAGTATTAAAAAAAGTAAATGGGTTGTCTTTTGTTCTCTGGAAGCATGATTTAAGTTCATTTGTATTTATAGATTATATCTAAAGATAGTAATATACCTGTTGTTATTGTTACTGCTAAATGTTTGACAGCATTAGCCAAAGGTTTAAGAAAAACATTTAAAAATTATTCTCTTGGTGTAAGTAATCATTAGATTTTGCTTATCATTGGTGTTGAGTATTTAATGATTTTAGGTCATCGAAGTTTGTCTTGATCGATGTCGAGAAAAGAAAACGAATGTCATTGAAGTTTTGCGTGAAGCATGTGAAGCTGCTTATCCAAGTGTAAGTATTTGACTATTGTGTTGAGTTCCATTAATTAGACAAAAATCGACTATTCATGTTTCAGCTGAAACTAAACTCTTGCAAGACGATACAGTAGAAAAACAAAAATCCTTTTTGGTACATATACTGTTGTATAAGCTCAGTGTTAATTGAGTGTAGAAACGTATATTTTGCTACGAACGCAAACTGTTCAGGTCAAAGTATAGTAACAGCAAATCTACTTTTTTTGTTTATATGGATTGTGTATTATGTATCATGTGTCGTGTGAACACGATATTTCCAATGTTTATAGATACCTCACTAGTGGTAGTTGTTTCTCAGTTAAGGATAAGAATGAATCAGAAGAAGTATTAATTCTTCTTGAATCATGATTTTGTTAGTATTTAAGTAGACGTAGCTTATACATTCTATATTGCATACGTGTCGCTTCATTGTATACGCAGATGACGTGGCTTGAACTAATGTTTATTATTCATCTATAGTTTTGTAAAAGAACTTGACGATAAAATAGAAAACTGTACTGAAAATGATGCGAATGTTTGTAACTTAGAACGATCAGGTTCTCGAGATAACTATCAGAAGACAACTGAATGGATTAGTAAGTTCGTATTGTAAACAAATCTTTTTGACTAGAGGAAAGAAGCTTAAAAATCTTCACGAGTTATTATTAATCCTAACGAAAGATTCTTCATCGATAATCTCATTTACATATAGTAGAGAAAATTCTTTGTACTCTTGCGTAATCTATTATAAGACACGAAAGACAAATGATTTTTCAAATACAAATACATACGAGCAATAATCGGTAGTTAAGCGTGTACCTACCTGATAATGTCAGTAAACATGATTTTAAATATCGAACGAAAACATTGAACTATACATAAATGAATCTTATTACAATCTTATGACGAAAAATAAGATTCTATATGAATAGAAACGAAGACAATCAACCCCTACTGTATATTCTTTTACAACACACGGTCTATATTTGATTTTTAATAGTACGGATCTTTAAGATCTATGTAAAAAAAAGTAAACATTTATAAAATAAAACTTATACACATACATATTTTGTTATCATAATTTGAACGATCATCATTCGATGGTTACTACAAGGCATCAAATTCTATAGTATTACTCTAATAGTACGAACGGCAGTATCCTTCTCTCCAATCATGGAAATTTTTCTTGCGTTCTCTCAGCAAAAATCTACAATCGTATACATGACAAGATTATCGATTATCGTTGTTGTAACATATTTCTAAGTAACCGATCTGGATAGATTGATTGTATTTTTGTTGTGCTCTTATCAAGATAGCAGACAATATCATTATTATATTGTATTATTGTGTAGCTGTTTGATCGTTTTGATGTTCACTCCATATGCCTAAAAAACAGATCTCGAAACTGAATCACGTTTGTTACATATCGTATTATATCAATTATTGTGCTTGTCTATTACTAAGTGAATAAGTTAATATTTCGGCACTAACCAATAAAAAAAAACTATTATCTACTGCACAATTACAAAAGCCGACACGAGAAATTTTCATAATCAATTAGATTTTCTTCATTAAAAAGAATCTCCTAACAAAATTGTAAAAAATTCTAAATGCTCATAATGATTATTAGGTCTCGTAAACGATGAATCAGCTTCACATCGAAATTCAAATATTGATTTAATCTTTGATAAAGATTTAACATTCTACTAAGCTTTTTCTACACGATGATAGTTGTATTACGAGTCCTTGTAAAGATTTGTGAAATTTGAAACATCATTCATTTGTTTACAATTTTCATCAAACTATACGAAATAGTTCAAACTTATGATCTCAAAAATATGCAGAATTATGTAATCTTTAAGTTTTGAATATTGATTTGAAATTTATCCTAAAGACATAATACGTCCTCATAAGGATAGTTTATTTTAAACAGCTCTTACTCTTTTCAATATAAATATCATTCATAAGAACTTACATAATGACTCGTACGAGTTCGATTGATTTCATTCTCATACTTCTTTAGACTAATCTCGAACTATTATCGGAAATCGCTGTAATATTACTCGCTCATAAAACACCAATTGTTCGACAATGTACACAACAATTTCTTACCAAATGTTTTTCTATGGCAACACAAGCAACATTACCAAAGAAAATATTAAAAGTCTATTTACAATCATTAATCAAAGTATATAGCTTTTTAAAACTTGACTTTTATTTTTGTGATACGAAAATTAATCGCCATAAACATTTTCGTTTTAGAACACAGGTGAAGCTGATTCAAGTGTACGCGATAGTGCATTCGAAAGTCTTGGCATGCTATGGAAATGTCTTGGTGAAAAACATATTCTACCGAATTTAACTGATATGGATGAACTTAAATTGAATAAAGTACACGAATAGGAATCTAGATCGAATAGAATTTTGAATCGAATCTATTTTACGTTTAGATTAAAGAATATGCTGAAAAATCAGTTCTACTCAATCTACGCGGTGAACCACGTTCAAATGCTCCTCTGCCTATAGTCAATATAACGAATACTTCATCTGTTAATTCAATCATAATACAAAAGAAACCAAGTAGCATTGAAGTACCTAAAATAAAACAAGACGAAGAAACAACACAATCGAAAACATTGATCATAGTGAAGAAAAAACCAATAGTAGTAGCTAAGCCACCTCCAATACCAATATCGACTAATCAATCATCTATAGATGAAAAGAAAAAAGAAGCACGAACGTCAAAAGTAAATTTTTCAATGATTTAACAAAAGTTTTCTTTATTTGTATTCATAGGCTACTGTTGCAGCACCAATCACAACGAATTCAGTACCTCGTATTGCTTCTGGTCGAACGAAACAAACAGTTGCTAATACATCTTCATCGACTGCAAAACTTAACGTACAAAAATCTCGATCAGGTATTACACCAACAACAAAACCATCACCACCACCATCAGCAACAACTGCTAGTAGTCAATCACGTACTCAACGTTTGATACCAATTGTTCAAACATCAACGACAAAACTTCGAACGAAACCACCAGTATCCACAAGCCGACGATCGTCATTCGGATCAACAGTATCATCGTCAACATCGAATTTACAACGACAGTCAACATCTACAGGTGGCTCAACATCATCATTGAGTAGTACAAATACTCAAGCATCAATACCATGTACACGTTCGGAAACACCAACCTCGTCAGCAACAATAACAATACTTCGATCAGTTTCAAATGATATTATATCATCATCGACACCAACAAATACGAATACAAAAAGTCGTATACCTATACGAACAATGCCAATAAATGTTGTTAAAAAATCTGTAACATGACACAATATAGTTATGTGATATTAAGTAGTTCTTTCGCATCTGAAATTTTTCTCTATTTATTTTCACCCATAATGCGATGATTGATTAATTAATTGCTTGAGTTTTTCTTTATTCTTTTTGTATATCGCTTTGTCTTCCATCCTATTTATTATTCTAATGGAGTTTTTCTTGCCTTTTCTCTTTCTCGCTCTTTTTACTATTGTTATTACTATTAGCAAAGAAGAGATATTACGCAATATATATTTATCAGATATTGATTTTGATGCGTTTATCGTAAAACTAAATTTCCTATAAATATTTTTATTGGGTCATTGACATTGGCTTGTTCGATAATTGTTTTTCGTAAGAGAACAACAGAACATAGTCATATGATTGATTAGTTTCACGACAAACAACGATACATTATAATGACAGGATTCAACTCATCATTCAAGTACGATAGTAACTTGCGATCAATGAAATACGCATGGAATTCAACAATATATGAACTGATAGAATATCCTTGTGAATTGAATTGATGATTATTTTTAAGTGATACTACGAATGGTCTATTAAGTTCATTGATGACAACATTCATGTTGTAAATGATTCCAAGGTATGCCAATGAAAGTTTCGAAGTGATCAATTTCAGATCGTAGCATGAAAACCGCGCTTCATCATACTCAATAAATTTATATGATATGGAAAGTCGATTTTGCTCAAAAGTTAATATTTTTTAAACAGAAATCTTGAGTTCCATATTTGAAACTACGTAATTATATAGTTCCAAATAATCTTTATTTTATATGAATATGAATGCGAGTGTACTTGTTCTTTTTAATCATATCTCACGAACCAAAGTTCAGCTTACACTAAATATCAGTACTATAAAATGTATGTTTTCTAGGTAAGCAAGTTGTCATTGAAGATATTCTTTCTAGTTGCTGTTTACTTTTTCATACGTGATTTTTCTAGATGACAGAAGTAAAATGCTTGCATGCATTTTTTAATATTGTCCATATATGAAAATAGCATCTATTCTTAAGTTTATTTTCTTAAATAACATTTGACGACTAAACAGCATAAAAAACAGTGTCGATCACATTTTCTTATTGAAGAACAGATAGTTCTGTTATATTTATATGACATGGTTACAATCAAATAAGCTATCCTACAACTCATTGGAATACATATGAAGTTATCTAATGTATCAATTGTCACTTGAGTTAGATCAAAATTTGAATTTAAAATCATGATTAAATACAAACTAGTTCGTTGTTTACTTTTTCTCCATTTAAATCATAAAATAATTGAAGATCAAAATACGACATCAACTACGGCTGATCGATAAAATTTCTTCATCATTCAAATGAATTCATATATTTTCGCGAAAAGTGACGTACTTAAATCGAAAATTATCCTACTTTCTAGAAAATCAAAACTTCAGTTCTCTTTTTTTCTATCATTACTGCTTCACAATTTCGTTGTTCATCTTCTCAGCAAAATTTTTCTCATACAATAACCTTCCTAGTGAAATAGAACTCTCGTACATGTGTGAAGTGTATATTTCATAAGATAATCAAGATGTTCAAGTGAAATTTGAAGAACTTGTTGTTCATCGTCCTTCAATACACTTTTGTGTTACTACTTCAAATTATACTCGAATTATTGAAGTGTCAATTTTTCGTCTTTTTCCTCTCTCATTACTTAGATAAACATTTGCAAGACAATCGTCTGCTTCTAATTGAATAACCCTATTGAACACTTCATACGAAATGCCAAATGCCAAGAACTTGGACAAGGTTAAAATGTTAATGATTACATTGTTACTGAAAATGAAACGTCACTGAATATCTACAAAGAAGCCCACAAGTAAAGAAAATGATACAGTCGAACTGGATCATGTTGTTCCTTTATTGAACTAAATTTTTCTCTTCCAGAAATATAGTTGAATAAATATTAGAAAAACAAAACCAACATTAGACAAAACTTTATTTATTAGCTAGGACAAACTGTTTGTCCTCTATCTGTATTCGATGGGCAAGGAGTAGGTTTTGTACGAATATTCGTACAAACATAACCAGGTGGACAAGTTATACAATAAGCTAAACCTGCAACATCAGCATAGGATCCATTAGGACAAAGATCACATTCAACACGACCATGCTTATCATTTGCGTAACCTGGCTGACATAGAATAGGATTACCGGAAGGATTCGGACAATAGTGACCTAAATTTTGAAAAGAAATCGAATTGAAATACTTAAGAATAAGTTTTTCTTGGCACGTTCTAAACATACCAGGTGAACAAATTCTGCAATAACTTTGTCCTGTTAGTGTTGTTTGATAACCAGTTGAACATGGTGTACCCATTGTTTGTCCTTCCAAACAAAAGAATCCAGCTGGACATGGTTTTGGCGGCTCATCTGCTCGATCACAATAGCTACCGATGGGACATAAATCACATACGATAGCACCTGGATATGCACTATATTCACCCTCTGTGCATGGTACGCAAGTTGTTTGACCATGCAATGCATTAGCTGTTCCGGGTGGACATGGTTTTGGATGTTCATGTCCATTTAAGCAATAGTGGCCAATAGGACATGTCTGACATAGTGCTGATCCATTTTTAGTGGTATAATGACCCATAGGACAAGCACTACATGATTCTTGACCAGCATTACTAAAATGACCTAGAAAAAAAAGGAATATAAAATAAATAATTTCAATTTCAACGAAAATCTGCACAACTATGTTTTAAAATTACGCTTAACTCTATGTTATTTGCTAAAAAGTAAATTATTGTTCTCTTGATGTAGAAAATAATGAGTACTCGTTGTGTCATGCTTTTACTACTTTCAGAGTTGAACTCGAGTGTATAATTATACCTGGAGGACATTTTTGTGGTAATATAGATGAATTAGAACAAGATGATCCTGCTGGACATAGTGTACATTCGACTGATGCTTGTGCAGGCGTATAGGTACCAGAAGTACATTGAGTACATTCTGATTGTCCAATTTGATCATTGAAAAATCCTAATGGACAAGGTTGAGGTGGTAAATCAGCAAACCCACAAAAATGTCCTGGTTCACATATAGTACAGTACGATGATCCACCCCTTGTTGAATAATATCCGTTTTCACAAGGCATACATTGAGCTGCCCCAGCATTGCTCCATGTTCCAGGAGGACATGGAATCGGTATAACAGCTCTCTCTGTGCAATAGTATCCTGCAGGGCAGTCGAGTAAATCGATTGTAGCTTCTGTTATTAAACTACAGCCAATAATTGATAACAATACCAAACAATACATGATTTAATAATATTTCTGATTATAAGCGAATTTAGTTTTAGTCAGCTACTGGCTTATTTATAGTTTCTATTTTGCCTATATTTTGTTGATTTATGTGAGTCAAGATATCAGATTAGAATATTTTCGTTTTTAGTCAGATTTCGGTTCGATTGTTGCCATGTGTTTTTATTTCCCAGCTTCGTATATCACCAGTAAAAGGAATGAACCAAGCGTATTTGAATTTTTCGCCGAAATCATTTAAATTTCAACTATGACTAGAAGAGAAGAGCAAATGTTTACGTTTTTTTTCTTCTAAATCGTGTCTATTATTTGATGTAAATTATGTGATTGCTTTCAGTTAGTATTCATCTTGGAGCATATTAATCATTGCTCGTCCATCGATAAGATATATAGATTTTTAAAAGGCTGAAATAGATTTGACATATCGATACTGCCGTACATGAATTTTTGCAATAATTAATAATGAATGATGAAATAGACTTGGGAAAACGATAGAGAATACTTATTGTACAAACTCTATATTGTAATCATCTTAAAATAAAATCTTAGTCGCTGTCGTATGACAATGCAAAAAAATTATTTTCTATAGGTTTCAATGAACCATTTTTCTTTGTTATCATTGTAAATAAGCAAATTTAAGTCAAACAAAAAAAAACTTCTCCAGCCTATTTTGTAACACTCGACTCATAAAGACAATATCAAACATGTTTTCTATGCAAGTACTATAGAAGCAAAGGAGACGTGAGATGAAAGAGTTCATATTGAAAGTATGTGCATCGTCTTTTGAACCATCACAAGTAGACACCGACCAAGAACTATCGTCAAATGATTCCAAGATATTTAGCGCCACGAAAGATTATTATTTCCCACTGATTATCAGTTTAGATAATATCTTAATGTACAAAAGACAAATATTTCATCAGGTGATCTCGTCCATAGTACGAATGAAATGTAAACATATTCGAGTAGATAGTAATTAAATATTCAAGGCAAACAGTTCCTTGTATTTATTAAATGTAAAATTTCATCGATTGTCAAAATATAGTTTATATTTCAGTTCATCTAATCGTAGATTAAATATACTTGATTTCATACATTGATATTAACTGATATCTAACAAGAAATAATTATTCAAATCATGTACTACCACTGTCAACAAAGATCTTTGATAGATTACTGTCTTCATTATTGATCCTTATGGAGATGTGTCGGCACTAACTTCTATTGCAACTACATGAGGCTTGTGAAATTTTTAGTCACTAGTAGCATGTTTTCTCCTATGTTTCTGTTGATGTTCACTAACAACGAATAGATTTAGGTCAATAGAATAGTAAATAATCACATTGAAGAATGGAACTTCTTTCCTTTTAGAAAATTTGACTTTTTTTAGATAGATAGTTGATTAGAAACTCATTTTTAGACGTAGGATTGATTTTCGATCTATCTAAGCAAACGATTCCAATCGATTCTGACTAGTGTGGTCGATAATAATTGACCATTATTAAACAATTATAAATCTACTTTCTAGATAAGATAAATGTCATTTTACTCTACCGCTCTTTAGATGATGTTAAGGTAGGTGTTAGTTCTATCAAGTGGAGAGCACATGATTTTTTTCTATCGAATTCGAAATCTGAGAGTATCATTGATTCATATAATTAGAATTTATAAATTTCGATGAATTCTATTTTAGCCTATATTAATCAAATGAGAAATATTATAATCAAAAAAATTAAGCTGACTGAAATCATTCGTTTTCTTTTCTCAATACAGTTGTTACTCGTCACTTGATATTCCAATGCAGAATATAGAAATCCTTTGAGTACAATTAGAGATTATTATCAGTAATGCCCTTTTCTTTTGTGTAGGGATAATATACCAGCAACTCAAAACATTTCCTACTTGACTGACTTCTGTAGAATGATGGTTCTTATTTTGATCTGTATAAAGGATTTTCTTCTTTTCAAATGTTGTATTGCGACATTTTTTTCTATATTAGCCGTGCGTATTTATATCCTAATGCTATCTGAAAACAGTTTTTGATCATGATTACGAGTACATAGATTAATTGTTCGAATATTCCAATAACTCAAGTCACTAACATCCATCTTACACTTTTAGGTATTCTTCAACTGGTATTGATATTCATATAATTGCATACACAAACACGTATGTAGGCAATATTCAAACACGTGTGGTCATATCAAATTATAAGCTGAACTTTTTTTCTTCTTCTAATAACACGTTCATATCAATATTGTATCGAAAATGAAACACTAAAATTTGTACTAATTTCTATCATTTGATATACTATTAACAGAAGGGCAGTAGCTGCTATCATTGTAAAGTGATTCATTGTAGAACACCGAGTGCATTTCCATTCTGACTTATGAACGGTAGTCTTTTATGGAAAAAAGTACTTTGAAAAGTAGCTTGATGATTGACATTCAACTTCTTTCGAATAGTCAGATCGAAATAAAATTGATTTGAAACGAATTCATCTCAACATATAACAGATGGAAGTTCAAGTGTAACAATAATTTTCAAAGATACAGACTGAAATAAAACTGAGACTTGAAACCAAAACATTTATCTAACTTCATAATTTATTTACATTCTGAACTATGGCAAAAAGTAGGATTTATTTGTTGATTCTTTGTGTTACCTTCATCGCATCGTAGATCGACAACTTTTCATCAAAGTGTTATTTAAATGTATTTTATTATTTAAAATAGTACATACACTACACAATCCGATGAAATTAAATAAATTAATCAGTATACTGTGTTTCTTATCAGTTGAATACGTATTCAATAGGTATCGATATTAGACATAATACTGATAGAATTGACAAAAAGAAAATAGATAACTTTTCAAACACGTTCATTTGTCTTTGGAGTTGAATCATTAGTTTCTATGTTTTTTTCAATTAAGACGAAAAGAATAGATTGAATTGTAAATACAAAAAATAAAGGAAAATCTCTTCTTTTAAATAATACTTATCTATAGAGTAAGAATTCTAGTCGAAATGTAGTTTCTTGCGACGATATAATGAGAATCAATGAGTTAAGTCGATCTAATGATTCGCTCGGAAAAAATATAGACTCGAACTTCTTGTTCTGTTTTTTCGTTTCACCGTTTTCTTTATTGATTACTTCGAAGAAACAAGTAGAGGCCATTGAATACAAAATTATATTATTTTCATATGCATCCATCACGTATGTCTTGCCAGTGACTTCCTTTTTCTACGTACTTGATGCATTATGAAACAAAAAAAAATATGCATGATTATGAAATTACTGTTCTTAGGATGAGCACATACTCTATGCTAGTGTATTATACATAGGTAAACATAAGTTTATAGGGAATACATGATACACACACATATTGTTATTATTAAATGACACATCAATGAGATTGTTCAAGTTTTATGCCAACAACTTAACGTAATTTACTTAAATATGTTATTGATTCAATACAAAACCTTGTGAACTAGACTCTTAATGATATTTTTTGCTGTCACTGCTATCTGTTTTGTATGAACGAAGAAAAATGTAGATTCAATTATCGGACATTGATTGTGTTCATCGATGAAATTCGAACACAGTAGATAGTAAAGTTCATAGTGAATTTCTATCAAACTTTTATCGAAGACGTAATTGTTTGTGGTATGAAATCATCATCTTTCAATTTAAGTACAAAACATGGTTTCGAGACTGATGAAATGTTCCGAAGATAAACTATACGACAAGCAAATTAAACTGAATCGACTGTTCACTGATATGTAATAATTCTCTATTGTCTAAAATCTTAAATGAAAAGCTTATCATTCATGCTTTTTCTCGATTATTTAGTATATCGGTCGAAAATCTAAATGAAACGATCATAAATCTGATCAAATCCACAGTGCCACTTATCCAGCAGAAGATACGATATCTTCCACCGGAACAATAAGCACCGCTCCAAATTCCTGGATATATGATAGTACTGGAAAAAATATTTTTCAGAGACATGATGTATTGCAGAAAACAAAACTTTGTTATGAACTCACATCTAGAAATTCTCGTGAAGGATTTTTATCGTTAGGAATCGGTTTCGAACTCTTGATTCGATTACTAAGGAAGATGATCAGAAAAAAAATTGTTACCTAGTCTGCTGGGATATTAAGTATTTGAGTTTTCAAATGTGGACATCGATTGGAAGTGTTTTCGTTTTATATGTAACCAATGCTCGCGGCTGTCCCTAAAAATAAGTTGCAAATAATCTTTTTCCCTTGAAGGAGATTCTATATAAATACAGCATACATACAAAATAGCCGTATTATCATCTCGTGAAAACAACTGATTATAGTGTGAAGCATCAGTGTTTGGTTTTTTTCAAATAAGAACATGATTAAAATTGCAAATTGAATACCTTAATAGATGAATATCAACGAGAAAATGTTCCGGTTTCTTTATATTCATTTATTGAGAGTTTAAAATAGGTTCGAAAAGCTACAATAGTACAAGCTTGAAAATTATATGATAATGAAAAGAATTTCAATGAAAGAAAAATTGTATTTTGTTTAATTTCAATGGCCACATAATTTACTATCGGTTTTGTTTGCATGATCATTGTCTCTATTGGCTGCTTGACCTGCAAGATATTCAATATCAACACGTTCTGATGATGATCGTAATGAGTCTGAAGTTTTATTGACTTTTTCTTTTTCTTTTTTGCCTTTTCACAATTTCTTGCTTCTATGAATAAAATTCATTAAATGAGAATATTTCACTGACATACTACTTGATGTGCATCAGTTTTGAGAGCATGCATACTTGAGTTTTATGTTGACATGTTCCTGTACAATAAGAAGTGATGGGTTGGTCAAAAGGAAGATATTTTTGCTACGTATGCAGGCATACATACATATATTGCTAGAATCACACTTGATCGACATCAGTATCATGATTGCAGAGTATGAATGAGTGCACATCTGTCTCTTCGTTAGAATATCTCATTACTTGCTGCAATATATTTATTCACAACAAGAATAGTAATGTCGTCATTGAGTAGATTTTTTTGAAGGAAAACGAGGCCTTTACTCGTTATTTGACACTTGATCTTATTCATGTACCAATTATTTCTTTTAATTATGACAAATCTGAAAGAACACAAATCATCGGTTTATTTTTAGAGAACAAAAACTATCAATTAGAAACTTCTAGATTACTTTAGATTATAAGCGAACAAGTCACTGAATACGTAATAATTAATTTAATGGCAGACGATAGAGTTCAATGAATCGTCATTTCATAAAACACAAACATTCACTACTGTTTCAGAATTTTCAATTTTAAAGTTGCTAACATGACACATACAATAAACTGATTGTACGCATTCTAGGAATTGTCTTTTAAAAATGCAGACATCGAACCGTTGTCATAGATCTTGTTTTTAGTACGTAGTTCGAATTCTACTTAGCTACCTCGTCGAATACATTTTTAAAAAGAAAAATCGACAGACAGGTAACAAATACGTTTTTTATTAGATGTTTGAAATAGACGTTTTATACTATCATCTATTCTATGAATTTAGAAAACCTAATTCTACAACATATGTAGATCATCTTTGCGTTTGGATAGAATCTGCCCTATCACTAATGGGTTGTATAAATACACTTCGATCTTACTACTAAACGAATCAGGACTCTTGAGCAAATCTTTTTAAGTTTGTAGGATGTATCGATAGACTCGTAAATCTTGATCGTCGATCTCAAACGAATAGAAAATAGACTTTGACTACGTCACTAATGATAAGCCATCATTCTCAGATTAGGCATGTATCGGAATCAATTGTGTTCGTTTTTTCAAAGGATTCGTCATTTTTGAAAAAGCAAAATATTTCTAAAAGCATAATATCATCACGAATATGTGATTGTGTCAGCTGTGAGTTGGTGGAAGCGAAATAGTTAGTGCAAATGATGACCTCTGAAAACAGGAATGTGTTCTCCATAAACAGATAAATAATTATTCTGTTGCAAGGTCTATCAGCTCCATCAATGATCTAACTTTTCGCTTAAAGCGAAAAACTCATATTCAATAAGATATTGGTTAAAATAAAAAGAAACTTTTCATTGAAAGACAAGATAGAGATTATTAGTGTTAGGGCAAAAAAACAATTTAATCTTTGATCTTGTTCTGAATTGCTCGAAAAATCGATAACTTAGGCGTGCAAAATCAATCATATAACATGTATCGTACATAATTCTACCTTTGATATTGAAATCAATCAAAATTGTCACAGACAGTTAGCAGCTATCAGTGCATTCTAGAAACTGATGTAAAACGAGTTACACAGAAAGAGTGCTTGAGAAAAGTGATAGGTTCAGTAAATATTGATTCTAATTCTTTACGGTTCATTGTTGTTCTTTTTAGTAATTGCTACGAGTGGTATCTTGTTTGGAGTAACAAAAAGATTCCAACAAAGACGTGTTCGACTGTCGAACTTCTACTGTCGTTGCTCAAGCTTCCTTACCTTTTCACTTAATTCAATTCAAGTGAAGTCTATCGTATTCACATTCAATTCATTGAAGGGTAAGATGAAATCAGCTGCAATTCATCGTCATATATACCATCGTAGTGAATAAGACTATGTCAATGTTATAAATGCCGATCGTCACAGACTTGACAGTTTATTGTTGATAATTTCCCAAATGGGAAAAATCTTACATTATAATTTTATTCATTTTGATCTCTCTAGATTCACGGGTGTTCACTGTTCGTACTAGAGGTGTGCAAAACAAAAAAAGGCGTATCCTATATCGTAGCTAAGATAATTTTCGTACTCTTACTCTATTCTCTCATGCCCAGCATGTACTCTTAACTTACCCTACATAATAGTTTGTATTGGCATTTCCGTTTACCATTTTGAAATAGCTATTAAGTAGCATAAAGCATCTCATCAGTTTTTGCACCGTTCTTCTAGAGTTCTTCCGATTGCTGCCATATCTTTTTTTAATAGTAGATGTGATCCCTTGTTATCTATCCTTTCATTTGAATAATAATACTTAGAAGATGTCACTCAAAAGTATACATCTTTCTGTAGTCCTCTGATGATAGTTAACATACCATAGAAAAACACACATGTGTCATAACGTCAGTGATCCTAACTGTGTCGCACTCGATTCTTAACCTCATTCTACATACCGTACTATCTAATATTCGCTCCCATACAGTAAGACATGCCCGTCATTAGTCGTAACTTTCTACGACACTTTTTAACCATCATTTATGCGATTTTTTCGCTGGATATTGATACAATCAACCAGTGCAAAACAGAGATTTTGCTTTGTTAATGTATGCGTGTTAGTAATAACCGTTCAAAGATTTCGTTCCCATAAAATGTAATACTAATACTATGGCAAGATGTTTCTTTTCTCGGTTACCTCATCAAATACTTATGTATTTCGCTCACTTCAAAGCAAATAACATTGAATATGAATTATATGTAGACTATGTTCACTGACATATAAAAAAAATTAGGTTTTGTTTCCACGTACAATATTTGTATAAGAAAACAGTGTCATTAATTGAAAGTAGTCATTTATCATCGAACAACATCCATTTGTATTCAATAAAGAAAATTCAAGTAGTATTCATAAATGATTGTACAATGGACATACAAAAGTTGTTCATATTTGTATTTTCGTACACAAGAACATATTTCAAAAGTGTTTCATTTTTAAAAGTTTTGTACAAAATGATGATAAAAAAACTCTTCTTTTTCTCTATTACAATATAAAATGTTGTATTTATAATGAATTTGGAGTTGCTTCCAAACAGACTAGGGATATAATGAGATCGAAGATGAAATTTTTCAAATTTTCTGTAAAACAAATGTTAATAAGCTGTGAAAACAGAGGACTCACAAAGTTCTTGAAGTAGTTAACGTTGGAGAACAAATCTTTTTCTACAAAATGAAATATTGGTGAAGTTTTTGTGAAGTTTATTTCAATTTTCAATACAGTCTTACTGACTGCTCTGACCGGACCGAGTCTCGAATTCGGTCTCGGTGTCAAAGCTTTTCGTATAACTGCCGTAGAAATTGAATTATGCATAGTAAAAACTTTACTGACGTCTCATTTTACAGGAAAATGTTTGCTCTGCAAAAATGAACACAAAAAACTAGAACGAAACCAAGCAATACTTGGTACATCTCTATTTCAGACATGCATCATCATCGTTTAAATTTCATTTTGTTCTTGTTCTTTTCAACTGTACAAATATTTATTGGTTCGACGTCCAGATGTTATTTTCGTTTGCCATACAATTTCACATACATGCTGTTGTGTATGTGTATTTTTTTCGTTTTCTCTTCTTCACCGTCAGCCTTGACCAGTTGCGATATGAGAAAGAAGTGTTGTGAGGGCACGTCATTGTTCTTTTTCATTGAATGGACGGCGAAATTTTTGTTTATTCTTTTTCGTGTTCTATTTGAAGGTCAGTTCAAACATGTCGACCGCACAGTAGATATAAACGATTGTCAAATATTACTCCACCCATCCGATGTCAATGATCAGAGATAAGTAAGAGGCTACAGCATAGTATATCAATTATTGACCAATGTGCTCGACAACGATTAAATCGAAAGATTTTCAAATTTCAATGAAAAACGAGTGTTCATCATCTTCAGTATCGAAAAATTCCAATGAAACAAAAGTGAAAATTAAAATTGAAGACGATACTGATGAAATTAAAGTCTTTTCGGCATCATCAATACATAACAATGAATCTGATCGTGATGATGACGATAATGATACTGTCGATATTGAAGATCGTCTTTCACCAGTTGTTGAAGAACCTGTAAGATTTTATTCAATGATAGATTTCTTCAATCTAAAGAAGATACAATTGTTTTTGTGTTTTAGACTAGTCCGAATAAGAATGATTCAATCAATAATAATAATAATAATATAAATGGATTATATTCGTCACCCTTTCTTCATCCTTATTTTCATCCTTACTTTATGGCTGCTTCAGCACATTTGAATCCATCAATAGTAAAAGAATCGATTTCATTTGAATTATTTTAATTTTAAATCAAATATTCTGTATTCAGGATAAACTATCAATGAATGGACAAATGCATTATCCATTCGGTACTGCAGCGGCATTTCCAGGTAAAGTACTTTTAATTAATTTCGATTCATACTATAGACTATCAAGACAAGAAACATTGCTTTGCCTTGTTTCATCTACTATGTAATCAATAAAAAAATTCTAATAAAAACTTTGTCTATCTATTGTTTAGATTGAGTTTATCTTTCTACATGAAACGTGCTCTAATTAAGAGAAAAAATTTCGAACGTATTAATAGAAATAATTCATATAGCTATCGTACGGATACAAATGGCAGGTACCAGTGTTCCAAATGCATTCATATAGATGCTTCTTTTTAATTATTTCTCAGATATATATATATATATATATATATTGAGAAATCTATGTACAGATTTTGCTTAGACAACTTCTTTCAGTGAGTAGGGATGTAGATGTATTTCTATTGCTTTAAATTTTACGTCAAACTCATCTTGATGGTCAACCCCTTAGCGATTTGTTTGTTGTTCCTAGATGGTTGGGTTCCGTGCAGTCGATTGAATTAACTTTCATATTATGCGATCTGTTAATGAATTGTCACTGAATACAAGTACGAATCCTTTACTTTGGTCATCGATAGCGTATTCAAAATTTTCACTTATTATACGTCAATCGTATTTTGACGAAAATTTACTGATTTTAAGAGGTATCAGACTTCTGTATTGTCGAACACGTATGGTTAGATGTATCATTGAATTGTTGTAGCTTCTAATACAGTATTTCCATACTGAAAATGAAGAATTTCATTCCAAAGCGAAAGATTCTGTTGAAATCCACTGGAAAAATTTTGATTAAAAGCATACGAAACTGGCGGCAAAAAGTTTAAAAAACGAGTATGTGTTGAAAAAATAATAAACAAAACTTATCAAAATTTTGCTCTACTGTTTTCAAATATCAACAATGAAAACTATTTGAATCTATTAAAAAATTCTTAACAACTGATTTTTAGCAAGATCCGTTACTTCGCTTAAAAATACCACTGTAAGATTGATACTTGAATCATGGAGTTTTTTTTAATTCGCAGAAATCTATTCATTCATTCATGGCGTAGAATAAGGGTTTTTTTTTCTATGACTCAGCCTCATAAAAATTGTCATTTCCATCAAGTTCCATTTATTATAGAACGAAAAGTTTTGTACATGTCACATAGATCATAACCGAATCGGTTATATACCTATGATAATGTTTTAGGTATGCCAATTCTTCCATTATATCCACCTGGAATGATGAATCCATCATTTCAACAGAATATTTTCAATCCATACGGACTTCCTATTCCGACTCCCGGTGTTCATCTTACAAATTCGTTTAATCGACAACAGCCAACAACATCATCTCATAATAATGAAACACGAAAAAAGTAGAAAGAACGATAAAAGAAATCTTTTCTTATATTCTGCTATAACATGTTTGATTGTTTTTATTTAGTTTGAATGAATTACTCGATACTAAACGACAGAAAAAACCTCACATTAAAAAACCTTTAAATGCTTTCATGATTTATATGAAAGAACAGCGTGCAAGTATTATAGAAGAATGTACATTGAAAGAATCATCAGCTATTAATAAAATTCTTGGTCAAAAATGGAAAGAATTATCTCGAACACAACAAGATCGATATTATGGTACGAAATAAAATTGTACTCGATACTAGGTTACTTGATTGAGCATGGAATGATACAAAATGGACACGGAAAAGAATCATCATTGAACTATTTCAAAACTAGGACAGCACACTTTCGGGAATTCACAATAATCGAATAGTGTGAAAACATGTAATCGTTCTACTTTGATAAGTTAGACTGTGTCGAAAAGAAGTTCTCTCCGAATTCGAATTCCTGACGTGTTTCAATCTTGGAAAATATCGACTTCTTTTTTCTCTTAATCTATTTTCATAGAATTAGCAAAAGAAGAACGAAATCGTCATATGCAAATGTATCCGAATTGGTCAGCCCGTGATAATTATGGAATGAAAAAAAAACGAGAAATCAATCACGTACAAAAACATGGTTTACAACAGAAAATCAATAGTCCTCAGAAGACTACGATGAATACTTCGAAACAAACTGACAATGGTAAATCTAATCTATGAATTGATTCGTATGAACAATAAATCTCTTGGTATTATTCAGATTGTTTAAATCCAAAGAAATGCCGTGCTCGATATGGTTTAGAAGGTCTCAGTCAATGGTGTAAACATTGTCGACGAAAGAAAAAATGCACAAGATTTCTTGAAGATGATTCATCAAATCATAGAACGTCAGAAGATCCATCGTCTGTAAGTTCACAAGCTACAGCTCAATCTGACGATGATTCAATCAATGAACCTAATAGTGATGATATATTATCACGACAAATCGATTCGATTAACGACGAACATGATGACAGTAATGAAGAGAATAAACAACAATACTTTTTTCCAACTCAAACTTTGCCATTGAACTTTGTTCCGAACTTTCTCTATTAATTGACAGTCATTTTGTTTATGTACGAATTTGTTTCATTCATAAAAATTGCTTAGGAATTTAAATAGAAACATCTCAAATGTCTTACAGTTCATAAATGGGTTTAGAATAATGAATTCGATGTCTACCGAGTTTTTAACGTACAATTCTTTATTCATAATCGTGATTTCTCCGAGCCAAAAAGTTGTATCGTTTGTTTGAGCGAACGTAGGAGAGAGCTGACTCATTTACTATAGTTCAGTCTTCCAACAATCTCTTACTAGTCATAATTTCGTAGGTTTCTGATGAATGAAGGGGAGATCTTCTCTTAATTCGTAGTGCTGATCTCTGTTTCAATGGAAAATTAAGTCAAACTTTTATTATGTTTCTTCATTTAAAGCATTAAAAATATCGTAACTTCAAATTGTTGAATCACATACAACTACGAACATTGAATAATGTATGTTTATGAAAATATAATTCAGATGACAATTGTACTTACCTGTTAACTAAAGTGTTTACTCAACATAATAATTCTCATGTTCATTCATTTTTCTATTCCGATGGATCTGTAGATGGTGAGATAATTTCAATTCAATTTAAGCTTGAATCTAGCCAAGTCTACACATAGTCAATGTCAAATTTATTATGAATCGAAGATCTGCATCGCCCATGAATACCTACTTCTATTTGATAAATTCGACATTGGTAAATATTATTAGAATACTTATCTATAATATTCAAGAGTTATTCTAGACGGATATTAAAAATAGTTACCGATGAAAATTTGTAAAAAGTACTTCATCTGTCAGAAGAACATGAACAAAAAACAATAATACAGAATTTTAATTTTTAAATTGTACCTATTCAGGCTTTATTAGTCGAAGAGCTAGAAGTACACTAAGAAGACATCAAACTATGCATTCAATGACGATGACATCTAAATAGGATTTGATTTATATCATTTCGTCGACCACTTCATTCTCAAAGCTTACTTTATTTGTACGTTCTCGTATCAGTACATATATCAAGTACTATGCTATGAAACGATTGATGGTGATGGCTGAATTTTATACTGGCAATTTTATTTTTATTGTTAAAATAGCAGTAAGTGAAATGTTCAGCAACTACTTTGGATAGATGCAGACGCTAGTTTATTCTACTGAATGATTCAGAAATGATGAAAAAAAAACTTGTTACGCAAACTTCAAAATATGCGCCTGTTTCACTTATGATTCATTGGTCAATTTATTCATGAATTCAAGGAGTAGACTGCATCATTTTTGCTCAAAATCTAACTGTAATACGGCATTGAACTTCACCATCTGCAGCTTCTTGTACCTGCTTTGTGCGACATTTCCATATCAAGAAAATACGTAGTCTTCTCAATTATGGTCGTGTTTCATCGGATATTGATTGACTTATAAGGGTAGTATTCACTTATACCTATATAGAACTTTACCTTTTCACTTCGGATTTTAGTTGCATTCGATGGAAGATAGCTTGTACTCACGTAGTGTAGAAAAAACTGAGACGAACAATGGCAAGACATCCATAAATAGTCTATAGAATGTTCAACGAAAACTGATGCTTGTTCTTGAGTTCCTTATTTCATCGATGAATGTATACTTCATTCGAATGATGTTGGTGCATTTGTTTTCTCTTTCCGGAATGGCTACAATTCGATTTCAACTATAGAAATCCTAACTAACATATCCACTAGACGAAGTATAGAAAAATCACTTTCAGCATCATGTCGAAAATACTGTCAACGAACGTTCTGAACAAGAAAATTTCCATCATACTACTTCGTAAAATAAAAATGATGCTCGTCCATTCGTTTAGTCTAATTCACTGAGGGTCATTTTTATGAAGTGCAATTAATTTCAAAATAAAATAGTGAGTGCTGATGTTTAAGTAGATTTTTTTTTCTGAGAGTCTTTTGTTTCTCGATGAATATTAATTAATATATTTCTAGTGTCTCTTAAGAAAAAAAATTTTGTAATAATAGAAATTCAACTTTTAGAACACTTAGCTCGCTTTGTATGAAAATATGCGTAGTTTGATTTATCTTAAAATTTCATTGAAAATTAACGGAGGATCTCGCTATGTGGCACAGTTTTATTTTTATTTATGATCAGCAGGGTAAATTAGGAAGATTTTGATCCAAATAAAAATTATAATGACTAATCAAAAATGACTTCTGTTCGACGCTATAATCTTTTTCATTCTAATACTGCTGAAGATGTCAGAAATTAGAACTAGAATATATTTATAAACATATATTCGTCTATGATTGTGTACATTTTTTCAAATTATTTGCCATAGAAAAATATCGAACTTCAACCGATTTAATAGGAAGAACTTGATAGACATTCAATCGTGAAGAAATTAATACTTCTGCATGATCCTCATCACATATCTAGTTCAAGTTGAATACTCAATTGATTTCAACATCTTGGCAGCATTCATAGAAACTAAATCAGGAAGAGAAAAAGAAACAAAAACAAAATAATAGTACGATTCATTCAAAATAAAACTCATTTCCATTTGTCATATTCTCGAAAAGATCAAACAATGATATTTAACTTTTAGTTACTTGTGCTAAAAGACTTGCCTCATCTAAAGATTGAATAGACGACACATCAACATTGACAATTAAAAGTTTCTATCCTGGGACAGTAGTCATCCCTGACATTGCATGATATAATTTTTCTAAACGAAAGTATTCGTGTTGTGCATGACAGCTCCTATGGGATCGACTGATGTATTGTAATGTAAATAATAACAGTGAGAAATATAAAATAAAATATAGAATTTTAGCACACTATGTAGTTTTATATTTGATCGATTATCGTTTCGATTATTGTTATGCCTCTTGACAATGATGTATAACAAACTCGTTCCTTTTCATATTTGCCTGTATAAGTATTATTTCAGCAATGATTAATAAACGAATGATAATTTTTGAGTCGATACGCTTTGAAATCATTTCATCATTATGGTTTCATTTCTTATGAGTAAGTCAAGTAGTCAGCCATGCATTCAATGTTTTTCGCTCGTGATTATCTTTTTTTCATTTGAATTTTGAGAGAAGCCAGTTGAAGTAAATACCTCTGTGAGTCTAAGTGGATTTTACAGAAAATCTCATACGTCTTAACCTATCGTATTTTCTGGATTTTCCTACATAGAAAACGTTATTTATTAAGACATACACATCGGTTCATTTTATTGGATATTTCCTGTCAGATCGTTTTAAAGTAAGAAATAAAAAGGATATTGTCTTTCTCTTGATAAATTAAATACAAATTCATGTTTGTCATTTTTTATGCCGTTTCTTAAGATGTTTATTTTCTTTTTTTCTTAATTATAACTGTGTTTCAATCATTTTTGTTAAATCTTGATGATCAGGTTGAGCTAATTTATGTTCGCGTCTCGTTTGTCGTTGTGGAAAAATAAAATGAATTAATTCAATGAAATCCCTGCGATTGGTTTTCGAAATTCCAAGACGAAAATAAAATTTAAATGAATAGTTCACAGCTGCTAGCATCAAAAATAAGTAGAGTAATATTTTGTATATCTTCCATCTCATTGAACATATCCCATCATGCGTAGAAAGACGATCATGTACGATAAAAATTTCTAATATAACAGTGGGCAACACAAAAAAGAAAATAGCTATTGAAAAAAATAACATAAGTTTAGAATTTCTTTCCAAATGACGTGCATGATTACTTAATTTATTATTATTCATTCTTCTATGAATGCAACGATTGCGTAAGAAGATTATTGATGAAATACAAGTTATTACTGCTGGAACTGAAGAAAATAGTAGAGCATGTATGAATACCCACGTACGAATTTTCCAATGAATAGTAGTTGAATAAAATTCACAGATAAATATCGTTGTTCGATCATTATAATAATAATAGAAATGATGCGGAGTCATGCATAATACGACAATGATGAAAATCAAAACTATGCGTGTCAAAACATGACATCGTGTTATTAAAAGACGATAACGAGTTGGATAAAGTATCATCATAGTTCGATCGATCGACAGCGATGCTAAATATAAATTAGATAGTATCGTTGAACCAACTAGAAAATTGTAGAATATTCCACAGGAGACCAATTGTCGTGGATCGGTTTTGATTATAGACATTCCAACACACCACAACCAGAAGATGCCTATCAAACAACTATGTACGTAAGATAATGATAATAAAACAGAACATTCTTGATGTTTTCAAAGATTCATCAATGATGATGAAATCGAGTCACTGTGTGAATGGAACGATTCTCTTCGTGCTGATTGAAAAGAGAATTTCATAAATGACATTTATTTATGTGTTGCACTCTCATAAATTCGAAAGTATGTTGCATTCAATCCCGTTGTACTGATCAGGGAACGATTCTACTCATGTGATCGATAAGCTCATATTTATTTCATAATCAATTGTTACTCTGCCACTATGCATCTGTAAGCAACTACTGAAATAATGCTCTGTAGAGAACCTTGATTAAATTATAGCTAAATGAATATCGAGAATTTTTTTCAGAGCTTCTCTCTATTAAATGAAATATTTTATCCTTATATTATTAAAAACAAAAGATGCCTTATAGTATGCAGGCATCGTGAATTTTAAGATCACAAATATCCTACCCAAGGGCCCGCTATTTGAGACAGAAAGGAAATGAAAACAAAACGAATAATAATCAAATGAAGATGAAATTACAGCTTTAGTTTAATGAATGCATCGATCTAAGTTGTACTTGAAAAATATATTGAGTTTTAAAATCATACAAGTCTCGCTTTATAAAAGCGAGAAATCAGCATTCACTAAATAGGCATCGCTATGATGTTACTGAAATAATAAAATCCATTAGAAATCGTTCATAACTGATTAAAACCTTAATTTTGACAGATTCATATAGGTAAAAAGTAAAATTATTACAAACCGAAAAGAAATATTAATTCACATATGGCAATAGCTATAAAATATAAAGATGTTGACTCTTTACGATTCTTGTTATTGGACATAATTATAATTTGCAATAAATGACCAGGTATACCAAATAAAGTACAAAGAAAACCACACACACGCCACGTAGTATAGGAAATGTTCAATGCATTGTTTAAATTGGAATTGTTAGAACAAAGTTCAGAGGTTGTATAGTTCATGATTGATTCCTACGTTGACGAACTATGTTTCACATCATAGCAAGTGTTTTGATTCACTATTCTCATCTAGTAGTATATGTGTTAGATAAAGTTCTTCTAGGAAAAAATTTTCCTTTTCATTTGCATAGCAGAAAAATATGCAGAAAGGAAAGAAAAACTCTATAGAAGAATTTGTCTACAATGAAGAGAACATTCATTAAGGTAATATCGACTGAAAGAAAAACGATTCCTACTATCAGTTTTGGTTTCATAGAGAAAAATATTCTACAAAGCCTTATTTCCGACAGGGAACATGATTGTTTGTACTTGAAAATTGGGTGTTTTACATAATTAATAATTCCATTATTCACTATGCTACGAAACTCTATTAGAGTGGCAGATGTGGAATTAAAACGTGACATACAATGCAGAGCAGTTTGTTAAACGCACAGAAAAATTCGAACGTTATTTATTTTTGGTTGTATTCCTTTAAAGTATTTTTCAGATACGAAATAAGGAAATCACTGATGTGTTATAATGATTCGTTATTCACACAGACTACGTGGTACCATTTGATTATCGGCTACGATTCGTAGATCTCACCTGTCAGATGTTTTACGTTGGGAATAGCATATCAGTGTTGTATGTATTTTAACTCTTTTATTGGAGTGTGCTGTCAAGAATATAATTGGAACGTGTCATTATGCATCCCTTATTCATTTATTTAATGATAAAGAAACGATAATTATACACTTAATTACACCGGATCATAATGTGCTTTCAATATATTTCATTAAGTTTACTTCAAGGCTAGCTTAATCGTTAGCATTTCATAAGATAATGATGTCGGGCAAGGAAACCGTCAATCTGAACTTATCAATTAAAATAGGATTACTAATGATAAATAATTAAGTAAACTAAATATAGGTAGCATCATAGTTTGAGAATGTAAACAAATTTTTATTAAAATTGTCACAGTTCTAGTTTTCAGCAATGTTCAGATGCATCGGTAGCAAATGGATCACACAGATTCACCTATTTCTTTTAATTCCACTTAGTGTCATTCGATCATGTCACCAATTTCAAAGTCAAGACCCACTGACATATGTTCATACATTGAGAATTTCGGATAGTTCAATCTTTTAAGTTATCTTATGCACGTTACTACTACTAAATTTAATAAAAGTCATAATGTTCATAAACATAGTGTTGACTTAATTCTTTTAGGCATGTGAAAAAGAAGCAAGCACAAGAAAATGCTGAAAGATAAAGAACGAAGAATATCATGAATTTGGAGAATTTTTCGAAACAAACGAACAAATATAGAAACGAGAAAAGGCATCATTACAGGAAGTGCATATGTCAGCTAAGGACAACGAGAGAAAGAAGAAGCCGTGAATAATAAACGAATAAAGAACCGGGGGCAAATGTGGAGAGATTCTAAGAAGTAATAAAAGATGAAACGCTTGTTTTTCTCTTTTTGCTAACCACTGTTTCATTTTAATAAATGATAGTTTTTTTTTTGAAAAGAAGCGATGCATAAATTAATAATCATTGTTTTATACTCGATTAATATAACAAGCAGTGAAAAAAGATGATCATTCTGATAGTTTCCTGGAAATTATTTCACCTAAAAATGTAATTATATGAAATCAAGTCAATGACCGAGATCCATTGTGTGCTTCCATATTATTCTACTGTCGATTTATTTTTTGTTTATGCAACGCAAGAAATAGGCGAAAGAAGGAAACGATCTTCGTATAACGGATGTAATACGAAAGATCGTTATCTCAACACATGACTGAAAATAAACCCTCAGATCACGATTATCAATGATACTTCAATTATATCTGCATGTTACCTATACATATCCATTAATTGTTGGTTTCATAGATAATTTGCTTGCTCATCCAAATAGGAAATAGTCTGATTCATCTATCTAATCGCTATGTTGATTCGTTCATTGTTAGGTGAATTTATTATTTTCGGTTGAAAAAGAGCACTGTACAACTGTTTTTCAAACATTTATAGTTTATTTTCAATAGTTTTTGAATAAGAACACATTAAAATTCACCCACTAGTTTCACTTCATGCTGTCAATAGTTCAGCACAAACGCTAATTTTACTTGCAATAGGAAGTCTTATAAAGAGATAAAAGTATCGTTTATAAACACGAACAGTCTTAAACATGGAAAAGCATCACAATAAGTCATAATTAAATACTAAGAGCATACCAAAAGTAAGTGTGCTTATATTCTTTCACATTACGTGAAGCATGAAAAACATTTCTGTCCTGTCATATTTGTAAATAGGACAATATATACTTTGTTTCATTTAGGGAAGTTACCCAAGTGATACTATGCATCCTTTTTCTGAAACGATTGACGAATACTTTTGCTTCTAAATTTTAAAATCCATACAAGAGATGATCGTGAGATCTGGATGGGGACGGAATTTTGAATAGGAGGGTCGTGGTGGAGTACTTTCTTACTGCATGGTTTATCATTGACGAAAAGATATATTCAATGGAGTGCATATTTGAGAACTTCATGTACAACTTCAAAAAATGGATTTATTTATGTATGTATGATTCATGAAATTGCTGTGATTTATATTCATCTAATATAAATGTTTATACTACATAAAAATCTACTTCGTTTCAATGTATCGCTTATGCAGATTTTTGTTTAGGTAGCATGTTTAAACCAAAGTCTTGCTCTTCGACTACTGATATCAAGGATGATGTAGAAAATAAATTTTTAGATGTTTCTGATGATGATAGTAATTAGTTTAGTGATATATCAAAGAATTTATTGTTGCTCTAAAAACGGAACAAAGTGAAAGCTTGTTGATTATTCTAAAAGTGATGGTGCGAATTGGTGGGACCGATTTTAGTTTCTTGCTGCTATTTATTGATCAAGATGGTGCCGTAACTAAGAATTCAAAAAATTCGTTTCATAAAATGGTTCCTAAAATACATATTTGAAAGGTGGGACGGTGCGACTTTTTAACTGTCACGTCGATTTTTGAAATGGACAGATCATGTTAATAACATTTACAAATGATTCTCTTCTTCAGAAGTATTGCTATTGATAGTCCGCATAATACTTTGTTTAAAGACAAAATCAGTTCATTCTCCTTATACGAACCCATCCAGCAACACAGAAGCCGATTTCGATGAATTTGACTCATGTTCAATTCTTGTCACTGTTGAAAATATTACGTCACGTAAAAATAATTCCTATGCCATCGTCGCTTGATACATTACAATTCATGATGCTGAAGAATACAAAACAATAAAAAACGGTATCGTTCGGAAAAAGACTTTCAATTGTTAGTTTTACAAATGAAACCTTTCGTTCCGATGAAAACTCTTTATATATGTACAGCCTTATAGCGCCACCTTTTTCTCCTTTAATCACGATGAGTAAGGTCCATAATCCAATCATTGCTTCCCTTTCATGCCTAGTGCATACACAATCCTGCCAAATGAACTAACTGAAGTAGTAAAAAAAAACTTTTTCTTTTGCTTTTCGTTTACTTCACAGATCATTTTCAATGTCATCTCGTGTTGAAAAATATTTATCTGAACAAAAATCACTCGGTGGTTCATTAGCTAATGAATGGCTTGAACTTGAATCTCTCTATCACAATCGTTTATGGCACGAATTAACATTGCGCGTGAAAGCATTCGTTCATCGTGATGAACTTCAGCACGGTGATCAAATGAAAGATTTCTATGAAAATTTTCTATCTGATTTCGAACATCGAATTAATCAATTGGAATTAGTTGAAATAATTATACTTATAACACGTACATTTAAACAAGTCGATCAAGCTATAGAATTTATTCAACAAATACGTGAAAAGGTTAAAAACAATGCATTGGCTGTTCTACTCTGTGACATAACTATCGGTAAAGCATATTTAATAACAAAAAATTTAATTGAAACTAAAAAACTTATTGAAAATTTAACACCAAAGTTCGATGAGCTCGATCATTTAACAACAGTTCATTCAAGATTTTATGATCTTGCATCAAACTACTATCGTGTTATGGGAAATCATAATGAATACTATCAACATGCTCTTAAATATCTCGGTAAATTTCACGAAAGAACTCGTATGAAAAAACAAACATTGCTTTTCATTTCATTTAGGTTGTATTGATATTTCATCGATACCATTGAAAGAGAAAGCTGAAAGAGCATTTAATCTTGGTTTAGCTGCATTATTAGCAGAAAACGTTTATAATTTTGGTGAAATTCTTCAACATCCTGTACTTGATGCTCTTAAAAATACACGTGAACAATGGTTAGTTGATTTATTACAAGCATTTAATATAGGCGATGTCGAAAAATTCGAAGCATTAAAATCTCTATGGCAAAGTCAACCGGATTTACGTATGGCAGAGATAATATTACAAAAAAAGATTACATTACTGTGTCTCATGGATATGATATTTGCTGCTGGCGGAACACGTGCATTATGTTTTAATGATGTTGCTGAACGAACAAAATTACACATTGATCAAGTTGAATTGTTAGCTATGAAAGCTTTATCGTTAGATTTAATACGTGGAAGCATTGATCAAGTTGATCAAAAATTAAATATGCATTGGGTTAAACCACGCGTTTTAGATTTACGACAAGTTGCTACATTGAAAAAACGATTGGATCAATGGACAACTGATGTTAAACACATGTCGACATTAATCGAACAACAAGCTGGAGAAATTCTTTCATAGAAATAAATGCTGAGACAAAGTGAAAATTCGAACAAATGAAATAAATAAGATTTTCTTTTTTTTTTATATAAAAGATATGTTTTTCTTTTAGTCTCATATCGTTACAACGAGAAATAAACAAGAAAATTGTTTTTATATAGTTAGGTAATATTGAAAACTTTCTTCTTCTATTCTATGTGACTATTTGATTCACATTCAATTAACATAATGTATCAGTTAATCAGACTAAACTGGCCAAAGGTTTTTATTTTCCCACATAACTTTATGCCATACTGTATAAATCAATCTGTTTGATATCAGACATGTCTAAGATGCATGCGTAAGTATGTGTACTGACATGATTTACACTTCAACTGTTGTATTATTAAGAATTACGCATCTACTCTGTACACACGGATTCCTTTGGATAATTTTCTATTGATTATTGAAAAAACATGTATCAATCATTCAACGTGAAAGTTAGTAACTGAAAGAGTGTTAGAATTTTGAAAACAAAATTCGAATTGTTGTCTTCGTGTATATTACAAACATAGATATAGGGGACACGAAACAACAAAATTCTATTAGGATACAATCGAATATTGTATATCTCTCGTTGAAACGAATGCGAAACATACTTATGACAATGTTCTAGAGTACATTAAAGAAATGTATCAAAAATTGCCTGTATATGACAATACGAAAATGATCGAGTACGATGGTTACATCATATGGCACATTTTTATGTCGGAAGAATGATATTGTGAATTGTGTTGGAAACAGGATATAAAAAGAATGTTGTTAAATAAGATGAACTTTGTGATGCTTCTAGCACAGAAATAATATATGAAACACTGATTAAGAGACGTATGCGGTATCAGGAACAGATTAAAACAAGCTTCTGATAAAAATTATAATAAGTTACATCGTCATTTCATATCTTCATTAATGCACAAGACTTTTTCTTAATCGGATATGGAATTAATTCTTCCTCGAAAATTCAAAATCATTCTATAATTATATAATGAGTTTGCATTTTGTCATCGTTTTCAATCCCTAAAAGAATATTCATCTGGATTATTTTAAATAAACATGAAAATAGATTGAATAAGCGAAAGAATCGTTTGAAGACGTTCAAGATTTTAGAAGAACTATCATAGATCAATGTTTCCAATACTATCCATATAAGTGTTAGTCAAATGATTAGCTATGAATCATTTCTAATTCCTGCAGATAGACAAATTTTGATCAACTACTTAAGTCTATAATGTAGTATTTTTTCTTTACAAACATAATTGCATTTGCTAATGAAAATGAGGTCCTGAACGAGCATGTTGTTTTCATGCTAATAATGCTTTCGTAAGAAATTTGACATGTCAAAACTTAACCCTAGAGTCTAGAAACAAAACAATCATGCAATCATGAACTTTCTTCATTTTTATTGGTTTGAATTTGAAATGTCATTTCCATTCGTGATAAATTACATGCATTCAACAGCGTTGCGGACCATTGATATAGAGAATATTCTTTAAGTTTTTTTTCTTCATCAATTGATCGTTCGAATGAAATAGATAAGCGTATGCTGAACAACGAACTGGTGTTAAATTGTTCGATGTCTTGAGAAATTTTCCCGACATTGAATATAGACAAAATTATGTTTTGATTGATTTGTCATAACTTTAATAATCTAGAAATATAGCTTTTGAAGTGTTCCATTGAATCATATCTAACTTTCATTGAAATCGCAGCTAATGATGCTATGACACAATGTTCGATTGCAATAACTTTATCGACGTACGATCAGAAAAGTTGATCAACGGTCGTAAATAAAATTGATTTCAAAATAGAAATTTTCTTCATGCCAAATTTACAACAAATTTCTCTGCCCGAGTTCAAATCAACTTTCAGAAAAGCTCAATGATCAATCATTTGAATAGATATTGGAATTTCATAGATATCTAAAAGTGTTCGTTTGTTTTTTCTTATTCAGTAGAATTTACTAAAATGTATAGTAATTAAGTCGAGAAATTTAATCGATAGACTGTTCTTAGATTTCGAAATCATTTATTGCTGTTTTAACATTTTCTCTATGAATACTAATGTTTTTGATTGCTTATTTTCTGTATTGAAGAATCAGTTTATATTTTATATGAAAGTATCTCACATTATAAATGGACTGAATCAATCACTAATACGTAAATCTGTTTTGAGGTAACTTTGTAAGTAGAACTTAACAATGAAGATACAGATCATTTTATTATTTCCGATATTTTGTTTCAGTTTATTATCAGCAAATTTGTTTATTGTATCATTAAGTACATACCATACTAGAAATATGCAAGATATCCGTTTCCTATCAATTGAAATTCCTTCAACGAATAGAATGGATTAAAACGTTGTTATTGACAACTGTGTTTTTCATAAATTAATCAATTCAAAAAAGTGTCAATGATATTTAACCATCCATCCTCATAATTACTGAGTAAAGAGTGAGAAACTAACTTAAGTCGTTGTCGGTTTTTTATTATAGACAAGATTTAACAATAACACATATGAATTGATCTAGTCGTAACTTTACGAACTGATTATCAACAGTGTTTCTAAGCTTATTAAACTATTTCACAGTCGACGTTAGGACGCCCCGTAGATATAATAGACGTGTACGAGAGGCTTTTCATTAGTTCAATTGATAGTTAGAATAATAATAATATTTAAATAAAGAGAAACGGATGTATGAAAACGATAAACAATGAGCAGATCGAGGCAAGAAAAAAAAAATTAGAGCAAGAATAGGAGAAGGAAAAGAAAATACGATTCTATTCGTAGTGCGGAAATAACTATGACAGATATTTTCCCTTGTGATCAATTATCCCTCGAATACAACTACAGTCTGTTGAAGATTTTTCGTGTAACTTAGTTTGTATCCGTATAATTCAAGCGAACAACGGATATGTATTTCAAATACTAGTTCAAAGCAAACTTTATTGACAAGTTCATTATAATATCTCAGTCATGATATGCATATTTTTCTTTCAAAATGACAATAACAAACACCTTGCAATAGAATCATGTGGAAGAAAACATTGTCGAATATATTCTAACGAAGAATCATTCTTTCTTCGATCAGCAGAATATAAAAAATGTATGCAAAATTACAAGCAATCGTATTATAGAATAAGGCTGACGAAAAACAAGCTACAAATTAAGTTTGTCGAATAATCAAAACTAAATATTTATCTTGTATTCCATGTATTAACAATAGCAATTGTTCGTTATTTTATATCAACGTACATAAATAAACAAGATCGTTTGATTTCTTGCTTTTGTGGCTGTACAATGTTATTTTAGTGCTAGTCAATATAAAAATTGTCTTGTCGTTTCATAACTATGATTCATGTAAAATATATCGAAACAAAGAAAAAAAATTGTACGAGTTCTACTTAACTGTAATTGAAGAGAAAAAGATGCACTTAAAATAGATAGAAGTATTGTTGTAAACCTGGACTGATGATGAAATAAAAAGGTATAAAAATAAATGAATAACATGAACAGTTAATCAACATTAATTATCTAAATATGTTGTGTCAATACTTTGATAAAAATCAAGATTGATCGAATTATTATCATGTTGAATTCATTTTTGATAAGATATCGAAGAAAATTGTTTTCAATACAGCGCTTTATTAGATCTTTTAGAAAAAAACATGCTATTAGTTTTATGAAAGACTACTTTATCCTAGTTAAAACACTCTGGGAATGTTTATTCAGAATTTTAGAAGCTACTCGACTTGACTATTCAATTTGGAAGATTACAAAAGCAATAGCAAGTACGACCGTAGAAAGCATCAATATGGAACGACTTGAAAAGTATTATCAGCATAAGTGTATGGGAATTCTGAGTAGGATGTGAATAAAAAAGAAGCTTTGAAGCAAAAAGAAAATCAAACTTGCAAATTAATTCACTCTGCTTCATGAGCAACATATAACAGATTAAAAATATAGAAAATATTCTTGGTTTTTTCTTCATTTAGACATAAATATCTTTCCTATGTTTATATTATCTTATGTTGATAGGAACTGTTTCTTTCGGATACGAGAGTAGAAACAATGGTTTTGAATTTCATTACAATGTATTGAAAAACAAAATCAATTAACGTCTTACATATGGCAGGAATAAGATATTGACCTTTGAAAAGTCTTGTGATAGTATTATGAAGGTTTGTGTTTTCTTTTTTTTAAGTATAGCTTGTTTACTTTTGTATTTGACGTCTTATTTTGCGACATTGGATTGTGTGCTACATTGACCTTTCTGAGTTTCCGTCAATTTTTTATTAGATATAAAGTAGTTAAGATCAATGACATATCATCGAAAACATTCCTGATCTTTTTTCTTTCACAATGAAGTTAAACGACCTATTTATAGTAGTTGTAGATATAGAAAAATAAATAAATTGTGCGATCAGATTCATTAATCATAATCAAACTATACATAAATACTTGTTGGTTAGGAATATTAAAGATAATAATGCATTGTATAATTGAGAATAATGATTCATATAAGATCGAATCATGATGACAAAACAAATCATTCATCGAAATAGTTGGTTTTTCTTTGTGCAGCAATTGATTTGCTCTTAATCATGTGATAGTCCAATGTGAAACTTACAGAGCAAGTTTAAGTCTAACGAAGTCTACAAATTCACTATTATAAGTAACTCTTATCTTATCATGTTAAAACTACTAACATTCTTATTTTGCACGAATCATAAATCGAAGGCTAGACTCATTCCATTGTGAAAAAATCAAGGAAAAGACAACAGTAGCGAAAATTAATTAGCATAATTTAGTATCGTGCTATGTTCCTGAGTATGCTTTTCCAATAGAATAAATAGAATCGAACAGATAATTATAAGGAAACATATGGAATAAAACATTAGTAATAATTAGCCTGTAGACATGATGTAACAAAAGAAACAAATATAGTAACAAAAAAAATGAGAATCCAACTGATAAATTTAAGGTCACTATGAACAAGAGAATTGTATTTATTTTTTATCTTATTGATTTCTTCGAGGAATAATGTCTTCTGTTATTGTTTGCATCAGAATGAGAGGAAAAAAAGAAGGAATTGCTCGATGAAACAAGAAAAAGAAAATAAACATGTCGACAAAATGCGAAGACACTTGATGTCATCGTCTTGCTAATGGCTTCATTTCGTCTTCTGTCTTTTTTAATGTTCTATGATTGTATTCCTCTCGTTTCTAAACTTGTACTTTCCTACACATATTATAATACAATTGCGGATAAGTAGATCATTGAACATCTATTAGTTAAATTAGACAATAAGTTAACTTTTCTAGTTCAACATGACAATATATTTTTGATGAGCCCGACTCTCGTCAAGAGCTACAACCCCATTTCCTACAATTACAGTCTTCAAAAGATTCTATTGCATTCGACCGACATTGAGTCCAGTAAAAGAACTAAGTTCTCTTTCTAATTTAACATATTATTCGTTATTAGAATTCAATGCTCTCTGCCAAGAATAGGATTTCTATTTTTAAACTTAATCTAATACATGATATTCTCTCGTCATACCAACGTCATTGGGTGTATTTCTGTCTATAAATCATTTTAGAAAATTATAAAACGTGTTTGGCATATTAATTAGCTATCTCTATGAGTTGCCGTCACAATCTAAGATTATATTTTTATTCGTTTTTTTGTATACGTTTGCACTTAGTAATATTTAAAAACCAAAATTTAATTAGAATTTTTAGATTACAATCAATCGTGTCGCTATTTATCTATTTAAGACTTGAGTTTCTACTTTACGTTTTTGATGAAACTAGTTCTTCTGACTTAAAAACAATTACACGCCTTGAATTATGCATTATCGATATACCCGTTAGTAAATAAGCAGAAATTTCATGTTAAATCAGTTTCATTGATGATTGAACTCCTCATGGACAATGATAGGCCTACTGAATACATATTTTGTCTGTATAGGAGTACAGGAAAAAGGAAAATTTTTTAAAATATATTTCCTCTTACATTAAAATTAATTTTATTCGAGTAAATTAGATTTTCTCGATTTAAATTACAGTATTAGAAACTTTCTCTGTCAATTAGTTCAATAAATGAATAGAAAAACATCTATAGAAATGTAGTTATGCCTACATCGATGGCTCATGTAAGAAATTGAGCAAGAAAAGGAAGAAAAATAAATAATCAAATTTTAATTTCATTGTAATATGACATGATGAAATACTAGATTTGCATTTTTCGTAATGAATTCTCATCTCATAAAGCTACGAAGTGTCGAATATTTATAGGTAAGATAAAAATTAGATCGAATAACAAGAACATACATGTTTGATGATCCACATTATGAAATATGTGGTTTAATTATAGTTAGGATAATCGCACATTCTCTTGCAAATGTTTGTCAATGAAAAACAAAACTAAAGGTTTAGTCGATACGTTAGTTGCAGGCAAGGATCATTCATTTTATTGAAAGGAGAAAAAAAGGAAACATCGTATCTCATGTCCTATTAAGAAAAGTAGTCATGAAATATAATTGATTTTGTCTTTTCTAATCCTTTAATTTTATTAGTATCAATCTTTAATGGTCTGTACAGTAGATTGTCAAGAGAGGAAAAAAAAAGGAATCCATACTGAAATATCTATCGAATATGTTAGAAATAAATTTAATAAGACAAAGTGCACATCATTATAATCAAATATAGATCAACAATAAGGTCGAATAATCGACGTTTGTGGGCAAGGATTTCAATTAGATTTTGACTTAATAGAAGAACGAGAAGCATAACAAACAAGCGATAAGAAATTCTTTTGACTATTTGTTTACGGAGACAACGTATAAGCTATTTTTCTACTTGTACTCAAACGTCTGATTTTTCTTCTTCTACGTAATTAAATAATCATTATCGTACTCAGATAGTTCTATAGTTTGTAAGAAAAACAACATGAAAATAAACCTTTTTGTTTTAACCATAAAAGAATTTTTCTACTACAAATATTTAGTGTTTATGTTATGGAGAATAGTTTTTTTTCAATAACTCAATCATCCCAATACTATTTATCGATTTGCCGTGGAAAAAAAACAGAACGAAAATAGTCATCATCATCATCGTATGAGCTGTTCTTGTCGTTCTTATCATTTAAAATTTGTTCGTAACATAAAAGAGAATATTATAGAAAAGAATTAGACAAGAGCTGTATAAAGACTCAAGCCCGAATATCGTTTTATATGTATATATATATATATAATCTTTATAAGTATTTTATCAGTCACATCGTATTACGAAAATATTAAATAATCTTCTAAATGATAAACATGAATAGAATTCATAATGAATTCTCATTAATTTTATGCTTCACGTAAGCTCATTTTCATGCTAGTGAGCTCGTTTAGTTCTGTAAAGGGAATTATATCTAATATTTTATAATAATGCTTATCTAACACCCGTGTTCAAGCTTATACATCCACCTCTCGCTCTGTCTCTCGATATGTACATGTGTGTATGTCTTACAATCTTCCGAAATACACAAATCATAGGTGAGAATATAGCCCTCTGTAGCTCCTACTCATCAATCATGTCTTCTTCTTGCGTTGTCACAAACATGCCGGATACAATAATTTTGAATAACAACAACAGTCGATTCAACTTAGTATCAGTATTGTTTTTTGTTTATATTACTCAAACGAAAGATTATAAATATCTTTAGTAGTTTTTGTTTGAATATTTTTTCTCTACGTACAATATGAGAATTGTACTGTCGTATGAAAAGTATTGACATACTAATACAAACAACAGTTGACTCTGACAATTTATGTATACGGTAAAATAGAAACAATTTTTTCATTTAATCACTGCAGATGCATCAAATAGATTTCATCACAGTTACACTCATCTGTCTGTCTGTCTGTCTCTCTCTCTCTAAATATATATATATATATATATGTATCTACGAACAGTCAACATGGTATTCCTTCCATTTTATATGGGAAGTACAAGAGCGAGATGGCTGACATTGATTCGAGCTTGCTTTCTATTTATTTTGCTTTCAAAGTTGACACATTATCGCAACTTGCTTGAAGCAATTATCATGTTTATGAATCAGAGAAAAGCAATCTACACCCCGGAAATACCAATCATATCGCTATGCTGGTCTGTTATTTTGACACTAGTAATGCTTATAAACTATGAGCAAGAAAAAAGAAAGAAAAAGATGTTTTTTTTGCATATTAGATTTCCGACTTCACTCGCGTTTTTTATTAACTTAATTAAAGTAAGTTTAAAGTATTGATTTTATGTACTGAACGTATTATAAATGATTAAGATACTTTTCTATTTATTTATTCTCTATCAATTGGAATTTATTTTGATTTTCTCTCTCTCTCTCTCTCTCTCTCTACCAGCTGTTGGTCGAGATATTTTCTTTTTAATTTTATTTCTCTCAGTTTCGTCTATTGAGTAGGAGATGATTTATTTAAAAATAATATTGTTTCAAAAACAAAAATATATTTTGTTTTATCGATTTATATAAGTCAAATTAACTTTTCATTACTTTCAATCAGTCAGCATCTATATATCTCTCTCGTACATTTATCATTCATTCAACACTAATATCCACTGAGAGAAAGAAAAAGAAGAAAACTAATTTCATAGACGGTTTTCCATGTATGTGTTTGTCTAATAGTCGTTCTCTTTATAATCCGTCTATTTCTTAAGATATAGATAGAGACATTTTGTTTTTGTGTCTTGCTCTCTTGAGAAATAAAACAAAAAGAAAATATCCAATTCATTGAAAGAAACTCTACTAGACAGACGAATTTTCTTTTAGATAAATTGAAAATAATGATTGTTACGAGAGAAAGTATTGATCCATGTATATTATGTAATGTTCTTGCTCCTATATTTATATGCGGATTTTTTAGTAATATTATATGTATAATAGTTTTTCTTCGTCAACGTTTTCGTACACGTTCAATCAGTGTATATTTTATTGCATTATTTTTTAACGATTGTATACTTTTATTTATATCTCATGTTGCGAAAATGTTAATATTTGATGCATCACAATCATGCTGGTTTAATATTTATCTATCGAAATTCATTGACATTATTCACTATGGTGATTTAATTGATCATGGAGGTTTATCCGTACTTACGTATAATACAACATATACACAAATATCGATGCTTATTTTTATGTTTATGTCCATACAACGTGTACGAACATTTTCTTCAATATCTTATCGTGAAAGTCGTATGTGTGCATTTATGTTAACATTAATTGCATTTATATATGGAATTACTGTGTCTTACATGCAACTTTACGATGGTTTTTGTATAAAAGAATTAAAATTGAATAGAAATCAAAATCTACAAATAGATTCATTAATAAATGATACGAAAAATGTGATCAATGAGCCATGCTCAATTGCATCTTCTAATTATTCAGGTAATATTGAATAAAATGGAATCGGAAATTTATTTGTTTGTTCTTTGAAATACTATGGAGTAAAGAAAATAGTAATCTATGTTTGAGATCGTGTAAAACAAGAGAATTCCTTGAATATTTTCTTCCTCGATCTGTAATATGACTTTGTTATCTTCTCGCATCCCAGACTGTGATAGACATGTTAAAGCTTAGCTTCTGTCTTTCTATCTAAACAACTTGGTAAACAGTCTGTAAGACGATATATGATAATCAAAGCTTGTGAAATATATTTTAGTATTCAAGTTAGCATCAACAGCGTTCGTTCGTAATAATATTTCTCATCAACCCTATTTAACATACTCTATAACAAATGAATCATTGAATAATAGTACTGACTCGATATGCCATTCGGACAAAGATTGGCATCGTATACGTCATCGAACTGTTGCATATGTTTATCTTCAATCTTACATGTCAATTGATTGGCCAGATGAATATGCTAATCGTTCTGAATGTGATTTAGAAGAAATTTTACCGAAATATCTTCTTTCAGCTATAGATAATGTAACTCGACCATTATTAAAATCACGTCCCGGTAAAGATTATTTCCTCGAACATCAATTTTGTGCTCAAACATCACATTTTATTGATTCGTATGCTAATTGTTCATTTCCTTTGACAGCGAAAAGATTTCAAAAATTTTATCACTTTCTATATGATCGTCGTTTATCATTAAAAAATCGTTATACGATTGGCTTCATCATTGGTACATTCATACCATCATCGATATGTATAATATCATCGTTTATGTGTCTCTATTATATATCCAATCAACCATTAATACGTAAACATAGTCATTCACGTGCTGAACTACGCTCATTATCGCTTATTTTCGTTGAAATTCTATTAAGTTTAATGAGCGCATTACAATCTTATGTCATTAATTTTTTTACATGTCATCGTTTACTCTTTCGTATGAAAACAGACAATTGCTATGGTGAATCGAGTACGAATATTCTACCGATATTTCTCGGTAGTATACTTGAATTATTTACATCAACATCGAATATTTTAATATTGATGATTTGTGGAGCACAATTTCGTAATGAACTTATTGAAATTCTTCATCTTAAAAAAATATTTCGAAAGAAAAAACAACAACAATGTAATGACGAACAAAATAATAATCGTAAAAAGTCAAGTATACCAATACCACTTCGTATTATTCTAAAATCAACATCATCAAATAATGAAATGAATAAAAAACCTGATATAAACAATGATCCATCGTCAGAGTCACTAATAATACCAAATCAAAATAAAGATGATATTAGTATGATAGATATTGAACAACCATCAGATGAAGCAGCTCAATATCTCATTAAATTGACCACTGTTTAAAATGTAATATTTGATATCTTTTCTTTTTCTATTAATACTATTCCCTTTTATGAAATAAAAGGTCTTGTATGTTGCCAGGCAGGAAGACTAAATTCGATGTTGAACGAAAAAGTTAATATCGTACAAAAGAATTTCTAGGACGTATATTTAATTTTATGTACAATTATGCGTATGAATAGTTTTGTGGACGATGTTCGCTGTTTTTTCTTCTTACACACTATTAGTTTATACAAATAAGATCAGGAGACAAAAGAAAACTATCCATCGTCATATTACTAATGTCGTGCTTGTGTTATATCTGGATGGTAAACGGGTGAGGATACGGAGAAGCCGTACTGATAAAATTCTACGAATACGATCGAAATATAAAACATGATGTATATCTTGTAGTCGTTGGAAGAGTTCTTAGATTGAAGATTTTGTACATAAGCGATATCGTTGAATTTTCATTTACAACTACTCGTAACTCGGACTCGACAGACTTTACTTGTTAGCGCCTAAATTATTTCTACTGCCATCGATTTCTTATTTATATCACTATAGAATACGTACGAAAACAATTTAGAATGTTTGGAAGTTCCAATTATCTTTATTATCTGATTAGTTGAGTGAAAAATCATATAGCACATTGTAAATTTATTTATATAACAAATCAAAGATATACTTTCATCAAATTAAGTATTGACATATTATTTAGATTGAATTCATTAAGATCGATGTGTTGATATGTGCAAATCAAGATATCGAACTACTAGCACAGAATGGAATTATGGTATTTCTATTGTAAGCTTTCATATTGGGAATGTAGACGTGTCAAATAAATCATGATGTCGTTCGATGTTGTTAAAGAGTCAAACTAAATAATTTGACGAGGTAAATATTCTGCATATTTCGAATGTTTTGAACAAGAGCATACATGTTGTGCTATCGGCTTGAATTATGAAAAACCCGACTACTATAGCTGCACTCATTGCTACCTGCTACGAAATGTATGTCATGAGACAAGTTAACTTGAGGTCACAAACTAGGTCATTTGTGCCGAATATCACCGTTAACAGATGGCAAATCTGAGAAATATCCGCTTGAACAGCAAATTTATGTTAAAATACGCTGTTCTTGTTAAACTTTCTATGTCATCTGTCATATCTTCTTCTTAAATCAATGAAGAAAAATGTATCATATGCATGTATGTGTCATTCGTGTAAAATCTATTGTTGTACTTTTTCCATTAAATCATTTTTCAGATGAGAACTACAATCATTAGTAATCACTAACGTAAATGTTGTATCAAGAGTTTGAAATATGGATGTGAGTGTTTATAGTACAAGAGAATAATATAAATAAAACGCAAAATCACATCCGAATTGAGATCTATCGAATGAAATCAAATTCATCTATTCAGAGCAGAACAGAGCGTCAAAGTCAACAAGCTTTATATGAGACACAAATTATTGAACGAATCGTCGCTTGAAATATCTAATAAAAGTCTTATTTTATGAATTAATGAAGATCTGTAGATCACATTAATTTTAAGAAACGCAGTGTTACACCCATCATTAGATTGGACATATCGAATTTTGTTTGATGCATAATGTCTCATACTTGATAAATTTGACTAGGTAAGTGGTTTTTCGCATCAGTCACTAACTTCAGTTAGCTTTTTGTGAACAGTTCTTTTTATTAATTGAATAATGAATATTTATGCCTAGTTTAACTTACGTTGAATACAATTTTTCTCTCTTACATGTTCTTATGACACATGCATGTATTTTAATGAAGCATATTGTTTAATCGTTTCCAAGACTTTGATTTCTAATCGAATAGAAATATTTTCAACGTAATACATGTCTTCATTTTCTATTTAAATAATTAGAAGAATGTCAAAAAAAAACAGTTTTATCTGAAACACATTCAATGTTTTCAATTATTGTTAACTTTAACAAGCATTTTACAATCAACATATCAATTAATAGGTCAACAATCGTAATATGATAGTACTCGTTGTACTTTCTACACTGAATATTGGAGTTTTGTTCCTTAAATAATTCATAACACGATACGATTGTTCGAATGTCCTAAAAAATCAACAATGCTCAGAGAGACTGACCAATCTCAAGATTCAAAATGAAGTATTCTATATTAGATCTATCTTCTTAGAGTATCAATCTTGTTTTCTTAATTTACACAATTGTCGTTCGTTATATGAGTTTAGTTAACGAAGAGAAGAAAATTTCGAACATTCATCACACGAGTCTCAAATATATTCGATTTTTTTCTAACTGTTTAAACTGTATGCTACAAAATTCAATATTCATCATGACATTCAGTTCCTTGTATTACATGATCAATCATTTATTGAGTCGAAATTTAATTAGAAAAAAAACGTTTTTCGAAATATACAAATTACATCGATTATTACTTTATCTGTTCGTTGAAATTTTATTGAATACCCAAGTGTATCGACTTATCATTTTAATATTTCATTCAAGTGTTTTATGAGTCAGCACATACTGTCAAATGTTATGTTTGATCACATAATCAGTTGTTACATCATCACGTGTTACAACTATCTATTCATCCTTATGAACTAGATTGATAATAAACTGAAATTACCACCGGAGGAAAGAAAAGTGAACAAAGGATTCGGAAAATTTTTTTTCAATTAAATAGTTAATAAACGAAAATCGTAATTATAATAAAACACCGACGAATTGATTATTAATTGATTACACCATACAAACAACACCTGATATTTTCTTTTGTCGACGTCTAATTTTAAATTTATCGTATAATATTTAGGAGAATACGACATTCTAGATTATTTTTCTGGTATCTGTCTTGAAAGAAATTTCATCGTAATCATATACGCTGATCACCATACTTAATGTTTACATTCTTTGTTTTTCTCTGATTTTAACATGAATATATTATATATTAGTTTACACTATTTTATTAAAATAAACTTTTTTTTATAAGAATAAGCAGATGCCAAAAATAACTAATATTTAATCGAAAAAATCATCAATTTCAGGATCTCTTGGTTCTGGTGAAGGGATTTTTGGTTTTTCTTTAGAATTTTTCTTCGAATCATCTATTGTAACATGGGACTCATCATCTTTCATGGATTCTTCAGGTTCCAAAGTTTTTGCAGCTGTCTCATCGATATCATCTTTATCACTTTCATCCAAAAAAATAGCATCCCCATCATCGACAGTTTGTATGTCGTCAGCGTTATGTGTAGAATCTAAGAAAAGAACATTTCCTTACTGTTATACGTGTGGTTTATCTATTTCAAAATGATACCTTTGTCTTCAGGATGAATTGACGATGGTTGCGAACTCTGACCATTCAACTGGTCTACTTCATTGTCATCATGGTGTGTGTCAGGGTGAGGCGAAGAAGCTTAATACATTATTTTGAAATCGTCAATTTGTATATATAAACAAAATGGTTGGTACCTATACCTTTAGGAGAACTTCGTAGTTGCTTTGAACTCTGATCATTCAACTGATCTACTTTATCATCGTCATCATCATTTTTGACTTCACGAAGAGGCGAGGGAGCTAAACAAAACGAAGAAATATTTTGAAAATTCTATTTAGAAGAAAAGAAGAAAATACAAACTGTGAGTATCATCGTGAGGATTTTCCGCACCACTTTCATCATCAAAATAGCCATCTTTTACAGGCATACTGGATTTTACTGAAAATAGAATAATCAAACGAATTTTAACTGTGACATCATATTACATACTAGATTTAGGAGGTGTCTTTTCGTCTTGATGTTGTTGACGAGATATTATTTCTTGTGGATCCGAATGTTTTGTTATCTGTGATTCATTGTCTGATAGATCAACCATACTGTTGTCATCGACTATACTTTGATCTTTCGGTGTTGATTGAAACATTGGCTTTGTTGGAACATTGTTCAGTGAACTTCGACCGGTATCTATATTTGATGTGGGAGCAAGGTTCGTGCTTTTTAGAGGTGCAACAGGTTGAACTCGAGCAGGTCTGGCCTTCGGTTTTGAAGGTATAGTTACTTTTACTGGTGGTTTTTTAGTGGGACGTGGGATTGGTGGCCTCGTTTCTTTAACTATTGTTGGAGCGGTCCATGCAGATTTCACTTTACTTTCAGCTTTGTAAATACGTGTTTTAAATGCTGGATCAGCTCTGGGGATTATCTTATAACTTTTAGTTCTTTTAGTTTTTTCTATCGACTCTTTTCCTGATGTTACTGAAGTTATCGATGCCGACTTGGTAGTTGGTTCAAAATATTTTGGAGGTTTATTAACAATATGTTTCGATGATGGATTCCAAATTGGTGAAGGTGTCGTAGCCGATGCTGGTTTTCTACCAGGATCAAAAGCACGGAAATGTTTTGTTTTCTTTGCAATACCACTAGGATTCCAAATAGGTTCGGGTGAAGGTTTCAGCTTTGATGGTGGATCGTGAGAACCAGGGAATTTAGTAGGTTTGCTTGTACCACCTGGCCGCCATAAAGGTGATGTATTCGAGAAAGTAGTAGCAGATTGACGAAGTGGATTCGGAGCACTATCACGACGAGCACGAGGCTTGGCCGATGATGATCGGGAACGACCTAATGTTAAGAAATTTATTTTAGTTAAATTTGCTATTACAAACCTTTGCCACTCGATAATCGACTATTGATTTGTATTGGATTATTACTATAATTAGGTGCTCGAGGCGTTCGATAAGAGCATGCTTCTGAAATAGAATTTCTTCGAATGGGTGATCGATCAGCAAGCCATGAGCTTTGATTATTCGGACGATTTCGAGTAATTCTAACGAAACCTTGATCGCGTGTTGGATAGAGATCAATGGTCATGGGATCATTCGATGAATAAGCATCTGAGGTTGAAACAAGAATCTGATCTAAATTCGATAAAGATGTTGGTCGTCGTGGAATATGGGCTTTGTATTTTATTCGAGCATTATGCTTTTTTTGTATTGGTAATGATTCTGTCGATGATGATGATGATGACGATGATGAATTGCGTACACGTGGTGAAGTGCGATACGAATCTTGTGATATTGGATAATGATGAATAACGTAATGAGGTGATGGCGGTGGAAGCGGCAGTGGTGGTTGAGGTCGACTGGTTAATTCACAACGTGCAAGTGTATGAGATAATTCATCATTGATTTGACGTAGTTTCGATAAAGCTTGTGATGGGGGAGGAGAAGAATATACAGGATGATGGTGAATTATGACAGACGATGAAGTTGGTGAATAATCAATAGATTCAGAAAGATATTCGCTAGGATTGTATAGATCGAGATTAAACCTTGAACTTGATGGCGCTAGAGAAGGAGATATGGTTTGACTTCGGTATGTTGATGTAGGTATGTACATCGTTGGATGATGAACAATATCAGGTCTAGCATTGTAAACTGAATCAAAATTGGACATTGCATGAGCATAGTGAACTGATTGATCCATCACATCTAAGCTATATCCAAGAATTAAAATATTTGTCTACCACTAATCGTTTGGACATGCGACAAATTACTTGCAATGGTTAACATAGCAACATGACGATTAGACAAATATAGAAAAACATCCACTATTGTGGAAAAATATGAAACAAATAGAGTGGTGAAATTTTTAGAAAGTTTATTTGGAAATTTGAATATAAATCATAAAATTCATTAAAACATTAAACTGATTAGTGGTGCCATCTCTCTAATCAGGTCGTATTCTTTTTTTTTTCGTCTGAGAATGAAAAAGATACCAGTGAACTTTTTCAGAGCAAAATCAGTCCCATATAGTATATATGGTGTTCATGATTACCAGTATGATTTCTATCATTTAGTTACTATATCTAACAGAGCTCCGCGGGATGCGGGGACAATCCCGCCTAGTCCCGTCCCGGGACGGGATCAGGCGGGACGGGACTGAAATTTTAATCGCTTGCGGGACGGGACAAGATGAATTTACTAAAGCGTCCCGCCAAGTTTATAAGGCACAGTTTTCACACATCATCTTACATTTATCGCAGTTGTGCGACATCTAATTTTTAAACAGATCGATAGTGAAAGAAATCATTCACATAAAAACATGTTTTTATGTTTTTTTTATGTACTCTTCCTTAAATTATTTAAATTTAAATTTAAATCAAATAGAATAAAACACAATTGTGACATTTCGACAATCGAAGTTGTCTTCTTCAGATGATGTTGTACATGAATGTATANGAAACTGGTAGGATATATGGACTATTTGCCTTCTTCCTCCATCCTATTGTCATATTATATAAAAGAAAAGAAAACGAATACCTATACATTCACGTACAACATCATCTGAAGAAGACAACTTCGATTGTCGAAACGTCATAATTGTGTTTCATTCTATTTATTTAAATAAAAATAATTCAAGGAAGAGTCTATAAAAAACATTATAATATCAATGACTATATCCCTCCTAATGAACCGAGAAAAATTCACATTAAAAAAGAAAATGTAAACTAGATTCGTTTCTTCAACCGTATATCCAGAACAAAAGAGTTGGCTACATCCCAGCTCTATCATTCCGGCTACTGGATACTGCAGGAACCGGCAGAAAAGATGCGGCAAAACAGTTGTATCCCGCAGGAAAATATGGGAAACACCGGAACACTGAAGCAGTATTCCGACAAGAAAATTATCAGATTTTTCCCCGATAATTTCCGGTCAGTCCCTGCCGGAAAGAACAGAAATTGCCTGGAATATACCAAAAAAAGTATGACAATTTTCTGACCAGAATACTGCTTCCATTTTCAGGTGATTTCCAATGTTTTCCTACGAGAACCGGCCTGTACTTCTCGATCTAGGATATGACAGAAGTAGGCGGGACGGGACGGGACGGGACTAGAGAAATGCGGGACACGGGACGGGACGGGACACCTTGTAGGTTGTCCTGCGGAGCTCTGATATCTAATCAGTTCAACTATTTGAAAGTCTACAATAATAAACCTATGAATTGTATGCACAGGATATTGTTGTAGCATCTTATTATTTACTGTTCACCAAGTTTATTTTAATGCTCTGGCATTTTAGTCGAATTTATCTTATTAACTTTGGACACTTTAGTTCGTCTTATATTTTAACCCTTTCTGACCGGCTACCAGAAGAACGAGTGCAAAAAAATATTCACCATTGTATTTAGACTTCAATCATTGCGTATATATCGAAAATATAGTATTCAATTCCGGGAAGAAGGCGGGTCACATAACCACATGACGTTACCTTTTGGTCACATCCGGCCGTAACTGTGCAGACATGTAAAAAATTGATCTTTTTTTCTACGTGAAGGAGTGTGATGGTTTATATTTTTTCTTAATCCATACCATGAAACTAGAAGAAAGATTATGTTTCTACATCTTCCCTCAATACCTCAGCTGGGTTATCGATAGAATATTGTGAAATATCAATGAATTATGCAAATTTGACTGTTTTCTTGAGATAAGACTCAGAATTTAGAGAAGTTCTGAGAGTTTTCGAACTCGATGATATCTTACCATTGAAAATCATTGGTGGATGCTTCAAAAACTTCCAGAGCTTCTATAAATTCTAGATCTTATCTCAAGAAAACAGACAAAATTTTGCATAATTCCGTGACATTTCACAGTATTCTAGCAATAACTAAGTTGAGGCATCGAGAGAATACGTAGAAACATAATCTGTGTACTAGATTGATGACACGGATTAAGAAAAAGTATAAACCATTAAATTCGTGTAGGTATAAAAAAGATAAATTTTTTTTTACATGTCTGTACCGTTACGACCGGATGTGACCAAACGGTAACATTCTTATTTTTTCTTATATAATTCACTATTGAAACACTGTCATTAGTAGTGACGGAAACAGAGAATCTATCAACAAAAGTTTTGCAGTTGGTACTTTGAATATCGACTTTTATTAGATGTTCAAAATAATGATAGTTCTCAGTGAGAACTTGTCACTGTGGAGATTCTCCATGGCAATCAGCTCTCATTATGCTGCTTTAAGAAAGCAAAGTGCATTTATCTTGAATGAAAGGTGAATAAATTGTGACATTGGTGCCCTTAATTATTATGATATCAGAACGATGGTCAACACCAGTTTGAAACAGTTTTTTATAAAACAATTTAAAATGTGCCCATTTGGTACCATCCGGCTGGGAAGGGTTAAAAGACGGATATCTATTTTCATTTATAGATGTATCGAATGAATGAATTGTTTCATGAATGTATAATTAAAGTTCTTCGCTCTCATAAAATGATTTGATGGCATAAATATTTGTCGTAAGTTCTTACAGACAAAACTAGCACCGTTTATTTGTGAATCGTCTTTATGGTGGCTATTCATATTGAAAGATTGACACAAAGTAGTCTAAAGATATATTTTCAATAAGATAACCGTTTCTGTGCTGCACCAGAATTAATACATGTAGATGATAAAACGTTCATTTGATATGAAACCAGTTCATATTCGTCAGCATTTGTACTTGATACAATATCGTCAATGTTTGACTGTATTGTAATTGCCATATGACTCTTTACTCATAGGAAATAAAGCGATTTTTGTAATTGAATGGAAAACGATAAGTTGTCTCTTTTCCGCAAATATGCTCATGTCTGTGTCAAATATTACTAACGATTGTTAAAGAAAAAGTAGTCTCTCTACTTCATATAAGAATGATTATTTTACAATTTCTATCAATATAACTAGAACTAATGGTTACTAAAATTTTAATAAGGTCGAATAGTTTTTATTATAGTTGACAATGATAACGCAGTATTTAGTTGGCTTATAAAATTTATTGATTAGTGTATGCTCACTAAGTAATGATGGCCATCACCTGTAGAAATGTTTGAGACAGTATGTTCAAAGTCAAGAGAAGCTCACGATATACATTAGAGTGGTTACATCTGATGAGTGCCGCATATTTCAGCCAACGATTTCAATTTATTAAAAGAAACACAAGCAACGATATTTGTTAGGAATGTTTGAATATTGATGGTATTCTGGATTATCAGAAAACATGCTAATAGCAAATCGAATCAGTTGCTCCTAGAGATGCGCTCCACACGTGTACACTGTCCATCCGCCTCCTACTTTCATCTATAACTCGTATCTTGGACGACCATATGGCACTTAGAACATTTCAGGTGCGTAGTGTGTACAGCTACTCCACATGAAACATCGACTGAGCACTCATTTCAAGAAATACATTACAAATATCATTACTGAGATACACCACCGGTGGCCTCTAATTATAAAGAATCTTTTCTGTATAATAGATGTTCTTGGCTTGGTCTTTACAATTTCCTTACTACTACTCATGTCGATTCAATTCTTAAGTTCATACATTCATTGCTCACTACAATGTTATTTTCTCTGGTGAAGTTAATCGTTCTATTTGGATAGAGTTTTTACCATCTTTCTCTTGCCACTGCCGTGTGTCCCTAATTGTTGTCTAATAAGTATGTAAAATCAGCCAAAGAAATTTACTGTGTATCTGTTTGGACTTTAATTTGTTGGTGCACAAATCTATCACCAGGACGATTATATAGCACATTAGTTACGCTAACCAAGAAGCTTCGTGAAATGAAGAACCCCATCACTAGCGTTTTATATCAATCGCAACTTCGTCATTTGAACATTATTTTTCAGATGTGGTGCAACTTCCTGGTTGCTACCGTCCTTTACATATGCTTAGCATAAAAAATGACATCGGTGCCTTTTCATATCTATATGACTACGTAGACGTATGCACTACCGGATCAATTGCATCATTAATAGAATCATCAAAATACAGTAACAGACAAGTTCATTAACAAAATGAAGATTGTTTAACAAAAAATGAGTACATATATGAGTGAATTGCGCTGGTATTGTACGGTTGGGCGAAAAAAATCGAAAAAAATAAAAGTGACTTTGAAGAACGTTTGAATTGTGCATTGGATAGAGCTTCATTGATTGTGTATAAATAAATTATTTTCCCAACTATCAGGTTCTTCATTTTTTTTCTAAATTTTTTGACATAATAAAATAAATAATTTTAGAAATACTTTGACAAAAAAATCACGAAATAACAATTAATATATTGTTATTATATATCAATCGAAATCTTTTGAAAAGGAGAATCTAATGAGCGTATATAGAACTTTATCGACAGATATACATGCCGATAGTAAAAGCGTAAAGGTACGGATGACACTCTCATCATGACCCTCACCGTCTTAATTTTAGTTTGTTATTTGATTCATAAGATCCTTAGAAAAATTTTTTTTATCAATAGATTACTCCTTCTGTAGTCTGTCTAATAGAAAAAGACAGTTTGAATTTTCTTTTAAATCGACTTTAGTAGATTGAATTTAATCTGTTGGGACATAAACTGGTCACAGTGTATAATTAGCTAATCTTTGCAAGATTTTATCAGAAAATCAAAATAAAATCTGTGATTAATTTGTGTGATGAGAAAGAGAAAAGTCTTAGCTACTAAATGGTAACAATAAATTATTTTTATCTATTCAAAATTGTAGGACAGTAAGAGTGATTTTCCTCGGAGTTGGGCCCAAAGCACACTCACTTTGACCTTTTGTACTTGAAAATTCCATAGCTGTGATAGCCAAAAATCTTGATAGTTTTTCGGTATGCAGAATAGAGCTCAAGGAATATTTCGAAGAAAAAATTATTAAAATTGGTTGAGTAGAAGTTGAGATATAAGTATTTTAGTGTTGGAAACTCAACCGTACAATAAGAGAGCAATTCACTCATATACACACCTAGCATTAATTGTGACATTATTTCATTGAAACTAATAGATGCGAATCGGTATCTTGAATATAATGCAGCATGTAATACAGACAAAAAGTATCATCTGAAAAATGATCTGTTGAAATAATTTGTAAGTAAGTAACTGCTTTTAAAATTAATAATATTCAACTGCGGTTCTGTGAAAGGACTCGGAAATATTCATCATTTCTATGATTGATTTATTGAAATACCAACCAACTTTTTCAATTCATATTATTATTCTTTTAGAAAAATAGCAATAATTAGCTGACGTGCGTATGGAATCATGTTTATTAATGTTGAAACAATAAGAAAACAGGATAGGTAAGGTTTACAAATCAATGATCTGTCATTTTTAAAAGCAATCATCGATTTTAACTTTTGAACCCACAAGTGATCGAAGCATTTGTTTATAGAGTTCAACAGCATTATTTTCATATATCTGTTGTTGTTGTAAAGCTTGGGCATCCAGTTGTCGAGCTGCTGTGAGACCAGCAAAAAATTGAGTACAGTTTGATGAGAGAAGAGCTGCATTAGAATTATTTGTGAAAAAATCAATAGCTTGTGCTCGTTTTTGAAGAACTTGTGTATAAGAACCGTTATTTTGAAGAGTAGTAATAAGTTGTTGGGTATTATTCAAATATGCTTGAGCCACGGTTTGGTTTTGGCACAATTTCAATGACCATAAAACTGGACCATCAAAATGAAAACCGATGCCAAATTCTTCATGAGAATCATGCATGCGGACTGAAGCCATGAATATGCCGAACTTCAATTTAAAATATAGTTTTCTTGCATGAAAATTAAAAGATAGAAAGGTTTTAACTTACTAGTGCTATGAATATCGTAACCTTAGTCATATTTTCCAGTTTTGTATCTGTTTTCTGACAATTATTTTCTATACTACATTTATTTCTCTTACCATTCTGTCACCATTGCCAGAGTTGAGAAAAAAAATGTACTTTTTTATGCTACCTATCGTAAAACAAGTCTTGAAGAAACGCAAAAGATAATATTTTCTTCTGTTTGTTTTTCTATCTCCGTCAAACTTTATCCAAAGAAAAAGGTGCTTCGCCTTAGTTTGTTTCTAGGTTTCAATTCATGAATAAGCAAGATTACTTTTCTATCGCATTGAATAATTTCTATAAGGGATCCTTGTTTTCTGCTAAAAGCAACAAGAAAAATGGAATATCAGTTATTTTAATATTTGAATAGAAAAATAACTTTCTTTTTCTTTCACCAAACGAGAAAAATGTATGCGAAGAAAGTTCTAAGTACTTTTCCTGCTTAGTCATCATTCAACGTAACGTGCAATATAATTAAATGTCACGATCATTGTCATTTGATGATGTATTTGTACTATTGTCCTTTTCAGACAGATGAAGAATTTCAATAAATGGCTCACTGCTCATTCAACTTTGAAAATTTCAACAGAACTTGATAAAAATAAATCAAGGAAATTTTATACCTTCTATTTGTTTCTTTTCTTGGCGTAGAAATTTATAGAATTTACAAGAACTAGTGTTACAATATTGATATAATGCATCGATACAATCAGCAAAAGTAATTTAACATGAATTGCCTTTTGAATTTTTTTCTCTAAGGAATACTGTTTTCATGTAAATTTCGAGAAATTCTTTTTATAGTGATTGTCTTCCTTGTTTTTTTTTCTATCTTGACTTTGAATGTTCTGCTGTCGCATTTTTAGTGTTACTGATTCCAGCATAGAGACAAAGAATTAACGAATTAGGAAATTAAATAGAAGCTATTTAGAAGACCACGATCTAGCTATGGCTTTGATTTTTGAGCATACTGTGCGTTGTAGGACATTTTAGTTTTATAATTATCATATTTAAGTCTAATAAATTGGTCTATCCACTTGTTATGCTGAAAAGTATATTTATACTCAGTGAATCTTAGACCAAAATTTCTTATTCAATAACGATAAAAATATCCTTAGAAACAATTCAAGTTTTACTATTTATGGATATTAATCGTTCTCGTGATTTTCTGAACAATTTTCTAAATCAAAATTATAACAGGAAACTGTTCCTTCAAAAGAATAGAAAAATCAAAAATGATTCATCAAATAGTAGAAATCAGAATATAAACAGTTTTCATGGCATTTTTGCAGTATGCCTATAAATATCAAACTATAGAATCTGTTTCCACTGAAAGCCCTCAACACAAAAGATTCACATGTACAGAAGCTTGTAGAATATTATTTGAAGAGAAAGATTCAGCGTTTTCAATGTGTATGTAAGTGTACATCCACTTTTCAACAACAAACATATTTACCAACCAAGACGACAGATGCTATCAATAACAGCCTGTTTCGTTTCTCCGAAAAAAGCCGAAGTTAAACACATTCATGTGAGTGTTTGTTGCATCGAATCACGCCTCAGTCGCAACAGCAGACTGCGTATGTTGCACTTAGACACGCTCGATTCGATATTTCAGATTTCAAAAATGTATTACAATCTATCTCAGGTTTGATCTGAATCACCATTGATATTACTTGATGATGGTCTTTACCAGGCTCAAGTCTAAGGGAAAGTTTAAATTTTGAATGTTTCTAAAATCATAGTAATGAGAGTGGAACAAGTGAGCTTGGGAGCAGAGAGCAAATGTACATATGATTGAGAGCTACACGTGGTCACATTATAGTTATAGAAGAAAACACAAGCCGTATAGAGTGCATGCCCTCAATAAGAACGGGAATTTTACAGAGTGATGTTGTGACTGTTATATCTCTGTGAAAAATTTAACAAATGAATTCGAATTTTGCAGCAAAGTAGAAAAATGTGTCGTCGACCGATTAATGAAAAAAAANAAAAAAAATTTCAAAAAAGTTGAAAAATGATCGAGATATGACCGGTAGTTTGAAGTCGACTGATGGCGTTCTAAATAAAAGCACTTTCCTCAATAAGAACGCTAATGCAAAAGTTGTCCCTATTTAGAACGCACCAGCAAAAATACATAGAGTAACGTTACTCTATGTATTTTTGCTGGTGCGTTCTAAATAGGGACAACTTTTGCATTAGCGTTCTTATTGAGGAAAGTGCTTTTATTTAGAACGCCATCAGTCGACTTCAAACTACCGGTCATATCTCGATCATTTTTCAACTTTTTTGAAATTTTTTTTCATTAATCGGTCGACGACACATTTTTCTACTTTGCTGCAAAATTCGAATTCATTTGTTAAATTTTTCACAGAGATATAACAGTCACAACATCACTCTGTAAAATTCCCGTTCTTATTGAGGGCATGCACTCTATGGATCGTCTATTATTAACCACAAATACGTTTGTCAATGAAATACGGTGCATATATATGATATTAATTATTACTCTATAGATAAATGCGTTTACTTATCCCAAAAGATTTAATTTGATAAATGAAATAAAATAATATAAAAATGTTTAATTATCCTGATTAATGTTTTTAAAATTTTACATTTATCAATCTTGAATACTGATGACGTTTTAGAATTTATGAACTTATTCTATTGTATTAAAAACTGTTGAACAGCTGATGTTATCCATAGTCAATTAATTTTACAGAAACTGTTCACATATTTTCCGGTTGGTGCAAAAAAAGGCGTAAATATTGTTGTTATTAGCACTTTTCTGCATTCAGTCTCATCCGATTATGATCGAACGAGTATCAAATGCAACTCGACGTGGCTCATGCTTATCATCTCTTGTACATTCAAACTCGGTCGCTACTAAAATCGCGTCTAGACTCGAGAAATATTTCACTGGAATTGCATTCAGACGCACTTGGTGAAAAATTGCACACAGGCGCAAGTATTTATTGGTTTTTCATCATGTGTAGATGCGCTTCACACGAAAAACGTATTAAAACGCACAGTTTTTGCGCTTAGTATGCAAATGAAATGAGTTTAGATTAAATGAATCATTATTTTACTTAACGTGTTGAATTGGCAACATACTTAGACGCTAAAAATCACTCTTCAGTTAGTCCATGATCTAGACAGTTGTTCATACATCCGTTCTAATACGCGGTTTATAGAATTGATTTGATTTCTACTCGCTAGATAACCCCAATGGGGAACTCCAGTTATTTTTCCGTACAGTTTTCTAGTATATCCATATTGATCCAAATAGAAGTTTCTGTCTGTGTATGTAGAGGTAGTCCATAATATTAAAAATGAGCCGTCTATAAACTTCGCAACGAAAGTATATTGATTATCACAAGAATTCCTTGAAAAAGGATGCGTACCTCTTACAAAACGAAAGCAATATTTATTCTTCGTAGATGAGAAAAAAATTTTTCTAAATTTTTATTCCGCTTCTATCCTGATAAATATGCCATTCGTCTAAAAGCAGAAAGATAAGAATAACAGAATCTTCATTTCTTTCACTAGAGTAACATTAAAAAGAAGGATTAGAATTGGATTGACTCAAAAAGAAAACGTCCAAGCCATTCATGAAATCAATACGACTGTAAATGCAGATGATGATGTCGCTAGAAAACCTTTGCAAATTACAAAAGAATGAACAAAAGGAAACGAAACTTAAAATATTTGGCAACATTGATTAGAACAAAGTATTGATAACATGTTGAAAAATATTGTTGATTTCTACACAACTGTATGCTGAACGAACCTTCTCGTCACTAATTCTAAAAAGTTTAGATTGTGTTATGACTGAGTTTCGGAGTGATTCTTGGATTAACTGAGAAAATTTAAATGAAACACCCGATGAGTCAATCAGGCATTATTCAAAACGCCTAACCACAATACATTGGTTTGGATTAGGCTCGATTCATGGAAACTGCAATGTTGTGAGAGTTCTATCGGCTGCACCTTTGTGGTGTCTCTAATTGAGACTAGGGATGCACAATTGACGCTCAAGATAGCTCATATATGAGTGTGAGAGATAGGTTTCCTTCTGAGCTAGAGCGGAAGGTTTACATTTCTAATTGACAGTGGAGAATAAATGTGGATTGGTGATAATACCATCGCGTTAGATATCATAAAACACTTACATCTAATACTTTTTGAACACGTGAATTACGCCTACGCTCATGCCCATCGATCGATATCAATTATGAGGTTCTAAAAATATCGGGAGTTCCTCTGTCTATGTTATTCAGAAATATGAGGTTTCAACTGAATTTTTAGTGAGTTTTAATTAACATAAATTTATCTTTCGTTGTTAGCGTATTGATGTGACCTAGACTGTCTTTTAAAATGACTATGATCGTAGCCAAACTATTGAATATCCTTTACGATTTTTTGATTCTGTGTATATTTAAATTTTATGTAATTATTATAAGGAGCTCGCGATGAGTTGGAAAAGAAACAGAAAAAAATCATGCTCACAATAGGATCCAAGGAAATTGCAATTGAATTATTTTTAAACTAGTATTCTACCAATAGAATCCTATACGACAGTGAGCTACCAACTTGCATGCAGATTTCAGAAATGCGTACCTGATCAGATTCTACTATCGGAATTTAATTGAACTTAACACTAAGCGCGCATAGACCTTTTTCTTCGGGCTCAAACAATTTAGTAGAGTTCAATCGGTGAATGCTGAACTAACTCCATAATTTGAAGTACGATAGAGCTTTTTCGTCTAGACGAAGTCGATTTCGATTAGATTTCATCGGATCACGAGTCGTATTGATTGATCTGAAATTGAGAAAGAGCATATACTAGTACCGATCGATTTTCTTCATAATAATAGGAATCGAGTTTTGCATTACGAAAATGTAGACTTTGTAAAATGTCTTGTTGATACATGTCAAGTTATAGCTTACATCTGTCTAACTTCGAAGAAGAAACACATTTATGACTAGATGCTCTAAGGTACTAAAATACTTATCTCAAATCAGATAGTCTACGATCGAGTGAGTCAATTTTGATTCACGCTCCTTCTACGATAAGTTTTCAAAATCTTGTGTTCAATATTGAGGCCACAAATGGATTGCCGAGACTAAAAAAATCGTGTCATCCATATCGATTTTTAAAGATTGACATTCAAATCGTGATTACTCGTATGCAATAAAGAAATCAGCGATCTCATTGGATTTTATCAGGATTATGACTTGAGAAAAGACTTGCCTAATAATAAGGGATGGATATGAATCATTCAGTAATCTTGGTTTCGGTAAAATATTTGGTGTGTCCAATTAATCAGGAAAATTGCCACAATTTATCTAATCTTGAATGAAATTGTTTTATCCAATTTGCCGGCATACTTGTTGAAATTCAAAGTTGAAGGGAATCTTTTCCTCAATAAGGTTGCTAATGTAATATGAATGAGATTCAAGGATTTTGAATCAGACGTGAACTGAACTATTATAGATTCATGTTCATTTGATTACTTGAAATACATTTCATCGTTGACAATTTATCTCAGGTATATGTTCTCGGATCGAATAATTGTTGTATTAGAGTCTCTTTTCAATCCTATTATACGTGGATTGCTTAATTAATTGACTGATGTAAAACTAAAAAAAGTAGCTTTCTTTATGTCGACATTGAAGCATCACTTTTGCAATCGTATCCATTTTAGATTTGTATTCTCTCTTAGTGTTGTACCTTTCAACGTCAAAGATGAGTGTAACCGTTCGATCAATGATCACGACGAGGATTTATACAGAACGTGTATTGAAATTCAGGAATTTCTTTATGTTTTCTGTTTTTTTTCCAGTGTGATCTTTATTTATTCTGAATGAGTATGTGTGGTATGAGGAATTTTATTTTTTTAAATTGTTGAATGTTGAACTATTTACGAGCTTTAGGTTTACAAAAAAGAATGTATGATTAATTGATTTTTTCAAGAAAAATTTCTGCATGCATCTATTTGAATATGATTAAGTGATTCTAGTCAGGCTAATAATAGAGGTCCCATGTAAAAACGGATAACAATGTCAGAATTGCAGCGAAAACAGATTGTAGCGTTTCTGATCAAGTAAAGGTGTTTAAATAGATTCATAACGATAATCCACGCGAGTTTTCCTGTGAAAAGACGTTTGACTTAGAATAGCTCAGAATCATCGTTTAAATATTTGAACTCATTTTCATTATCGGAAATGTAAAATTTTTTCCCTTAAAATTGTTAAGGTCTTATCGATTTTTACAGGGGAGAGCAAATAATAACAATGAACCGAGAAATCATGATTTATCACAAAAATATTCTCGGTACTAAAGGGAAAATCAGTAATTTATTAGTAAATTCGAGGATGTGTACAACTTGACAACTTCATTATCAAGCTAACACAGAAAATATATTTTTCCTACACATCTCTGTTTATAAGTAGAAAGTGATGATTTCAAGCTAAATTTCTTCTCATCAAGATAATTAAAAACATCAAAATAAAGTACATTCTAGCATCACTAGGACCTATGAGCAACGGTTGAAAGTATTAGCAAGTATTGGAATGAACACACATCTTAATTTGACTACGATAATCTTAAAATTGAGTTTTAAATTACATAATTTTCATTACAATGAGTGAAAAAATACTTAATTCCTAGAATAATTTGTGCTTGCGAAAATTTTCTATAAATTTTTATGATTTTGCACGGTGCGCGTTCTTTCTGGAAGATGTGATTGGAATATCGTGGATGATCCTCCAGTAGTCAAAATTTATATTCCATTAAACACAGTCCTTTATTGTACAAATGATAACAGTTGTAAGTATTTTAGTCAATAGACAGAGTTCAACTATGTGTCACGGTAGTGCCAACATTCGATACGAAAAATAATGTGACTTATGTACGAGATATATGACAGAATCGATCAAAAATTGTCGTGTCTAGTGCAGTACACCACACACTTTTTTCTTTCTGTCTGGTTTGTTCTCTTTTCGTTTTCGTGTACACTTTCAGAAGTGACCGTTCGAATAAAACGAATAGCCAATAAATAAAGAGGGTTGTGTATTTCTTTGTATTCCGTTGGTAATTGAGTTGTAAAGATTTGCTTTGCAAGAGATTCGGCTCTAGTTGTGGATATCTTTTACGCAAGATCGTGGTCTAGATGGAAGTTAAATAAAAGGGAATACATCTTGAAAACTTCGGTACAGAACAATCGTATTATCTTTACCCATGATCTATAATTAGATATTGGGTACGGATATTCAGCATGTTTAATTCGATATCTGGTCTTTTCTATGATCATTCTGTCTAATCTTCCCTTCAGAAAATTAGATCTTTTATACTAATTATTAATTCTTCAAAGATTTTCAATCAAACCCCTGCTGCTTAAGTTCTTCCCACTAGTGAGAAATATCTACCTGAAAACCTAGAGGAAGTTAATTTCATTTTATAAGTAACACAGAAAAACAAGTGATACAAAAATGTGAGAATTTTTCACTTCATTTGAGCAATTTTTAGAGTTGAGATAAATGTCTATGTATGCGAGTTCAAATGAAAAAAGAGACAGAGTAAATATGCTGATATGTTCTGCTTTTATTAATATTTGAGTTCAGTGATTTTTTGGAGAATTAGTTTTTTGATTCTACTTGTTGGAACTGTTTTTGAATAATCATTCACCTTGATTTTTATGTAACAACGTTGGATGATAATGATGACGTTAAGTCAATGTGTATCTATGTCAAAAATCTTCATACGATGATTTAAACAGGTATGTATAAATATCGAGAAATAAAAATTTAGTTGAATAATCTTTATTTCTAAAATGTCCTAGAAAAATTAGTATAGAAGGAGAGCTATTAAAGAACGTACCTTAGTATAAAAAGTGATTGGCAGTAAAATCTAAAACATCTTTTATTTTTTCGTTTTCCTAAAAGAAAATTGGCTTGAAGATATTTGAATTCTAAACCAAATTGCCTTGCAACCGGCAGCTGTCATCTTCTTATAAAGCATGAACCTTTCTCAAATATACTAGATGGTTGAATTATCTTTGCTCTTTCTTTGTTCTTCATAACTTTGATTATATTATTTCGCATTGAGAAATTTCCCACTATTGCTGAATTTCTTATGCTTTGTGACATTAACAAGTTAATATGCATTGAGCTTTGGCACGTAGTTCCGTAAATTGAAGAATTTCAAAATATGTAAATTAATTAAAGATGTCGCTTTTCGCTTTATTCCACATGATCTTAACTCAGTCAGAATCTTAAAACAGACTTCGCCAAGATCTTAGATACAACTATATCTGATACAACCAAGATAAACACGTAAGAATCATCTTTTCAAGATCTCAATAAGTTCTTGCTTACAGAATTTTTGACTAGGGTCAGCATCCAATGCTTTACAAATTCAAACATGTGGATGTCAAGAAAATCAATACAAGCGATTCCGTTTTCTGGGACGTATTATATTGTCAATTGTAGGCACATAAAAAGAATCCAGGATACAACTTTTAGAATTTCAGATGCTTTAACTTATTAAGTAGTGTAATCGAGATTAGCTAAAACAAAACTTTATTGAATGAAGTAAAAGTTATTTTCGTTTCAAATGCAAAGTAATCAGCTGCCTTTCTTTTCCATACGACACCCAGGAGAATCATTCTTACAATTGGATCCCATCGGATTCGGCACGAACCCAATCACAATGAATGAAAATGTCTAGAATATCGGCGAAGTCCAGCCATAATTCGGGTTTAAAAACGATATTTGGATACTAAGTGATAAGATTCAACTAAATATATACCAAAAGCTTAAAACAACCTCTACTAGTCGCATCAAATTCTATAATTTGCGCCCAACTAATTAGATAGGATTTGACCGTTGGATCTGTGAGCTGCCACATGATTCTGAATCGGACAGAATTTCGTCTCGGCCGATTGAATTTGGTGTCAGATTCATCCATCTAGACATTTGATATAATCAGTTTCACTAGTGAGAAACTTTGACACCACTAATCGGATATATCTTTTAAAAGTTTGCAAGATGGATAGTTCCATTCGTTCCAAACTATCTATTTACTCATGCAAATGTCAAACTGATTATCTTTACGTTCATTTGCTAGTTTTCCTTTTAAAAATTATCTTCATGCCACCCCAAAATAAGTTTTAGTCGCATCCAAATTTTTTCGTATTTAGCTTAGATCTCAAAATGCTTCGTGAGAATGAGAAAAGTTACCCGAATGTCTTTCTGCGAGAATAGATGTGGGGGTGGGTATGAACAAGTCAAAAATGTTCTATCGATCTCGACAGTCGCACCCAACTCGCATCATTGGCTTTGTTTCGGACGTATATAGGAGCATTTGTTCTGTTGATGAACTTCGAAAAAAGGGCTTGTTCTGATCAATTGTCAGTTGTGGTGGAATATATTTTTACTAGAGTCCAACCGTTTTTTAATAGTTACTGCGAATTCTTCATTTCGAAACGTTTTAAGACGAGACCATGAGAAAAAGAAATGCACGTCTCAGACATGGATTCGCACACATAGGGCTTTTCATTAAAGCTACATCGCTGCTGCTCTTGAGGCATATTCGATAACTCGGTAAGATACTGGGCACGTGCAGATTAATTCCATCTTGTTCTACCTGTTATGTATCATGAATGCTCTTTCATACCATTCTTAATGTTAATTATGTGATACTGCAACAATGGAACTGGCATAGCACTATAGACGGCATTGTTTCGATAGAAATTATTTTTTATTCTTCTTTCGTTCTTTATATACCTAGAACGAATGTACTATGTAGTTATAAATTC
>OENT01000095.1:180495-221583 GCA_900239685.1 Rotaria macrura | reverse complement strand
AAGTCTTCTTCAGAGAATGATATATCGTTCGTAAAGACAAGGATCGTAACTTATTTGTTTCGTATGAATAAAATGTGAAGAAAACCAAGTTACAAGTAAATAGTGAATTTATCATTTGCTCTCTTGACTTGAGGTTTGATAAGTTGAAAGGTTTATTTGGCACTCTTCATTTACATTTATTCTCTTTTTTTCAATCATCCGTAAGATCAAATGCATGTTTAGGAGTTGATTGCTTCTTTTGAATACTCATTAAAAACGCATAAAGTTTGTTTGTTTGCAATCGCTCTGTCTCAGTAATTCGTCTGGAAATGATGTGCTGTCTGTAAAATCCACGTTTTGACTAAATGTAGAAACAAGAAATTTTAACGAAAATGATGGGTTTAATGAAGTCTTCAAGATGGTATCAGCTTAAGAACATATTGGACTTGGTCACTTTTAAATACTCTGTTTACTACGTGTATTTTAATATTGTAGAGGATACGTCGGAATCTTGAACATAATGATAAAAGTCGAGATGTTGCCGATTCTATTCGGTTCCACCAACTAGAGTGCTGGTTTTATTAATGAATGTCTGACACAGTGTTTTGTCATTATTCTTCACAGCATTTCTTCATTTTCGATGAATGAACTGGTTTTATCTGCTTGATACCAAGCGTGGATGAGTGTTATTCAGTAAGAAAATATTTGAATCATGAAATTCAGTCTTGAATGATATCATATTAGTAAGTTGCATCGATCTGAAAAATCAAACTAACATAACATTATTGTCATAATTCAATTTAGTACACAGTTTTATTCCTATGTTTCTTAGGCCGCAATAACCGAATAAATCGGGTGAAAGGTGCCTGTGTTCATTCTAAACGCAACAATGAATTATGATAAATATCACTTCAACTGCTAACTTTTGTTTTAGGATCTGGACATCACACAAAAAATATGGTATCTAACACCAGTGCCTGTCTAATGTCAGGTCTGTTGTTTCTTTCGCAATGCAACTATAGTACTGTACACATGTACCGAGCCCGAAAACAATGAAACCAGTGTAATTAAGTCTTTATGCATGCTTAAATAGTACCACAATAATTCATATTATAAGATATACTTTTCCATAAATTATTTCTGCTAATATCGAGTATTCAACATTCTCCACATTCCTAATGGAATATTTTTATTCCCATGTTAAATCTATAAATGTTTATAATCGTTTAATTGCTATTTTCTCACATTGATACAGCTTCCAATGGCACTGCAAGTGAATATTGATTCATCATCGGTCAAACAAAATGGGCAATCGTGACTCAAGTCAATAATCATGCCACTCAAAGACTTAGATTCTAGTCGTTGCTGTTCGTGTCGACTTTCACTGCATAGAAATAAATTACAAATTGTAAAATGATGTAAATGACGCAAACATACCAGTGGATTATAAAACACTGCGCTCATTACACAACCAGCTTTTACTAAAAATGATCAATTAAAAATTTAGTTGTTCATTCATGAACACTATCTTCAAAAATAAATTACGATATTGAAAACTTTTGTCAAGAATACTTTCTTATCTTGATAGTATTCATATGACTTTTATGAGACATCTTAGAAAGTTATATTTTTAAAATGAGTATTAGAGAAATTGAGTTGTTTATTCTGTATTACAAATATTGATAGCAATTCATAATGAAATACAGTATATGTGTAAACATTATTCGATCTTAGAGATATCAACAGAATAAAATTAAACATGCACCTCTGGTTTTCTTTTAGTAGGCTGAAAGAATTCCATTAGAGCTGTCAAGAGTATGATTTATATTGATAATATCATACTTTGAATGAGTGTCGGTCTATTTCAACTTTATACTTAGGATACTGCTCACATACATGATACGTGTTGATGATGATGATGTCCACTTTCTTCCATATATTGAGCAATTTCTGTTCACTTCAACAATAAAAAATTCTACGTTCAAGAATTACGAATAAAATCTAAAAATAACTTGAAGAGAAGAATTTGTTTTTAGACTTTCCAGTCGTAGATTGAATCTACAATACAATTGTACAGTTCGAAAATCTTACACTCGTTGCAATTCATAAGACGCGATCATCGAAATATTTTTGTTCTCTAATTGAAGAAATCTAGGAACCATTCTGAGACATAAACAATCGCAGCAAGCAACTATTCATGTAAGTAGATGATCTTTATTAGCTATTCATAGATTCTGAATCAGTTTGAACCTCACTCAGAATAAGATCGATGGCCAATGAATGGTTAAAAAGATTCCTCTGCATTGCGTGTGAAACGAATTATGATGGAGAGTTTATCATCAATCTTATCAATTGATAAATTGATCGATATAGGATGCAACAAATCCAATGCTTTGGGATTCGGTGTAAAAGTAGTTGGGTTTATTTTTGACTGAGCTGTGAAATTCGGTTTGGTCTCAACGTAATCAAATATGATGAGGCTTTTTAAAATAAGATGTTAGAAGCGTGAAAAGCATCTCAATTTTTATAGTTTGATACGAAATAGCTTGCAAGTCGTGTAGACTTGGTTTTGGGATTTCGTCTCAATGTAAGGCGACTAAAATACTGTAGTCATGCTAGATTGAAACCAAATAAAAAGTTCAAACCCAAATCCCAAATTAAAAAGCTAAACTAAACCAAGTGATAGCAGTAATCCTTATACCCGAATCAAAGCGCGATCCACATCTAGAAACTAGTTCGGAACCATATCCAAATCTAGAAACCAAATCCAAGCCCAAATCTGAAAGATTTACTGGCAAAGTCCAACTCTATTCAAGATTTAATGCACTCATTGATGCGTTCTAACTACAAATAATAAAACGATGCGATGACGTTTTTGTCTCTTATTTTTTTCTTCATGAATTACACTAAATGTATGCAAATTATTTTCATGAACTAAAAATATTTTTAATTTCGATAAATTAATCGTACTTTCGCCATCATTAAAATATGTGTGAATATTATTGTGTGTCAGTCTCTCTTACTCGTTCTTAACCCCCTATGGTTTGGTAGAAAGGCTAGTAGGAAGATCAATAGCCAAGTTTCCTTTTATTTTCATCATACTATTCATTCTACGTGTGAGCACATCACTTACTCATGAAGGTAAATATTCATGTCTTCTCGAGAAAGCTGTGATTAGGGGTGGCACTTTAACTTTAAAAACTTTAAGTAAAGTGTTAAAGTTTAAGTGTTTTTACTTTAACTTTAAAAGTTAAAGTTAAAGTGTTTTTACTTTAACTTTGTTTTTAAAGTTAAAGTGAATTTTCTTTTTTATACTTATCACTATCCGGAATTATAGATTGATGCTCGCTAGGCTCGTTGCAGCCTATGAGACGTAACAGAATGAAAAAATAAACTAGTTTCACTCGACTTTAAACCACTTTAAACTTTAAGATCAACGTTTAAAGTTACTTAAAGTCGTTTTAAATTGTTTTATTTTTCATTTTTTTGGCGTCTTATTGGTTGCAGAGGGTCTAGTGAGTATCAATCAACCAGTCCGAGTAGTGATAAATACGGAAAAGAAAATTCACTTTAACTTTAAAAATAAAGTTAAAGTAAATCACTTTAACTTTAACTTTAAAGTAAAGTTAAAGTGCCACCCCTAGCTGTGATCCATGATTTTTGCCGTACAAACTGTGAGGTTCTGATTGAGAAGAAAAAAAGAAGACATTGTTGTTTACCAAAAACGCTCTCCAGACTATAGAAAGCCACAATAAGTAATATGAGGTTCGAATTCCATTGATGTCTCGCACTGTTGAATCTTTACCTTAGCCAAACGTTCAGTTATCTGACCATCGAATGTAGCCACGAGATTCCAGTATATTTATATTCCTATGATTTTCTAGCGGAAACTAGTCATAAACTATTTATGCGCATATCGCGATGGGATCTCATATTGCTACAGCTCATGAACGGTCTCTTGACGTGCTGAATGATTCTCTTTAGAGAATGATAATAACATTAAAACTATTTCCATTCTAGGATGCGGTCAAAAGTCAAATTTTATTGATCAAGTATCATAAATGATATAATTCAGGATCACATGTGTATTCAAAGGCGGATTCGTGTGTAATAGAATTTAATCAATTCGATAACACGATCGGCAGATTCAATACGATGTTTAATATTTGCTAAATAATTGAAATGTGATGAGTAGGTTTTTTTAGCTCGAACAACAAAATACTTTCACGTGCATGATCCATCTGGAGGGAAAAGCGTACTGAAAGAATAAAAATTACCATGAGATCTAGAAGCATTCAATACCGAAAGAAAACTAACGCGAATAATGAAGCAATACATTTTCCAGATTTCTTTCACATATTCAAATGATCTGTTAATTAATTTTGATCATTCTATTTTGTTATTGTTGACAGTCATGCTATCTGATCATGGCTATACAAAATTGTACATTTGCTAGATGTCTTACTTGCATAATTTGGTTCGGAAGAAGTTGAAGAATTTACTGAATATCATTGACAGAATGATTTGATTCGTATATTGTTATATCATACAGATGTTTGTTTCAAGACATTTTGCAACACGTCGAACAACGCGGTCTATATACGATCGTTTACCGTGAAAATACGACACATAAACTGACTGCGTACCGCCAGAAATGATCTTAAATAGTAAAAAACGCTAACGTATACGATCGTTTCATACAGTTCGCAGCGGTACGTTAACGATTTGCTATACGCCATATGACGACCGCATTTCACAGTAATGCATCGCCCAGAATTTCGATTGAATATTGTCGTAACCGTATGTGGTTAAAAACGATGGATTATGAAGGGAAACGGTGATCGTATGGGGACTTTGTATACGAGAGTATCGGGAACGATCGTATTTTTCTCATCAATATAACCGTATTCATTCGTATACGACACGGAGATTTGCGATCGAAAAACTGAGTCATTGTATAGTTAGTCTTATTTCTCTGTAAACGCTTGGTTACGATCATGTAAGCTCAAACTGGGTACTACAATCAAAATGCTTTTCCTCGTTAGATTATCGAGCTTTGCTTTTATGCGACATTACTAAGGAGTTTCGAAGGAGTTTTTCGCAATAATTTTAATTATTTCAGTAGAATTTCGATTTATTAAAAGAACGAAAATATATCGTATTTAGCAATCAGGAGTAGTACTTTACATTAACCTTTCTCTTGTAAAGTAAATCATTTTTAATTGACACAAGTCCCTGTAAAATTGAAAAAATCTATTTACTTTTGTTAAAATAAATATTAAATAATTTGTTTACTTAACTTATTTACTTTTTGAAAAAGCAAAGCAAATTTATCACTCGTATAAGCGATTAACTAGCAAAATTAGCAAGAATGTTTTTTACTGAGAAACTTTTAATCAACTGAGTATTCAATATTTTTACAAAGCAAAGATAGAAATTTTTCCATAGTCAAGGTCGCAACTTAACGTTTTAACAGTATTAGTTAGAAAACGATTTGCCTAGGCGTTTTATTTGATAATTCCTGTTTAAAATATTGATTTAAATCGTTTGATTCGAATAAATACTGGATGATTGTTGAGCAAAATTTTTTCAAGATGGATTAATAATCATATACATACTACTGTTACACTTTCAAATTGAAACTGTTTTGATCGAGTCTGAAAATTTAAAGAAAAATGTTTCTAAAACATTCGTATGTCCGAAAAAATGTTTTCTTCATTAAGACTTTCTTAAAACTTAATTTTGACCTAAGAAATACAGAGGGGACAAGAAAATGATCATTGAGATAAATGCTTGTTTCAAGCGTATAAATGCTGCCAAGGTCGAAAATGCATTCTCTTTCTTTTCTGTTCTTACTATACATACATATACTTAACTACATCGATATATATATATGTATATATGTAATTAAATCAATATAAAAATATATATGTACATATGTATCTATAAAACTAAACTTTGTTTGGAGAATATTCGTAATTCGGAAATTGCTAGTACAACTTTTTCTGCCCATTTTTCTAATTGAATTTATCATAATTCCTATCCGTCCTCATTTTGCTGTAGGGAATTTATATGTATACGTCGAGTTTCTATAGAAGCACTTTTCTTAAGGGAAAAATGAGCGCAGCATTTGTCGACTGCATTTTTCCTATGAATAAAGACATAATTACTATACTTTTTCATTTTTCTGTTTGGAATGTATATATATACGTAGACTCGTATAGCATCACTGTTGTCTCGCGAGAAATGAATTTATAAATAGTCAACAATCGAGTGATGGAGTTATTGTGTATGACTTGGTTATGTGATATGCAGCTGGGAGCATTTTTGACTTTCACGGCATTTTTCTGCTGAAAATAAGCATTTTTGACACCATCAAATTGTTGTCTAACCCTCAAGAAATAACACTTTTTCACATAAATTATGTGTTTGATAGAAAATATCCCTTTGTTATAGAAAAATAAACGATTTCATTTAAAAACAACTTTTAGTTTGAAAGTTCAAGTCATTATTTTTACTAAAAAATAAAGCTGCAGGAAAAATCCCTACTGTATACATCGACATCGTATTACTGATGTTTTAATCGCTATACTCATGCATCTAAATCCTCATACAGTACTCTAAACAAGTGCTCGTACCCAAAAAACTCTTTAAAACCGAACAAACAAACGAAAATTGTCATATCCATGTAAAAAATCAGGTATAAGACATTGCAACACCAGATGAGATCACACAAAATATTTTAGTATCTGAAGTTTTACATTCATATTTATACAATAAGACTCTATAAAGATCTTTCTATTGCATACGAAGCCCCTATAGTCTTAGAGTCTTTTCTTAAGATTGAGAAAGATCTTTCAAGAATCTGGTAGAATAAATTGAAGTAAGATTTCAGAAACTGAAATTTCCAATGATTTTTCATTGGACCTTACAAGATCGTATAAGATCAGACGCAGAATCTTGTCAGATCTTAGTATCTGCTTGTTTACCCTGCTTTTATTATAAAAGTATAGTTCACGCTCACGCTCTAGTCATCGATACATATAAAAGTCTCCAATGTTAGCAATAACATGAGAAATAAGATTTTTCAAACTTCACTCCAGATTCATTCTCAGATAGAATGGAAAGTGTTTTGGTTCTCTCTTGATCGCTGAAATCGATGACTTGTAAGGTCGACAAGTTTTGTTTACTAAATTCATCGGTGGGAATTTCCATACGTTTTCAATAAGTTAAACAGCCAGTAACATTGATCACTACAGAATTCACTTGACCTCTACTTTAATCGCTATTGATTTGCAAGTTTGGAAATTCGCTCGAGTTCGTTTTGTTTTTGCAATTTCAAATCAGTTGATTTTCGTGTGAATTGATATTTAGCAGTGGACAAGACACAGAACTTAAAACTCGTGCGGAGTAAGTCTACGTTAAAATTTTCTCGGAAGGAAAAGACATAACTAAGGTTACTACTCAAAAAACGCCTAGACACGTTCATCCTTACCGAATAATTCTCTGTTCAAACCATTTTATTCTTCCGTGACAAATTTCACATGAGCTTTTTTACTCGAAATAGGCGCACATTGTCCTCACTACAGAAAATAACTTGATTTCAATCCATATCACGTGCAGTTTGAGCCCACTGAAAACAGTTGTACAGATACTTCTGCGTTGAGAGTAGTTTTGATATCAGAGTAGGTTGATTTTTTCTTCAGCTTCTTTCGATCGAGGTCATATCGTTTGCGTGCCGGATTTGTCCGGTTTGTCGGTTGAAAGTATTATGCATGCCATATTTTGTGACAACATAGATACATCTGTTAAGGTCACCAATTCGTTGTCCCTTTTTTCTGCTGTGACACGAGATTGTCCAGAGCGCTTCAGGCCAATCAGATTCTTTGATTTTTTCAACACTTTATCCAACATCGCACGGTGCACTTCGCAAACTTCACTGCGTTGGTGACAGCCTTCTCAGTCGATTGTGATCTCATTGTATGATGAAGAAACGAAGACTTTGTCATACTAATTGTCCACTGGAAGTATCATATCACACGATTGACTTATGAAATTAGTTTAAGAGTTAAAACTACGGTATGGAAGCGGTAATCTATCTCAGCTGTATACTAATACTCGTAAATCGAAGGTTGAAGAAAATTCTAGAATTTTCAGGGGGTCGAAGACTTATTGAGTACATTGCACGTATAACTTGTTATGCTGATACTTCTATATCTATGTAATTTTGCTTTTAAAACTTTATGTGTAATTTAATAACTATATATCCGTGCCATTGAAGCACTACACCTGTATTTTTGCCTTGATACTCGTACATACATGTACTTATTCCTATCTCTAGTCATCCATCAGCTTATCTTCGTAGCCATCCTATTGTACTCTGATGCATACACCCTTACCCCAGACAACTATACCTATCAACTTACCTGTATACCATGACGCCGATGCACTAATCAACGCACACTCATTTTTATCTGCTTTAGTATATTCTCTCACCCACTGTTATAGTTATAACTGACACCTTTGCTTTGATACTCTATCGTTTTCTACGTCGCCTTGTGCTGCAATTGCCTTTTCTATTATATGTGTACTCTATCGCTATGATTTCTGTAAGTTCGACTTTTTTTAAACATCAGTCTATACTTTTCTTCTTAACTTTGAGTATCTCTGGGGAAAAAATATATAGACCACTTTTGAAATTTCTCTACGTGATTCGATCCCATGGCGACATTATGAATTCATTGGTTTGCGTGGAACAGAAATGAAAAACAAAGTGATGTAGTTTTTCATAACTCATCAGTTAAGAAACAAGACAAAAAATAACCTCTGAAGAAAAACTAAAATGAAAACACATAAAAAAATAATCATGAATATTATCTGTATCTTTATTATACGTAAGCAATGCCTTTGACGAAAATTCAAAAAACTTTCTTTAATCAAGTATATTATTTGTTAGTTGGTTTTCACATATATCTATTACATTAGAAAGAAAAGGATAAGCAATTCTTGTTGAACTATGCCATAAAGAAATACAATAACTCAACCCAATTGACTCGATAGTACGAAGGTATTAAAGAGAACGTCAATTGATTGCATAAAAAGACTAGGTTCAGGTAAAAGAGAGCTATCGTGAACCAATATTGAACATAGTAAACCAGTATCAGAAAAGAAAAAAAATTGAATAATTGATCTCTAAAAAATGAATCTGTGTTATAACGTGTCGAAATACGGTTAATTGATTTAACTTGTGAAATGAGGTCAGTAGCGAGAGCTCTAGAAGAGAGTGAATTTCTGAAACAGTGCATGCTTTAGCACATTCACGATTTTGATTAATGTTTTCAATTTTCTAATGACGCCGATTTGCCGATCGTATTTTTTCGAGATGAGTACTGCTAACAGACTATTGAATGCTATTAAAACAACACTTAAGTATAAAATAATATTTCTTGAGGATGACTGGGACTCAAAGTCTTGATTTTGCATTTTTTTATGTCTTCAATAATATATATATATATATATATATTAATAGATCCATTCAGATCTCTATACACTGAAAATACATATTATAAATTTACTATTGATCTTTCATCATCATCTGCTTTTTAGGAAATGAAATAGATCAAAGTTTATTTTTAGTAATAGAGTTGTGCATGTTGCACGTTATCTTAGTCTCTAGAAGTTCAATCAATTTAGTTGGACGATAAATATTCACATAAATTTTTGTAGAAATATAGAAAACAGTAAAATCTTTTTAGTTTCTGTTTATGAAACAATGTCCTAATCAATGGTAACCGGTTATTCATATGTCGCGAAGGATGGAGCAGATCTCAGTTATTGTAAATCATTAAAGTATAGTAGATCGTCTGGAGAGCAAATTCCACGATAAACCTATAATATCATATCTTCTTTTAGTATACCTATTTGAGTTAATACTAATCGACATTTTATCGACAATGTATGTTAAATCATAAGTACATTAGAAGAAAAATCACCATTTCCATACTTCGCATATAGACATGTGTTTTGGATTCTGACTATCCTTTAAGAGTGGTTCGAAACAGGTGAGTTCTTCATGTCCCTCTCTTCAAACTAAAGTCATCATTCCATCATCATTCACTTCACTACAGTACTAGTATTTCCAGATCAGAGCAGAGGCCTTGTTTTCTTCAATAAATAAATCATCTGAATAACTAAATCACATGGCTATATCGAGTTGAATTCTACAGATTAAAACAATGTATTCGATGCAATAGTTCGATCAGCATATAGCTTCCAAGAGAAAAACTTCATTTTTTGGAAATTCATGTGTCTCACAATATTTTCAGCATTGAATCATTATTCATGAGCTGAAGCAGAAGGGTATAAACGAAAAACCTCAACGAAAATCCTCTGCAAATTTGAATTAGAAGCAAGATTTCTGGAATACGTTCTCTTTTATTTATGGTTAGATTTCTATGAAAGCATGCGACAGTGTTCGTATGTAGTTATTGAAAAAAAATTTCGTACGGTACTCCGTTCATGTTGGTTTTCGTGTGTCTATTTTTTCTATATGATCATTCTGATTTTTCTGCCAAACAACTACATAATTTTATTATAATCTATACTGACAAGAGAAAATTCACAGTTGGTTCTCTGGGATTTCAATGAAATTGATGTGGATTTGTCAAGCTAAGCACACATATCTTAAGTATATAACAATTAGGTTCTTCGATTATGTTAATAAAAAATTATAGGCGAAACATTTTCGAAAAAGCCAACTCATATGATTCGTTGAACAGGGTTTTTTTAAGAACTTTTAAAGCTCTAATGCACTTTCACTTCAGTTATTATATATCTCAATTGCATTGTATGCTGTCTATATAAATATCACATCAACCTATCTCTCGTGTATTAACTATATGTCTTTTGTGTCTCAATATGTTCATTCTTTTATTCACGATCTTAGTAATTAGAATATCTCTTTCTTTTCTTGATATCTATCTCTAGTGCATGCATGGATACGTTTACCATGTAAATATATAGACAACTTTAGATCCAGTCAAATATATGATAACGTAAATGATCCTTAACGTAGTATGTTACGATGCTTGGAGCAAAAAAATAAAACTTGTCAACAATATTCTTCTCATATTTAATAATGCGGTGCGTCAAAAATATCCAGAACATACTTAAAAATAGCCCACTGTCCAAGGATTATGAGCTGGCAGATTAGTTGTTTATGTTATGTAACTAACTATTCAATTCCTCAGAAGTGTTAGTCGACCATATTGTAACTATGGATTTTGATGAATATGGTAGTCGGCTTGCTGATTATCAAGACTAAGATTAGAATGATTCTTCTTTGAACGTATATTATATGTATAAAATATTCTTTTGATATAACGAGTACTGTTGCTGAGTATTAAAAAAGTACACACACTTTCCTTCATTACGGCGGCGTTTTAGACAAATGAAACACAGGTAACAGCTGTCCCAAATAAAGCAATCCATTAAGGCTTAAGGTGACGATGCATAAACACTCCAACGCGCCAACGATTTTATTTATGGTGAACTTTGTCGTGCTAGACAGTATTGTTCATCTATACACGATTTCGATTTTTAACGGCGTCATCACATTTCCTCGAGAAAATTGATAAAACCAGTAACCAGAAGTCATTTTGTACACAGATCCAGGAGCATTGTTCCGAAAATGGGATTCGATCGAATTTCGGTTGGAATCCGATGGGATTGTGTAGAATAGTAATAAAACCAGCGAAGCCCTATCGTAATCCGGAAGAGGGAATGACTTTCGAATCGCTAGTGTTGGATATTATTGTATCATAATGTAGGTATCGGACGGAAACTCACTCTAGCTTCTAAGAATGATGAGCCACGAAATAAGTAAGGTATCATTCCGATTCCAATAAAAACTAATGAAGCTTTTAAATCAACTCTTTTCAAAGCATGCAGTAGTTATTATTCTTCTTACCAAACTACATATTTCAAAAAGAAAAAAAATTTCGAGAAAATAAAATTCTACTTCTGGATATACTTAACAGAGTCTCATGGTCTATTCTGTTCTGCCACTCGCGACAAAATAAACGAGATTAAGCTGTTTTTTAGAGCTACTCGCGCTCTATTGGATGCTACTCAATTCGACTTCACCTTGTATAGTAAAAGAAAAAAAGATTCTAATGAAAAAAGAACACTGTACAGCGAAAGATGTGTGTTAAATTTCTGGAAAATATTTTATCCTTACTTTTAAGTTGACACATTCCAAGCATCTAATTATTTCATACTTGAGATAAGTATACTTGACTGGACAAACCCATAGGATTTTCATTGAAATCTTCGGATCACACAATGGGACCTTCCCTTATTAGAAGTTTTAGATAATTACAATAGCTATAATAATATTATTTCCCTTTATCGAACATTGGTTAGCAATAGCCTACTTTCAGAAAAGCAAACATTATTGACTACTGTTGTATAGCTGAATTTAACTGGGGTAAATTTCACTACTACAATCAATATTTTCTACTCATCTCATGACATGAGCTTCATTCGATAGTTTAAAATTAGAAAAAATGATACTTAACAGAACAAGAAATACATGAAGCCTTATTATAATTAATATTCGAATTAAAGGATACGGCAAACTTTGGTATCTAATGTCATTGAAGAACAATTACGATTACACAAAAAGTATCCATGCCAATGGATCGTACTGTAATCTTACGCTGTATGACATGAGCATATCACCAACAGGATGTTGCTTGAGTGTCGTAATGAAAGTTATTGTAAGTTAGAGCTAGTACTTTCGAAAAATCTGAACAAGTATTTAACACTTGTTATCAACGGAGTACATACACATTTGAATATGAGTATGTCTTTCTGGTTATCAGTATAAGATTGTAGATTTTTAACTTTGAAAACGTATTATTTTACTTGAGTAAGGCACGCAATATATTCATGAGGTAAAATGCGTTTTCAATTCTTCATCTACATTGGTTGCTTCGAGATCGGATATACTCTGGCTACCTTTCGATATCAGTTCTGTAGTTGAGAGTCTCTTCAAAGAATAATGACATGTATTCTTTGAATTTTCACGTTGTATACTAATTCAAATTATTCATGTGAAACTTCAATTATATTATACAGTTTATGTCAGTATAGAGACTAAGTATGATTCTCTTTTATCTAATTTGAAATTTGAAACTCTGAATGCCATTTTTTCCTCTAACAGCACTTATCAATATCTATGGAGAATAATTCATCAGATAAAATTTCAAGTATTCATGTCCTTTTGACCTTTAGTGTATGACAAAAGATAGTGCAGAGTTGAAGTTTTCAGATGCTGCTACTTTGTGAGACGCTCACGCTCTAATGAAAAGAAACCATTTCAATAATCGGCTCTCGCTTTGAAGATACTATGACCAGTTAAGGTAAATATTGTTTACAAGATATAATACATAAATAATCAAACGAATACGTGTTTATCTCGTTCTCACGCTTTGCGGCAGATAAAAATAACCTAAACTACCGAATGAATGTGACGTAAAATGATGTTTTGATCAATGAGGTGTTCTTGTAGCAAGTAGTACACATCATGAGAACATTTTTCTTTAATAAAAACACAGTTGTCGATTCGAAAAATTCAAATGTTTTTAAAAAAAATGATTTCTGCCCATCTTCATACTTGCAGTGGCGAAGAAATTCATTTTTGAACACATATCTTCGTGAAAAAATTGATTCAAAACTTAAACGCCAAGCAATTAATGCTTTTCATCATTTCCATCGCTTTAATATAATTAATTCAAACTTTCAAACTTTTGAACGCATTTTCGAGATGTGTAAATCTATACAATGCAAAGATACCAATCATCACATGATTTTCAGTAACCACGAAATAAAAAAAAACGGCGATTGAAAATAGAAAATTCGGGTCATAGAAATGTGAGAGGGGCTCTCTCGATATATTTCATCTCTCGCCAAGCTTTTTTTTTCTCGCACCAATTCAATCTTGTTTTTGTGTGACAATTTTCTTTTTGCTTTTTCTTCTATTATCCTTTTGCCACTTGCTTGTTATTTTCATTGGGCTAATCATTGTTTCACGTAAAAAATTAACCTTGACAAGCAAGCGAGGAAAGAAACCGTTCGACCGAAAACATGCTGTCGTTACTTCACCCCTCTCCCCTTCGATATTTCATCTTCATTCATGCATGATCGCATTGGTCTATATAAACATTGGTCCTCAAGCAGATCATCTTCACTTTCAACCATCACCTCTGCCTAGTGTATTCCCATTACACCAACATTCACAAAAATGGCTGATGTCGCATTTTATCAAGCTGATTTCAGCAGCGACGCTGGTGTAGATTTCAGTGAATTTAGTCAATACCTCGGTAAGTTGCTTTGCTTTATATCTGATTTGATCCGTCAATATAACTTGTTCATTTCAACTACTTCAGGAGCCGGTGCTAGTTCTGGGTCTTCAAGCTACGAATATGCATCCTCCGGTGCTGCTGACTTCGGTGGTTCTTCTGAATCTACTTACTACATAGGAGGTGGCTTCGGTGCTGGTGCTGGTGCTGGTTCAAGTGGCTTTTCATCATACTCAAGTGGTGCTAGTGCTGCTTACGGAGCATCAAGCGGTGCATCAAGTGCAGGCGTGCAATATGCCAGTGATGCTCAAGGCCTCTTCATTGACTCGAATCCACAAATCATCCACCGTGCAGCTGCTGGTGGTGCACAAACATACACACAAAACATCAAAGTTCGATTCCTTCAACCACCACCTCTCCCACCTCCAGGCGTAAGCTATCTTGATCATCACTCATGTTCTCTATCATGAAATACGACTTTCTTTCTTACTCTAGCCACTCATCATCAAAGAAGTGCGCCCACCTCAACCACCAGCACCACCTCCACTCCGTGTTCGTCAACAAGCCCCACCTCTCCCAACACCACCACCACTCGTTCTCCGTGAACGACCACCTCAACCACCACCAGTAGTGGCTTCTCAAACTGTCATCCGTCGTTTACCTGGTCTACCAGTTCCACCACGATCAGTCATCATCGAACGTCTTCCACCCCTCCCACCCAAACCACGTTAGTATCTTCATCTATCGAGTATAGTTCTGTTACAGTGTTGACGGTTGATTTCAGGTGACATCATCATCGAACGATGGGTTCCATATGGACCACAACCCCAACGAAAAGTCATCGTTCAACGTGCTGCTGCCGCTAAAGCTTATGCTGCACCACGCAACGTGATTATTCAATATGAACAAAGTTCAGCCAATGTTGTTCGTCAATTCCAAAACCTTGGTGTTGTTTCTGGTAACCCAGCTGCCTATGTACAACAATATGGTGCTCAACTTCTTGATGCTTCATCACTTCTTGCTCAAGCTCGTGCTGCCGGTGTTGTCGAAGATCTCGTATGTTCTTCATCATATTCCTACTGTAGTATTTAGACATCAAATTATTGTTGTGAGCTTTTAGTCAGCTCCAGGCGGTGGTGCTGCCGTCGGTTTCGGTGCTAGCTCATACGGATTCGAATCAGCTGGTGGTTCAGCTGGTTGGGATAGTGGTGCTAGCTTTGCTGAATCATTCGAATCATCAAGTGGCTTCAGCGGATGGGAAGGTGGTGCTAGCTTCGGGGGATCATGGGGATCATCATCTGGTGGATTCGATGGTGCATCTGCTCTCTTTTCTGCTGCTGACACTAATAGCAATGGTAGCCTCGACTTTAACGAGTTCCGCAAACTCTTTGGTAAGTAATTCTTCTGACAAATGAAATTATCGCATTAATGTATTAATTGTGTGTCTTCTACTTCTCTTTTAGGTGGAAAGCTCTAAAGAACTGGCGATCCATGAAAATCCCAAGCAAATCGTTACATTTGCCTTCCGAAAAAAACTTGAAAACATTAAAAAAAAACTAGAATTTTTAAATCTTTAGTAGTTAGAGCATGTAAGGCATTTAGTTGTCTTTTGTGAAATTTAGTTAAGATTTTTATTCTTAAAAATTTCGATTTCACCCTGTAGTTTTTTATATAGTTTTTATATTATTGTTCGCTGAAAATAAAAATTTAGCGAAGATGCCAAATTTTCTATTTTCTTTTATTCAATGATTGATAGACTACAGAATGCTCACATATTGTTCGTTCCTAAAGAGAAGCTTGCAGCGCAGGTTCAGTAAAACTGCTATATGACATTAAACACTTAGGTACGAATAGGCTTACAATCTGGTTAGAATGCGAAGGATTGTTTGTATTACGGTTAGGTATATGTTATTTTTGCATAGGACGTTTCTTGAATGCCGAATATATTTCAATCAGGAAAGTGAAATGCAATTTAAGAATTTATCTATCCTATTGCAAGAACATATATCTTTAGAAATGCTCGATTACTTGTAGATAATATGACATCGATTACTTGTGTACATATCGCATGTGAAGTAACCAACATCATGTCATTATTTTGCCATTGTTGTATTTGATGAAACTTCGTTCATTATATTTCAGTCTTTTTTTGCTATAAATAATCAAAATAGATATTATTTCTTTCGTGTATTCATGGATGATTGATAGAAATATTCCGAGCGCATGCATGCAAGTACTTATCTCTCATTAATCTAAGATGCATTCAATGCTCCACATTGTCCTTTCATGCTTGTTTTCAATGATTTGCTTTAACAAATAGTATAAATCAGTTGATCTCGCCAAACAATATAATATGCGTGTAGAAAGGTTTAAATAAAATTTACGTTTGTATACATAAATCAAGTATGGATAAAACGGTTTTTAAATAGATAGATTTATTTTAATTATCCAACTGATATGTGCAAGTCTGTTTGAATGTTTGTTGCAGTAAATAATTTTCTTTTCGTGAGAATCCATACGTCTACTTCAGCGATTGATTCAATAAGTTGTTTAAGAAAGCATCTTTTCAACTCGATATTTTTTACTGTTCTTGATGGTTTTGAACTTGTTTGTTTCTATTTTACGACATGTTTTCTAGGTGTTCGATTTGTATATTTAGATTTTTCCTTGGTTTTAAGTTATTTAAATTTTAACAAATGATGCTGTTTTAACAAATAACAACATACTATTATTGGCTTTTATTAAACAATGCCACAAGCAGATGATAACCAAGTAACAACTTGGCGATATGTGATAATGAACTGGCAGAAGAAAAAGGAGCTATGTTCAAAACAATAGAGAATTATTGTTAAGAGAGAAATTAGCGAAGCCTACACGAATCTTCTTTCACCCATGGCGTAATTTTATGCAAAAATACGCATTATCCCATTACTGCGAGGCGTATTTATGCTGATCGGTCGGACGAATTTCATTGATACCAAAATTGACGATGCAAAACACTTTTGAGAATAACACGTTTGATAGAACTTATTTTAAGAGTTGATGAGCGCGTTGAACCGGTCAGCGTTCGCTTGTAGCACTGCTATTGAAAAACGTGTCTAATAAAATGTGTTTTTGAGTTTCAGAGAAAAAAGACAGTATCTCACCCATGGATTCTGTATCCTAATCTTGCCATGTTCATGCCGCCTTATAGGCAGTTATACTGATTCCACACAAACCGTAACCGCTTCTACGAGGCAGATTCGAACAGTAAGAGAACAGATAATAAAACACATGTGAACATTAGCAAACAATCATTGAATTAAATTAGTTTGAAGAAGATTATTGTTCATTGCGATCTGATTCAGATCATATCCATATAACTTGAGCTTATCATGATAGTTATTATTTGCGCTAAATTTAAACTTGAAATAAACTTTAGTTTTAATGGAAAAAATACACATTAATGTATTTATTTTTTCTGAGTATATTTTTTTTTGTCAATGTCTCATGATCACGCTAACGATAGCCGTATTTTTAATTATTAGTTGTGCCGTGTTAAATAAATACCGGTGCTATCTGTATTCGCTTTCTCACATTTGCGTTTAGTATGTATTTATCCACAGAATATGATTTGTCGTTGTAACCAACTCATTGTTTGTTGGCTCAAATTGATCTAGTTAGAACTCTAAGTATTTTTAGCTGATGATGAAATCTGCTATTCAAGCTCGCTATACATTGTGTCAATATATATGCCACATGAGAATAAAAATACAAGTAATCTAGCGTCTTGAGTTCCATTAGGAGCATGTTTAATTTGATCTGGAGATCAGAAAAATCTGACATATGAGCTGTCAAAAAAGAGGTAAATTAAGTTAGAATACTTACTGAAATTTCGATCGCATTTAGTTCTAATTGTACCTGGACAAAAACGAAGTTCTTTTCTCTTGTTGATTTTTAATTTGGAGTAGGGCTGGCACTTTATCTTTATTTCACTTTGAAAAAGTAAAGTAAAGCTGGATCACTTTACTTTACTTGGCGAAGTCAAGTTAGACAACAATATTTTTGATGGATAGATTAAAAATCCAAACTTTTTCAACTTTACTTTTTCGAGTAAAGTAAAAAAAAACTTTTCTTTACCAAGTAAAGCAAAGTGTTGAACTTTACTTTACCGAGAAAGTAAAGTTTCTCAACTTTACTTTATTTTGTAAAGTAAAGATAAAGTGCCACCCCTAATTTGGAGTAGTAGTGTAGAGCAAAGATAGCTGAGGCGCATTCGACAATTCACCATTGAATAATAACCTAAGAGTTTACAAAGAACTATTGCATCGTAAAAAGTTGTGGTGTAGTATCAATTGAACACAATGAATCATCGTTTTGTCGTCAAAGTCTATCTATTGTTTGTTGTTTATTTTTATTGATTCATATTTGTATACGTATCTACGTATAATCCTAAAACATTGAAAACGAGAAAAGAAAAGGATACGAAATTGAAATCACCTCCACTTATGATTACATTTCTATATTGAAGAAGGACGGATCCAATAACCATTTCTATTCCATTTGATCTTCAACTATGATTAAAGAAGGTACTTAGAATTGAACAGAAAGAATAACAAACACACCGCATCTGACCGTATATTCGATGATTCCTACATATTTTATTGTTTTGAAAGGATCAACTGTGTTTGACAAAGTGTTGTAAGAAAATTAAGAAAAAAAACTAGTCAGTCGTGGTCAACTTAAAACTTATGTGGATATTAATTCCTTACGTAACATGTCCGGAAAATCAAACCTGTGAAATACGTTCTCTGCAGAAAATAACACAATGAAACGCCTTATGAATAATTTCTTATTCGAGAGAAACTGAATTATATTTTAGAGAAATAAACTTGTTTGCTGTGTTTTAGAAACTTGAATTTTCAAAACTTGCTTCAGTCGAATAAAAATACAGCTACTGTTTAATTGAAAATTGACTTGAAGAAACACAGCGAAACACATTCGAAAACGAATGCGTTTCGAATCATTGTCAAAAGAGACAAATACGACGCGTAGCTCATTTGAACAAGAAGACAAAAAAGAGCTGCCATTTCATAGGAAACACAGAGAAACTTATTGTTAGATAGTAGGGACACGTTGAAAGACAGGTTTCTTGAATTTTTTTAATGCAAGGTGAACGTCTCAATCTCTCCACATTAAAGAATTACGAAAATGTCTCATATGGATATATTCATCCCTAATCATTTCATCTCATATGTTTATTTATAGAATGAAATGAATTTGTAATGTGCTGACATAAAGTCACGTTGCTTTCATGTTTTTAAATATTGACATTGTTTCACCTTCATGTTAATAATCTTCATCAAACTTCATGAACAAGATTGGTATCAGCGATAAATGAAGTCAGATATGAAATTTGTAGTTTTTTAAAGCTATTCATTCAAACACATAAATAAAGTATCAACGAAATACCGAACAAACTCTAAACGTTGTATACGATTAGAAGTTTAGAAGATATGCGAAGAATTCCAGTTGATGATATAACTCACGAGCAGAAACAGAAATAGATGATTCACAAGATATTTAATACGTGCGTGCTTACATCTATCTGTGAGAAAATTAAAACGAAGTATATCACTGGTCGGAACAAAGATGAATGAAGATTTTTTTATGCACAGCAGCTTATTGAGTGACGGTCGGTCAGACATAACTCAGTGGCCGCGACTGCGCTTATAATACACTAAATATCTACATTTCACAAACAAGAATGGAAGCGCCGAAATTTTTGTGCTAAACAATAATTCTTTAACTTGTTGATACATCAGGAGGTGAAGAATTTTCACAAGTATTGGTGAAGACTTTTTTTTTGACGTCAGTTAAATTAACTAATGAAAGCAATGCTCAGGCTTGAGTAGAAGAGAACTGACTACTACGAATATGTATAAATGTTTCCCAAACAATCAAATGAAACAGATACTCTACTATACAAAAAGGTAGTATTTGAAGATTAATATTTCAGTATTTACTTTTATATCGACATGTATCACACAAAAGCTTGAGTTGCAAGCGATTCAATAGAGAAAGAAATTTCCCATACTGTTTTATTTTTTCAAAAAGGTAAAATGTTTTGCCAGTCTGGAAAGTTCAATATATATGAATTAAGAAGTTCTTTAAGAAAACATCATTTTCGGTTATGCCTTGAAGAAATGTAATTCTGACTAAAATTATATTATTCCGTCATTGAAAGCTGTTTGTGTTTGAATTATATCTTCCACAGTAGAACGGATTCCGACAAAACGACTCATTTATCACTGATTTTAATCACGTTGAAAATCTTTGTCAAGATAGTGAGAGTTTGCAAGCTTAACCCTATCTTGCCTGCTACCAGAAGGAGCGAATGCAAAAATGTCTCCTCCATCGTACTTGAGCTTGAGTTACTGCGCATATATCGAAAATCTAATATTCGATTCGGGGAAGATGGTGAGTCACAAAACGACTTGATGTTACATTTTAGTCACATCCGACCGTAACGGTACAAACATGGCAAAAAATTGATCTTATTACTACCTAAACGAGTTTGATAGTTTATACTTATTCTTCATCCATACCTTGAAACTAGAACAAAGATTATGGTTCTACCTCTTCCCTCAATACCTCAACTGATTTATCGATAGAGTATTGTGAAAGATCAAGAAATGATGCAAAATTTGGCTGTTTTCTCGAGATAAGACTCAGACTTTAAATAAGCATTGGGAGCTTTCGAACTAGATTATATCTTACCATTGGCAATCACTACTGGATGCTTCGAAAACTTCCACACCCTCTCTAAATTCTAGGTCTTATCTCAAGAAAATAGGGAAAATTTGGATAATTCCGTGATATTTCACAGTATTCTAGCGATAACTTACTTGAGACATTGAGAGAAAAGGTAGAAAGATAATCTTTATTCTATATTCATGATATAGAGTAAGAAAAATTGTATAACATCAAATTCTTTTAGATAGAAAAAATATCAATTTTTTGGCATGTTTGTATCATTACCTCCGTATGTAACCAAAAGGTGGCATTCTTGTTTTTTGTTATATCATTCATTACTGAAAAACTGTCATCAGTGGTGACGGAAACCGAAAATTTATCAACAAAAGCTTTGCAGTTGGTGCTTTGAATATCGACTTTTATTAGATGTTCAAAACAGTGATAGCTTTGACCGTGGGGATTCTCCATGCTGCACAGGTCTCATGATGCTGTTTTGAAAAAGCAAAGTGTATTTATTTTGAATGAAAGGTGAATAAATTGTGACATTGGTGCCCTTAATTTATCATGATATTAAAACGGTATTCCACATAAGTTTGAAACAGGCTTTGATAAAACAATTTCAAAATGTGTCCATTTAGTACCATCCGTCCGGAACGGGTTACATTTTCTCCCAAATATTATTCCTCTGGACATGATTAGTGATATCGTGAAAGCTGTAAAAGGTTTAATCATTATCTTCTTTTTGTCACGTAAGATAAAAACAAGACTAAACTTATCATCAAGGAAAGCACTGTTTCTTCATTGTGTTTCAGAAGATTATATTTACAAAAAGATAGAAGTGTCGCTTTTTCAAGAATTTTACAACTTCGTTACTATAGAAGCCAAGTTATACTAGAGAATCCAGTGATGAAAAAATCTGTCATTTTACGAGATCTTTAATAATTTAATTTTCTACTTAAATCATTCAAATTTATTTGGTGTCCATCAATATAGCTGATTTTCTCTATCTTGTTCTTTTCCGAAAGAGAAGGCTTTGATTATTTACAAACTGTTTACTTAGAACGGATGATGTATTTGTATCAAACATGTTTACGAGGGAACCTTCTCTGATGTGCTATTCCGATTTTCATCATTCTTTGCCTATGTCATGTAGATACTCCATAACATTCTGGTAAAAAACCCTAAAAGGATTTGAGTTCCTATTGAGATTTCGATGACCTATGGAAAGCCCAATATGTCTACTTCACAAATGTCTGTGGAGGACCTCAGGTTTTCGAAAAAACCTTATATTCGAGTTTTGATCTGAAACGTTACCCATATAGAGACTTCAGCTAGACCAACTATCATTAAAAAATTGAGAAGTTTTTAACAAACTCTCTTTGAGATATAGAACCCTTAGGATGTAAATTCTTTTTCACACATAGCATGTATATCATTCCTTTTCTGAAGGATTTGTATCTCACAGAGAGTTTGTTGGAAATTTCTCAATCTATAGGCAAAAAATGATGGAAATCGGAATGGCACATCAGAGAAGGTTCCCTTGTCAGTTGTTAAAGATTGAACATACTAATGACTCAATCACACACAAATTTGTAGATGGCTCACATGTTTTTCGCCTTACATCAATATCTTCTTCTAAAGCATGAAATCATGCCAAGAATCTTACTTTAATCGAAGGATGCATAATCCAACATATTCTAATGCAGTGGATAAGCAACATAGCAACAGAAATATAAATGTGAAAATTCTAATTTTCGCTCGAAAAACAAGTAACAGATGTAATTGAGACGCTTTAAATTTTTTACGAAGACTTCGTTTATGAACGAGTAAATGTAATCGAGTCAGTACTCCTGAACTTACCGATGATTCATTGTCTATTAAAAGATTTTAATATGGAAAATATACCACAGAATATATTAATTTTTCATCGTTTACTGTAAATATTTAAACAACTTCACACAACATTATTACGATTATATAGCTAGTTGTTTTTAAAAGTATTGATAGATTTCCGAACTAATCAAGTGTGACGAAATTTCTACGAATTTAACATTGTAATACATAAATCTCATTCACAATCAATATAAATCTTCTGGAATCTCTAAAGGAGACATGGCTAATGTCGCTCTAGATCAGTCAATTTTTAATATCTTCTACGACGAATCGAAGATGATGAAGTAGAAAGATATCGACTGTCCTAGAATTTCCTAAATATAGAACGGAATAGAGCCTCATGTGAGAGTAAAACATGTTTCTTCAAACCAACATGACACACTGATAAATATTTGACACAATAGTTGTTCGATTGTTCACATGCTTTCAAAGAATCACACTATATATATATATATATATATATATATGAGTAAACAGGATTCAATATAACAAAAACATATCATTGATGATATGTGCAAGCGAATTTCTTCGTTTTTTCTCTCTCGTTCTTATGGAAAACGTTTTACATTGTCATAATTAAAATAAATTGCTTTGCTTATCGTTAACTAGTTGAAATAAATTTTCTAAATTACAATATATCAATGGTATTCACACAACGAAACTTTACTTGCACCTCCATTAATTTACCAGAGAAAGATACTATGTAGAAATTCGAATAACTAGCATTTTCCCACTATTCAGTTGATACATGTCTTTTTTTTATCGGTACTTGTCGAACGAATATTGGAGTTTATACTACTTCTTCACTGACTATGTTCTCGAATTCAACATGTTTGATAAACTTTGGCATAGTATAACTCTCGTTGTATCGATAGCTGGTTCTAGGTTTTTTATTCTAAACTGTCGCCATTTAAGAGTTACTGACGGTTAGGCATGTTGTTCTTTACATTTCATTATCAATTGTAAAATCGATGGATTTCAATGTTTTCGGTCGAAGGTTTAGATCATTTGCAAGGAGGAAACGGCGGATTTCGGATTTTCAGACTTTTTTGAATTTTCAGATTTTCTTTGGATTGTTTGGATTTCTTTTGGATTTTCTGATTTTAACAATCCCGAAATTCACCAGCAATCTCCTCGTGAAAATGAAGACATTTCAAGTTGAAATTTTTATCATATGTAGGTCTTATGGATCTTAGAATATTCTAAGAGTTTCAGCGTAAACAGATGTTTTCTACTGAAGATAGTGCGATCGCAAGCAATACTCTTATTTCACAGCACGGTCAAAAAACCTTTTTTTCTTGAAAGTTGATTATTTTAAGAAGGAAACATTCGTTTAAATTGAAACTTTTAGGATATTTTAAGAACCACGAGGTCTACATATGATAAAAATTTCAGCTCGTAATTCCTTCATTTACAAGAAGACATTGCTGGTGGCTTTTGGGATTGTTTTGGGATTGGCAATCCCAAAAATCCGCCGTTTCTCCTTTGATCATTTGAGTAATACCATTCTTGAAATTTTTTTTGTCTTGAAAGCATTTATATTTTCTGAGATAAATGCTCATAGAATACGCTTGAAGTATCAAGCAACTACCTTTTGAAATCTACTATTTCTGGGATATTATTTAAGACACTCTTCTTTCCTAATCAAAGGTGCTATGACAAGGCAGCCAGTTTGCTTCAATACAAACGTTTTGTGCTTTATAAAGTGTAAAAAAAATTTAATATGTTCAAATTTCTCGAACGGATTAATATGGGCAAAATGTTTCCTCGATATTTTTCTATACGTATAGCACTTAATGCAAAGCATTAAAATTGATGTAAATTATGGCTTGTGACGAAGAAATAAGATGACAAAAGTCCTCGGTTATTATGCATAAATGATTATAACTATACACATGCGAATCAGAAAAACAGTTGAAGGAAAACGTTTAGTTTGTTTTATGATCCATATTAAAGTCATGGCTGATCATTAGAAATTTAACTTTACAACGCTGGTTTCAATAAACGACCAATCAAATGGTTCAAACGATATAAGTTTCATCATTATGATGAGTTTATAGTTGCTTGATATATTGATATTTTACTATGAAATACAAGCCCATCCTTTTCTATTGATTTTGTAAGCTCTTATTTATATGTTAAAGACTTCTATAAAGAAAAACAACTCATTAATGTTGTTACTTAATTTATGAAAGAACATAATTTATACATTTTATTTGTTTCAGTGTTTTTAAAGAATATGATGGAAATATCTAATCAAAATTGAATGGTTTTCTTAGATTTTCTAATTCATAGAATAGACTGAAAAATTACTCATCGACAATAATTTTGAGATTCGCTTTCTAGAAGATGTTCGGAGGGTGTGAGTATGCGTATTTACCTGTGGATGCATGGTTTATGTATTGCGGACGATTATACCCAGCTTGTCTGCACAATATTTTTGCACTGCCCAGAAGTCATATCTATAACTTGGCCTTTATTCTAAAATAGGACATCAAACTTTGAAATCGCATCGCATAAATTAAACAATATGTATATCTATCGTTTAAACTTTCACTTATAAACATAGATAACAGAATGAAATGGTACACAATTTCCCACTTGCATCGAACTGTAAGAAACGTTTTGTCTTGCCGCTTTTATTTATTATCATAAAAGAAACAAGTACACATCGATAGATTCTGCATTATACAATATGTTCTTATCATACATCAACTAAATATTTAATTCTAATTTTAAAAAATAGATGAGTGCTTAAAAATCGTGATTATCAACTATACGTTGAAAATCAATTGAGTAACAGTAATTTATTCTTATAATGGATAGAAAAAAGAGTGTTCCAACGATAAATTTGCAGAATTGATCGAAAAATAATACGGAACCTTGGGAAAACAACAAGAGCCTATTGTTCAATATCAGATTTACATAAATTATCTTTTGTGAATACCGTGTCAACTAGCCTCGAACGTTGATAGGACCTGCTTGATTTCAAGTATTCTCGAACTGATTTCATATAAATATATATTCTAACACATTTGTTAACTTGTTCACTGAAAGGGGATGAAGAAAGTGTAACACAATTGTTCTATCTAATAAATTATTCCATTAATCTACAAGGGCTAGAAGTAGTTTTTTTCATCATTCAATGCACACTTTTACAAACCACAATTTAGTACGAAGCCCTCATATCTATAAATGAATATTAATTTATTATCATTTTGCAATAATTTTTAGGTAACTATTAAAACCTTGCTTTGTTTTCAACTTAAAATTAATCTAAAGTAAAAAATATAAACGTTGGGAAAAAATGATCCATAGAATATTTCAAAATATTTAATTTCACTGAGATTTTCAGGTTTTTGAAGTTTAACCTGTCGAAGTGCTGCTTACTCTTCAAAATATTAAAGATGAAATGAAACTTTAAATTTGAAAAAAGCGTTGTGTTTTGAAGGGGAAGATTTTCTCTTTTGACATACACACTTTCCATCATCATTAGGATATTATTGTCAAATGTCCGACTACTTTGAATTCATAAACTGCAAAGTCACAGAAAAATGACTGGAAAGTATGACTTAAATGTTAATTACTTCTCGAAACGCAAGGCTATGTATCATTCGTGCAGAACATCTCTCAAAAAAATGACAATCTGCTATTTGAAACAAGTTATTTTGTTTAAAAACATGTTCAGTTCTTTCAAATATAAAGTTTCGTTTCGTATTTAATATTTGAAAACTATGAAGACACTTGAAGATAAAATCGGTGCATTTCTCTGACGGTTGCACTGTTAATTTGTTTTGCATTCCATAATCATTGATTAAATTGGTTATTTTGATCACCTGAGTTTCATCATTTTGGTTAAGTGTTGCCTTCGGGAAAGGTGCTTGCTCTGATATTCTTCTTAATCCAGCAAGTTTGAAGTATCTCAAAATTCATGTCGATCTCATCATTCGAAACGTCCTTTTTACGTGTTTTGACAAAAATTTAAGAAACTTCTTGCATTCTGGAAGTCCCTACATAATCTGAACTACTATTCCTGAGGATTAAAAAAGTCTGACAATATCATTAAAATTATCTATTTTAAAATGATAATTAAATCATGTTTCTCAGTTTTAAATACTATTGGCCATCGAATCGAATTCATGAAATTTGAAATCAAAGCGTGGTTTTATTTGATTCATAAGAATTATTAAGTAAATAGTATTCTTGTATTGAATGAGTACTTTATGAGAAAAAAAGTATAGTCTCTAACACTTTGCATTCAACGACGAACGAAAATACCTTCAGTGATTCCTGATTAACGGTAACATTGACCAACCAGTAAAAACATGCTAAAGCCCTTACCAACTAGAAGCGTTTTTAAATCGTGAAGCAAACACATCGATGCTCTTAAAAATAGTTTCACTTAAATTTTCCAGATCGCTCTTCGAATTTTCTAAGACGCTATATGCATGTCTTCAATAAATCGTCTTACAGAAATATTCTGACAAAAAGTAAGAACTACTGAATTTTCTTTATCCTCTCTATTATGGAATTGGTTCGGTTCGTTTTGAATTTTTGAAAAATTCGATCTGTTCGATTTTGTTTGAAAAAAAAAACACGAATCGAATCCCATCAGTGGCCTCGAGAGCATATAATTATTTAAGAGATATATATTTACAAAGAAACTTATGTATAGTTGATACAGCTTCAACTTCTGTACTACTGTGAATATGATACGTTTTTTGTTCTTTTTTTTTGTTTAAAATACAGTTGGAGTCCATTGAATGCATCTAGATTTGATAAGGATGAAAAATCACTAGTTTTCTAACTGTTGAAAAGCTCGTTGATATTAGAATAAAAATTTCCAAAAGGGAAAATTGTAGATTTTGATATAGCTGAAAAATTATATTTATTCCATAAATTTCTTGGGGTTTTAACTGAGTTATGTTTTGAAAAACAAATCGAGTATAATGTGGAACATTTACAAAGAACACGGAAAAACGGAATCCTTATGTGAGCTTTGCTATCAATGTTAAATTTATTATTAGAGTAAATAGATTTTTGAACAATTATTTTGTCGCTTTCGATAAGAACTCAAATACTCACGAATCATTAAGTTAAGAAACGCATATAAAAGCGAAGGCTAAGAGACATTACCTTGTTTTACAGTATTCGAACAAGGGTATCTAGGTAACACTTGAAATGTATTTCAACACATAAAAGCAACTCAAGAAAAATATAAATATAGTTCGATCGAGGACGTCAAGTGTTGTGGAGCATGTATGATTTCTTTTGTTAATATTTATTGTTGTAGGAAGTAATACTTATTATTTTTAAATGAATAAAACCTCAATGGAAAATTGTGGGACTCTTTAATCATCAAATGTAGAGGCATCCGATACACTCAACCTGCTTTTTAACAAAGAAGCACAAAATTGAGTGATGGGGAGAATCTTGTTACATTTGGTTTATGTTTTCCAAAAAATATATTCGAATTAATATGTGAATGTATAGAGTAATCGACAGATGCAAAGACTTTCGTAATGAACAGTAACGTTCTTATGTTATATTTGCACAATACCGATAGGAAAGATTGACTGTAAACATTTTTTTCCAGAAGGAATTACTTTATGGTAAACTCTTTAGAAAATCGACACTTATTTCAATACAAGTAATATTAATTTGCATATGAGATAAGTTGAACATGTATCATAACCGACTGATCAGTATGAATTTTCACAGTCAATAATGTCCACTTCACTTATTTCATGTTTAGAAATAGTATAAACGTAAAAAGATTTGCTTAGATTTTGTAATAATATTTCTAAATCTTGTCTGAACAAGATTTAGCACGTCTCAATGGTGTACTGTTATCATCTGGGTCTTCTACAATCGTGATCATGGAGATCTAACTCTGCATCTGTAATCTTGTGCGTAAGCGTTATATTCTTTTATTGGATTTCTTTTGCAATGCATGATTGAGTTTTTCGTTTCCCATCATATACTTGCATATGCGCATACGTATTTATAATTTTTTTCTTGTTTTCTCTTTGATTTCCTTTCTTTCAAGTTCATGTATGTAGATTCTTCTTTCATTGTGTATTTCTTTCTCATGTTTTTTTCTGTTCTCTTTTCTTACTTTATATTATACGAACGCAAGGCTTTAATTGTAGTTAAAAAATCGATTTGAATAATAAACCACAAGATACATACAGATCTCCCAAACATCTACGCACTCTATCATAAAACGTAGTTAAGAAGGTTTACGAACGGTTCTAACTGCATCGATCTGTGTCGTCGATGGGCATCGTAGAAAATGTTTTCACAGTCACAGTCTTCCATATTCTATGATAGTGTCTATCTCAGCTACTGTCAGTAAATAAAGATTTTAATCGAGTATATCTATTTGATCAAATTATTTTTCTTCTACGTGTTCATCTATGTTTTCTCTCGAGATGTTTTCATTGTGAATCACTATGGAGGTAAGAATTCTTCGAATTTTATCCTAAGAAACAAGTCGGTGTGTGATTGATCACCAAACAACAATCACATGTGCTAGAACTTGATACAGATTTAATATGGATTGTTTTTCAAGTGCGATATGATTGATTATTTATTTTTAATGCGCCGTCAACTTTTGACAGAAGTCATCAAGTATGTTTTTATTTGACATTTCGTTACAATAGATGTCTTATTCACTCCATCTTACTGCATCGTTCAACTATATACAAATTTGAAATCGATCTTAATACCATCGAGAATATGATGTCATACTTAGATCTATTCTAATGGTACAATTTTTAAAATTTACTTATAGTTTGTTTTTTATCCAGAAGAATGTCAAACATATTAATTGTTTTTCTATCGATGAATGAAATGTGCTTTTGATTGTATAAAAATCAAAGTGGAAATACTATAAATTGTCGATCACCGGATGAAAAATTTCTTATCAAGTTGAATCATGTTGATAATTGTTTAAGTAAAGTAAACTAGAATATCGAAATAGAGTCTCCTATGACTAAACGTATAATGAAAACTGAATGCTTACTACGATCGTACTTCCGTGTAGATATAGTCATACATTCTTTAGTTCGGTATCAACACAAATTCAGCTTTCATCTAGTTATGTTCAGTTTTGAAGTAGTAGAACAAAAGAAAACAACCTGTTTAACTGATGTAAATCAGAGAAATGATTTTACATAATTTATATTAATATGATCGACGTTTTATTGAACTTAGGATTCTACTCATAGGAATTGTTATGAACACGCATTGTAATAGTCAATTATATGATAGGCTACGATAGAAAAAATGTGCTTGCATGTCGATGAATAGTTGAAATCTATGACAAATCAATACAGTTTCACTGTTAGAGAAAGACTTCAACCTTACAATGCTAGAAAGACTTTGAACAATAATAGATTTAAACTATTAACAAACTTGTCGAACTCATTGATTTGTATAAATATGAATATTAAATATTGATGAGGAGCTAATCGTATTCCGAGATGATTATTTAACATTTCTTAACATACTATGGATCAATTTTGCTTTATTTGTGTAAATTAAACTGTTCTCCTACATCAGATACAGTGTTTTGCATTATAGAATGCATTCATATCATACTTATTTAATTTTGATCGAGTATTATAATAAAACTGGTCTATTGATCATTTATCATCGAATAGTTTTTTAAATTAAGCGAAATGTTTGTTTCGTAAAGAGATAAAAATTGTCTAATGAGTAGATTCAAACAGCCAACAGTACATGTTACCAAGATTTAAATTCATGAAATAAACTATCAAATGGAGAAGTATAACGGATATGAGTAGTTTGATGAAATTAAAATCATAACTCCAAAAACAGCGAAAGTCATCATTCATTAAATATTATGCTATTTACGAAAAGGTATATTCAAATACACGCATACAGCTTGGATATAAAAGGTTTTGTCAGACTAAAATATTTTTTCGACGACCGATACAATAATCACTCAACCGTATTGCATTATTCTTCTAGAAATATCTTTTCTTCAAATAAAGACACTTTCTGTATTTACGAAATCACATGTCTTGATTAATTATCTATAATTTAGATTACATTGACAAAGATAATATCAATCAATCGATGAGTGTCAAAACTTTTCAACCATTCTTCTCAATAGTAGTAGTTCAATTCATGATGCAGTCGAATTATTTATTGTTCGTTTATCTAGATAGAAGTTACAATTTATACTTGAATAAAAATTTCGATCAAAATATCTGACATGGTGTCCGCATCTTGTTAGCAGTTTAAATAGTGACATGTAAAATAGTAGGAATCATCAAAATAAATGAATCATTCAAAACATATTGAATAGCACACTGATTTAGTAAAGCATGTTGTCTTAAAGGTGACTCTTCGATTTCGACTAATCATAAAGAAACCTTTCTATTTTTTGTTTACTCAAGATTAACCTCACTAAGTTAATAAAGTAGGCGGCGCACATCGACTATATGCGAATCATTATTTATTGACGTATTAGAAGATTACACTAGAAAAATACATTATATCAATACAGTGAACTTAGGCATTTTTTCAGCGAACATCGATATCAATTGAAATGCTACTTAACAAAACATCTGTGCAAGTGTCATTGAGAACTCTAGTGTATCTATTACCAATAGTTCAGTATTAACCTAAATAATGTATTTCAACGGCCACATATGAATGTAAAATATTCATTAAAAGTGTAAAAATGCAAATAACGGATCAAGAAAAAACAGCAAACAAATAATTTCAACTGTAACTCCAGGAAACATATTCACATAGTAGACAACCTCTGGACTTTTGTCTCAAGCTGTTCTTTACGAGACCCAGTAAAAACGTTTCGCTGATTTTAATCGAATTATTCTACAGCAAAATCAAAATTAAAATCGATTGATAATTTCGATTTTGTTGCAAAATAATCAATTTTAATCCAAAAAGTTCATAATTCGATTAAAATCACCGAAAATGTTTTACTGGGTCGAACAATGGGACATTCGTGTGTTTTCAGTTTTTAGTTCAGTTAAAGTTTCACTCAAAGAGCCAGAGATTTATGCTCGTTAAATTATCGATAAATGTACGAATAGCATTCGATGATAGGATGTCTCAACAATTCTGCATAGGTTTTGTTAATCGAAACTTAGATCATTTTCTATTACTGAACTCAATTTATTAAACATCACACCATAACATATTGGTTATACATAAGTCGAACAATGTATACGTAGAGTGAACCATCACACGATTTAGGAGCTATCGAGTCAGATGACTCTCTCGACGATTATTGAATAGGTTATTCATCGTAAAGTGAATGCATATTGATTTTATTCTACATGAATTATGGGAATTATTTTACAGGTTAAATAAAATAATCTCAGTCTTGATATCCATTTCTGCAAGATGCTATTAGAATTAAATTCAAGAACGTTTTTCAGCAACAGGTATTGCTGCTTTTTTTCATAGGAAATCTATGTTTCTTTGTTCTTTTTGTACTAATGCATAAATATTTTTTAGAAAATTTTTCTCGTAATCGGCAGCAATAAACAACAGAAATCACTTTTCTAGAACAAAAATATGCATCGCAAAAAATTGATACTGCATTAGAAACAGGACAGTTCCAATCAATACTTATAAGACAAATTAACAATTTGACTTGAAACTTAACATAAAGTATTATTTGCAGAAAACTTCACTCAGCAACTGTTGTTATCTCTTTTGAATGCTTGAATACGATTTATTAGTGATCACTTGTACATTCATTTACGATTTTTTCTTCGAGTACGTAATCAAACGGCTGATACCAATCACCACTCGCTAAACAATAACCACTGAAACAAAACGAAACAAATAACGAAAAATTCGGGTCGTGAGAGTACGAGAAGGGTTACTTGAAATATATTTTATTCACTACACACTTTCTTCCACACAGATGAAGCCTACTTTAAAAAAAAACATTTCTTTTCGTTTTCCCATTGTATAACTTTCTTCTCCTCCCTCGATGGTTTTTTCTTAACCATTCATTGTTTGACACATAAATCAAATTTAGCTAAAACGAAAATACAGAAATCGTTCGACCAAAAAAAATATAATCGTTTCTATTTTAACCTACACCCTGCCCCCTACCTCTCCGTACGCTTCAGCTCTATCCATGCATGATCGGTTGGGCCTATATAAACATTTATCCTCAAGCAGATTATCTTCACTTTCTACCTTCATCAGTAACTCTAGTGTAATCATATTAAACCCACATCAACGGCAATGGCTAACGCTGCTTTTCAACAAGCTGATCTCAACAGCGACGGTGTTGTAGATCTCGGCGAATTCAAGCAATTCCTCGGTAAGCTAATCTTATTTATTTTGACGTGCATGTATCGATAAAAGTTGTGCATTTCGCTTGATTTAGGTGCCGGTGCCGGTTCAGGTGCAGGCTGGAGTTCAGGTGGTAGCTGGGGTGCTGGTGCTGGTGGATCAAGTTATGACTTTTCATCATCCGGTGCTGCTGACTTTGGTGGATCCTATGATGCTTCCTACTCTGTAGGCGGTGGTTTCAGTGGTGGTGCTGGTTTCGGTGGCGGTGCATCAAGCGCAAGTGTACAATATGCCAGTGATGCTCAAGGTCTCTTCATTGACTCAAACCCACAAGTCATCACTCGCCCAGCTGCTGGTGGTGCACAAACATACACACAAAACATCAAAGTTCGATTCCTTCAACCACCACCTCTCCCGCCTCCAGGCGTAAGCTATCTTTATCACCACTTACGTTCTGTACGATGAAATGCGGTTTTCTTTCTTACTCTAGCCACTCATCATCAAAGAAGTGCGCCCACCTCAACCACCTCCACCACCACCACTTCGCATTCGCCAACAAGCCCCATCGCTCCCATCACTACCACCACTCGTTCTCCGTGAACGACCACCTCAACCACCAGCTTCAGTTGGCCCTCAAACTGTTATCCGTCGTTTACCTGGCCTACCAGTTCCACCACGATCAGTCATCATCGAACGTCTTCCACCCCTCCCACCCAAACCACGTTAGTATCTTCATCTATCGAGTATAGTACTGTTACAGTGTTGACGCTTGATTTCAGGTGACATCATCATCGAACGTTGGATTCCATATGGAGCTCAAGCTAAACGAAAAACCATCGTTCAACGTGCTCCTGGTGCACAATCATACCCAGCACCACGTAACGTCATCATCCAATACGAAGCAGCCCAAGTTCGCGTTGTTCGTCAATTCCAAAACCTTGGCGTTGTTTCTGCTAACCCAGCTGCCTATGTTCAACAATATGGTGCTCAACTTCTTGATGCCTCATCACTTCTTGCTCAAGCTCGTGCAGCCGGTGTTGTCGAAGATCTCGTATGTACTTCATCATAATCCTAGTGTAGCATTTAGCCATCGATTTATTGTTGTGAGTTTTTAGTCAGCTCCAAGCGGTGGTGCTGCTGTCGGTTTCGGTGCTAACTCATACGGATTCGAATCAGCTGGTGGTTCAGCTGGTTGGGATAGTGGTGCTAGCTTTGGCGGATCATTCGAATCATCAAGCGGTTGGGAAGGTGGTGCCAGTGGATGGGAAGGAGGCGCCAGCTTCAGCGGTGGTAGCAGTTGGGACAGTGGAGCCAGCTTTGGTGGATCATCAAGCTTTTCATCTGGCGGCGGTTTCGATGGCGCATCAGCTCTCTTCGCTGCAGCTGATACCAACAGCAGTGGTGGTCTTGACGCCATCGAATTCCGTAAACTCTTTGGTAAGTAGTCTTGCTGAAACATATGATTTTTTCTTACAAACGAAAAATTTAATTATGTTCCTCTCTTCACAGGTGGACATTAGTAAGGAGTTGGTGACGCATCATCTGTCAAGAGTCTTAGCTTATCAATTTTCTATTAGATACTCAACTGACTTAATATAACGTTAAAGATCCAAAGCTAATTTTTTTTAACATGAAAGGCATTCTATTGATTGTAGTGTTTTTTATTTCATGTTTAGCGCTTTTGCTTTGAATTATCTTAGAATATCGTTTTTCTTATATTGCTTTTCTGTTGACATGTAGTGTTTCCCTTCGATTTTTCAAAATATAAGGTAAAACTGGATCGAAAATATATGTTTTGTTCGTTGAATTTAGTGCGCGACAAAGATTTGGCAAGAGAATCTTGATGTTATAATATTTTGAGCTTTACACGGAGAACTGATGTGCCGGCCTGGTATTGATGACATGTTTTACAGTGAAATTTCAATTAGTGAGCACCCCTGTTACATGATCAACCTGTGATTCTGAACGGTCTCATGTCGCACCGAGCGATTATTACTGGAAATATCACCCCCTTCAAGTTGAAACCCCCACGATTCTTAGTGTGAACGCTTTTTTTTCGGTCTCTACCACACATGTTGACGTCGACATAGTAAACATAAACAGGTGACACCAACTATTCAGAATAGAAACTCTGTCCACGAGATAGAATGAGCAATTGTTTAGGTAAGAGAGAGAGATGAGAATATCAGTTCTTAGTTCTATGTGAATGAGCTCCCATTATGACTGGAACCAAGAGGTGTACAAGAAAAGATCTTATTCAAAGATAAATATAATGATGTATCGTTATTTTGACGTGGATAAGGTTTCATGTGTTTCAATAAAACATCTTGAAGACTACAGTAAATCTATGAATTTGGAAACGGCTATGCAACACAGCAGGTCGAGATAATCGAACAAAGCCCGAAGAGTTTATCCACGGCGTAGGGTACAATTTGAAAATATTGAAAATATGCAGCATATTGGCGACTAGCTTAAATAGATTTGGTGTAACCAGACCTTTGATATCGATTAGACTCATTTAGTTTTGTCTACCAAGGAACTTGTCCTTACAAAAGTAATGGAACTAACCTGTGTGTTAGTAAACCTCAGGTCTTCAGTGGATAGCCGATAAGTTCCTCTCGCTATTCCATATTTGTACTTCTACAAGATAGGACTAGTCTTATTGTCAGGTATTACTCGCACGAGGATTGATGAAGGTCCCTTTATACACAGACTCCTCCTAAAGTGATCGCCATGTTCATGTGAACGGTTTCGTTTAGTCCCAATAGTGCTCATATTAGAGAGGTTTCACTGAATGTACTGAATATATTATTTGCACAACTGTGTAGAATTTATGAAAATGATTTACTCCTTCTGTGAGTGAATGTGTAGATCTAGAATTCGTTTTTGCTTATTATTCTGCCAAAAACGTAGTTTTTCTGACTTTTCACATTCCCATGTCTAAATCTTCCATCCAACTATTTTTTCTAAAGTTCTGCAGCATATTTCAAAAGACACAATATTTTCTGCAGTGCATGAGTCTCGACTAATATTGGTTTTTATAAAATTTGAGCTACTCGATATAATATTATATCGAAATAACTGAATTTGTTTAGTTTTTAATTCTCTATCTTTTGGTATGTGGGCATGAAAATTTCAATGATTTATATAAACACATTCTGACAGAACTATATTACATTGATTTTTATGTTTTTTGTCCGTCAAATTCATGAAAGTAGTAAATAGTCCGTCTGAGCTAACTTTCCAGAGATGATATATTACAAATGAACATTTAGGGTCAGTCATTTCGCAAATTAGAACGTTGAATCAACGAAAAAAAATCGCGACTTTATTTATCATGCAGTGCCTCTAATATAAAAAATGATACTCACTGCGATAGAAAACAATCTCTTAATCATGGACTGAATTAAAAAAAAAGAAATGTAGAATAATAATACTTTAAAAGCTCACTAAGATTTTAGACAAGCTAATACGAACTGAGATGTTCTTATACAATAAGAACAGCTGTCGATGCGAAAGAAGTAGGATGAATGAATCTTTTTTTCATTTGAGTTCTTGATGCTATCTATATTTAGATAGTCGGAATTCTTAAAAATGGAACATTGCTGGGTGTTTGATCATTTTGAATCAGGATGGGTTACTTACGTTGTATCATATTTCTGTCAAGTCGTCAATCTCAAAAATTTGGCAATGCAACGATATTTTATTCTTCTGTCATAACTCCGTTTATATTTCTTAATACTCTATAACTCTTAATGGAATCAATAACGAGGGACGACTTTGTGTCGAAGGAATTCATACGATGAGAAGCACTTACTTTCGAGTCTGCTTTTCAGCATTTTATCATTAGTTTTACATTTAAGTAAATGACCAATCACTTGTCAACGACCAGAACAAAAGATACTTTTAAGTGTCACTTCAAAAAACATGTACAGATATTCTATTGAAATTAACTAGCTATATAAAAACTCGATAGAGTATTTTATCTCATCGGACTAAAAGAAATTCGGACAGATTGAAGATAGTTTTGTTACGTTTTATTAATCAATCAAGTCAAAGTTCACAGATGTCGTCTGAAGTCTTGGCTAATCGAATTATTTTACATGGCATGTGATTAATTAAAATTATAATTTACATGCCCTTGCAATTTCTGTGACTGAATATGAAATCTTGCTTCTTGATCGCGCACTGTTTATAATGTTTTATGAATCAATATCGATTTCAGTCAGAAATTTAATAACAAAACGTTTTCAAACTTTACTTTCTCTAGTGTAATTCAACAATAGGTACAACCCTATCTAGTTGCAATCGATATCTATGGTGTGGACCTTCCTTCTCATAGTATTAACTTATGAGAAAACGCTTAGCCACTGTTTATCACGACTAGTCTATACTTGAGAACTACAATCTCCGATTTATTTCTTTAATATGATTTCATCACCTATTGCTAACATTACACAGAGACACGTGGAAAATTCTGCTTTTGTTTTCTCATACCATTACGATGGTTTCCAGTCAAGAATCAGATGTCCGTTCTCTATCGATGATTTTCATACTCGATTGACTTCATTCGTTTACAGCAAATGATAATCGCAGAAGCACTCTCGCCGTCACTGACAAATCATTTCTTGCCATCCTTGAATACATAATATCGACGTGGCTGTTTCTCCGATTTTATCTATTTTTATCAATGATCATTATTTAGCCATTGAAGAAGTTGCAAATTAAAAGCTATTCATTCTCATTATTGTAAGACAAGAATTGTACTGACTTTAGAAAATCAATTTATCTGATGCTGACACTTGTATATTAATAGTCAAGACAAGAGACAGTCGAATTTCGAACTTGTTTAAAATAAGCCGACTTGTAGGATTTTTTCGCATGCAATGAACAGAAATACTTTTAGAAATATTGCTGGATGAATTGTAAGAGAAATACATGAAAATAAACTCGTTAATTACAAGTCAAAGAGTTTGTTAATGATTGCATTCAAAATCATTGTGCACATGCGAATTATTCATAGAATGTTTCTTCTCCTGATAGACGGTAAAAGCAGATTTAAAAACAACATTCGCTTTGGTGAATATATTGTCAATCATCATGATGAATCTACGCTTTCCTACAATCTTACTAATTGAAGAATGATACAAAAATTATCTTTAGTTGTTTTTGCTGTTGTCGTCTGAACTTAAACTAACGATTTTTTGTTTGTTCTGTGTATTCTTAAGCTGAATAAAAGACAACAATACATAATATCATTCATTCTCCAATGTTATGCTTTTAACGCAAATTGATAATGCTACTTTAGATCTTTCAAATAAATTGCAGGATTATGCTAAATCGTCTTCGTATGAAAGAATAGTAATAGAAAGTATTGATTATTTAGAATCGAAAAGTCATTGAAATAATTATTATAGTACCATGGATATACTCCTGTCGTTAAAAGTTAAATTGTTCAAAATTTTCAAAACTCGATATTAAGACATTCAGTCGATAGATGTTTCAACAAGTAATCTTAAGATAAAAAGGTGAGACCAAATGATTTAGCCATAGCAAGCAAGTATCTAAAAGATAAACATAGTTATTTATCGAGAAACAAACGTCTTGTATGCTTGTAATAAAGACAGATAATTATTTGAAACAATTCTCATTTTTAATGCCGTCTCGTTTTCTCACAAATAAATAAAATCATCATACTCGCCATGTCTATCGAAAGAGAGCAGCATGTTGAGAAAAAGTATGGAACACGAAGTAAATAATTTAAAATTTCTGAAAAAAGTGAGAGGCAGTAAATTTTCAGAGTGACGATTAGCAGCTTTTTGTAGTTATAGTGTATTTAACATGAGTTGTTCGCACCCTGTTTGTAACGACGAAAGCAGCCGATAGAGAACACAACAGCACAAAAGAAACACAAGCCGATAAATCATGTTGGCTTTGCCTACTCATGAGCTGATCAAACTCAATGACTTCGATCTAGTAAACAAAAGTCAAGCTCCAGTGAATTTCTCCTTGACTGATCGGTATGTAAAACATATAACCTAGATAAAGTCAAGAATAATCATTGATATTCGAGACTTAATAACTAATCAAGACTTCGCTTCATCAAAATATTTCCAGGATATCGGAGTTTACCGTGAAAGAAGAGACAATTTAGGGTAACACTGATTATCAAGGAAACAGAAATTACCAGAAGATTGTCGAAAGCATACTCAATTCCTATAGTTCATAGTACTTCTTAGTCATTCCTGTATCCACAAAATTGACATGATAGTTTTCCATTGTTATATCATGTTTTGCGATTAGCCCTCGATTGTTAATTTTTATGAAGTTCGAGATAATTTGGAATGGTGTTCATTTTCTCGATTAATTAATAACACATCATTATTAGGATAGTAAGTTCATAGGGTATTATTCGATGCGTGAGAATTCAAAGATGGTTAATAGATTCTCCATGTGTGTAAACAGATATATTCATCTTCCAATCGTTCATCATACTTTTAAAGTCGAATACAAAGTTAACTCATTTTTGAAATTATACTTTTATTCTATAATGAAAAATCAAAATAAAAAACTACATGATAACACTCAGACTAAGTAAAACAAAAGGATAGAGAACGACAATATATCATAAACTAAGCACTGCGGATGAAGAAAAGCTAGTAAAATACATGAATTGGATTTCATCATGAACAATAGTTATCCTTTCGTGTTGAAACCACTATAGTTTTATAAATTATTGAATTTTCATTAAGCAATATGTATTTCTAATATGATATTGTGCGGAATAATTGAGAGGATGATAAGCTGCTGCTAGTATTTTAGAGCTTTCCGCCTGAAGAAAAAATATATTATGAAACACATCAATAAACACAAACTATTTCTCATGAAAACGCTTACCAAAGAGTTTACGGAATTCGTTGATGTCAAGGCTACCACTGCTGTTGGTATCAGCTGCAGCAAAGAGAGCTGATGCGCCATCGAAACCGCCACCCGATGAAAAGCTTGATGATTCACCAAAGCTGGCTCCACTGTCCCAACTGCTACCACCGCTGAAGCTGGCGCCGCCTTCCCATCCACTGGCACCACCTTCCCATCCGCTTGATGATTCGAATGATCCACCAAAGCTAGCACCACTATCCCAACCAGCTGAACCACCAGCTGATTCGAATCCGTATGAGTTAGCACCGAAACCGACAGCAGCACCACCGCTTGGAGCTGACTAAAAACTCACAACAATAAATCGATGGCTAAATGCTACACTAGGATTATGATGAAGTACATACGAGATCTTCGACAACACCGGCAGCACGAGCTTGAGCAAGAAGTGATGAGGCATCAAGAAGTTGAGCACCATATTGTTGTACATAGGCAGCTGGGTTACCAGAAACAACACCAAGGTTTTGGAATTGACGAACAACATTAGCTGAACTTTGTTCGTATTGAATAATCACGTTGCGTGGTGCAGCATAAGCTTTAGCGGCAGCAGCACGTTGAACGATGACTTTTCGTTTGGGTTGTGGTCCATATGGAACCCATCGTTCGATGATGATGTCACCTGAAATCAACCGTCAACACTGTAACAGAACTATACTCGATAGATGAAGATACTAACGTGGTTTGGGTGGGAGGGGTGGAAGACGTTCGATGATGACTGATCGTGGTGGAACTGGTAGACCAGGTAAACGACGGATGACAGTTTGAGAAGCCACTACTGGTGGTGGTTGAGGTGGTCGTTCACGGAGAACGAGTGGTGGTGGTGTTGGGAGAGGTGGGGCTTGTTGACGAACACGGAGTGGAGGTGGTG
>OENT01000095.1:26463-180357 GCA_900239685.1 Rotaria macrura | reverse complement strand
GAAACCAGCACCACCACTGAAACCACCGCCTACAGAGTAGGAAGCATCATAGGATCCACCAAAGTCAGCAGCACCGGATGATGAAAAGTCATAACTTGATCCACCAGCACTAGCACCAGCACCCCAGCTACCACCAGAACTCCATCCTGCACCAGCACCAGCATCAGCACTCCAGCTACCACCTGAACTCCAGCCTGCACCTGAACCGGCACCTAAATCAAGCGAGATGCACAACTTCTATTGATACATGCACATCAAAATAAATAAGATTAGCTTACCGAGGAATTGCTTGAATTCACCGAGATCTACAACACCGTCGCTGTTGAGATCAGCTTGTTGAAAAGCAGCGTCAGCCATTGTCGTTTTATATTGTTAATGTGAGTTGACGATTTACTGTTTAATGTAAAGCATGAAGAAAGTCTAACGATGGATCAGTATTTATACTGTCATATGCGATTATAGATAGATAAAAAGCAAATAAGGGAAAGCGGGAGAGAGAGAGAGACGCTGGTATATTTTCGAGCATGGGTGCCTTCTTTGCTTGCTTGTCAAGGTCGCTTTTGTACGTCAAACAATGATTACTGCATGGCAAAAATCGGTATGCGAAAAGAGAGAGATATCGTAGGAAAAAAATAGAAAGGTATGACGTGACTACCCAACTGCAAACCTTCAATTGTAATCATTAACGTTATCATTAATGTAACGAAAACAAACTGATTTGTGTCTAACTATTGAGAAGGGCTGTGGGGGAGGATTCGAATCATTATTTGACTTGTGGTCGGCATAAAAGGACACCGATTAGTATTAATAATTTTTGCCCGATAGACCTTGCGAAAAAAAGCATCATCAAACTAAATCGATGATAGATGATAGTTTATAAACGTTGATTCACTTCTTAATGATCGAGATATTGTGCATGTTGAAATTTTTATAGTTGCTATGAATCAAACAAAGAGATTCAAAATTCTCAGATTTGCAAAAGAGGAAGCCATGGATGACTAAGAAAGCAAGTTTTTGTTTCAAACCATTCAGGAGCGTGATAGAGCTCTCAAAAGTTGTGAAACCAATTTTAAATGGATTCTCAAAGAATTTCATAACTATTTAGTTAACACATATTGGGCGTCAGTACTTACACAACAACTCATAGAACTAGATAACAGGCGAGTTGGCTTCTTCATTGAACTTTTAAGCTGCTTATAACGTAATAAAATTTATATTTGTTACCAATTGATTTTTAAACTTGATATAAGTAGCTTTGATTAGTCACTATTTATTCACATCCATCCGTTAAATAAAGAAAAATATGTATTTCTTGTTTGAATATCTGTACTCAATAGTGAAAATTTATAGATTTTCTTAATTATCTTTTCACAGCTCTACGATGATACACCTTTGTCTTCGTGTTTAACACGTATAATTCTTTTTTATATTTACCCAGAACGCATCGAAACAACTAGATGGAATATTTCTCAAACATTGCCAATTTTTTCAGAGATTGAAATAAAATAATAAAAGATCATGCATGACCACAGTAGACGATTTAAAAAATGAATACATATGAAAGTAGAATTCGTCTCACTAAAGCTTCACTTCACAAAAAAGCTCCCCGTTAGATAAGAAGACAAGTATACTCTGGGACTTAATGTTGCTATTGATCGTCTCTCTATGAACTACGCAGTCAACGAGTCTTTTTTTAAATACTTCTACTAATCTGCATTACGTCGTCACTAGAGAAAAGATTAAAGTTATTCTAAATACTGAATAAATGCTATTATACCACGACAATAGCACTGGTCCAAAATATTGCACTGATTGCCATTCAAATTCTTTCAAAATTTGAGAAAATAATATATATATATTAAAAACAGAACGTTGTGACCTCTTTTTGTCGCTTTCGAACTATTCATACATTTTTAAATTGCTCTAAATATTTGAAATAATATTCAATAAGATTATTGAATGGTTTTTTATTTAATTAAATAAGCATTATAGGAGTTCAAAATGAACTAAGATTTCTAGCATGTGAGAACTATAAATGTATTATTAAGAAGTTTTTTAATGTTTTTTTCTTCAACAAAAATATTAGATTTGTAAATATCAAATGCAACTGATATTGATGTACTAAAATGACGAAGTTGAAAGTGTGGCCATGAGTAAGTCGAATAGTTACGAAGACAATCTTAATCACACCAAATACGCATTTTTATTTATATTATTGAAAACGAGTATTGGGTTGAATAAACAATTGTCGTTCTTTTTCTTTTTCCAATGATCAATCATAAAGTATTTCGTTATCAGAAGTATAATGATCAAGTAAAAATGTTATTTTAAGCAATATTTTTGATCTTTGTTCACATTGATCATTTTCTGCGACATTTTTTATATTGCATTTATTCACCATAGTATCATCACTATTTGATATTTTCACTTTAGTCATGAAAATAAAACTCAATAAAAACAGATCGCTTTTCATAATTTGCTACCAATTTTACTAAATAAAATTAGGCTTTCTCTTCTCATTCAAGGACACATTGTAACACAACAATAAAGACATGATCTATCGATTTAAATGTGAATTAGGAAACCTAGTAATAGCTAGCTAATATAAAGTCACAAGAAAATGCAGCAACAAAACGAGTTTATTTTTTTTACTAGTGGATGAATTCTACCAGATGATTCACTGTTGGCAATGTTCTATGTGCTATATCCTTTGATAAAGATTATTGAAGTATCAAATTACCATTCATTTCGAAACATGTTGAATATTGTATTAAAGTGGTAAGTAACTCAAAATAAAATATAATGTGCTACAATAAACATGGTCTAATGGCTTGAAAATTTGGTTTTTTCCTCTATGATGAAGATGATTGACACTAAAATCGGGATAACATCTATAATCATCGTCGTCACTTGTTTGTTTTGATTCAAAACAAAGAGAAAAAAAACCTTCAGGTAAGACACATGGGGTTACCCGTGCAAATAATTACAAGGTCTAACTGAAGTAAATGAATATCTACATGTTACATAACACGTAGTTGACTAGTGATTATCAAGTGACGACGTTCGAGAATATTCTGCAATATTTTATTGTCAACTGACAAATTTTTTGAATTTTACTCAGATTGACAACGAATGTCACGAGTCACAATTACATCGATAAGAATTTCAAGAAAATCAAAATAATTGGATTCTGTTTTGTCTCATCCATAGTGTTATTGGATTGGCAAGACTCGAATGCACTCAAAAAATCGTTTAACTAATTTAACTAAGAATAATAATAAATACACTTGACATCGTTCTATTAAGTTTTATCTGCACTGATTTCCCTGAATGTATTTCTTATTCGAAGAGCAAGAAACTATATGAGATTAAATATAATTAATACTCAGTTACCTAATGAATATCGGGCTATTCATTTTCAAATCAAAATTGTATATCTCGATTTAATTATATTTTTCCATCGTGAATATCAAATTAAGAGTAGCATACAACATAAAAATATTTTTTCATTAATTCCTCATCATTAGTTTAACTACCAGCATTCTCTCATTCATTCAACTTGAACAATTTATTACTTACCATTGCATATACAAAAATACTATGTTAATTCTGTTAATCAGTGAATGAACGCCTAGCCACTGTTTATCACGACTAGTCTATACTTGAGAACTACAATCTCCGATTTATTTCTTTAATATGATTTCATCACCTATTGCTAACATTACACAGAGACACGTGGAAAATTCTGCTTTTGTTTTCTCATACCATTACGATGGTTTCCAGTCAAGAATCAGATGTCCGTTCTCTATCGATGATTTTCATACTCGATTGACTTCATTCGTTTACAGCAAATGATAATCGCAGAAGCACTCTCGCCGTCACTGACAAATCATTTCTTGCCATCCTTGAATACATAATATCGACGTGGCTGTTTCTCCGATTTTATCTATTTTTATCAATGATCATTATTTAGCCATTGAAGAAGTTGCAAATTAAAAGCTATTCATTCTCATTATTGTAAGACAAGAATTGTACTGACTTTAGAAAATCAATTTATCTGATGCTGACACTTGTATATTAATAGTCAAGACAAGAGACAGTCGAATTTCGAACTTGTTTAAAATAAGCCGACTTGTAGGATTTTTTCGCATGCAATGAACAGAAATACTTTTAGAAATATTGCTGGATGAATTGTAAGAGAAATACATGAAAATAAATTCGTTAATTACAAGTCAAAGAGTTTGTTAATGATTGCATTCAAAATCATTGAGCACATATTATTGAATTTAAACTGAAATCTTTTTCGAAACAAGAAAAGTTTACAATGACAATTGATTGTACATAGATAGGGTTTTCTTATTGTGTCATTTTAATTTTTAGTTAGAAAATATAATAGAGAAATGAATAGATTCTGTGAAACTCATCGTGATTTTTTACAACACAATGAGAAAGGTTTTTCTATTTACATAGAATAAACAAGTGTACTCTCATATAGTATCATACTGCATAGTATGTGTTATTCATGAAACAAAGTGATTAATCAGATGTGAGAATTTCGTAGAAGCAGATAGTTGAATCATGATTTGGATTTGTATTCGCTTTTCTCTGCTATCAGATAATTAGATGTCAAATCCAACGATGACTACGTTCGATGTTTACTTTCAATCTATGTATCATTTCTTGTTGTAATGAAATATATTTTATGGCACACTTCTCGATTGTTTAAAAGTGAATTTATCGATCAAAATCTATCGTGAGAAGAATACACAGGCAAATGCGTAATCTTCAATTATTTGTCATTTAGTCAGTACATGCTAGATAAAAAAATTTTCTTATTTGTCACTATTGTATTTAAATAAGAAAAATCGAAGCCAAAATCCATGCGATGACAAGAAATAGACAAGAAGCAATGATAAACTACAGAGATGAAAGTTAAAAGAAGCGATGAAAAAGAAATGAAACGAGTAAAAAATAAACTAGATTTCAAGAATTGCAATAATCATGCTTGCATCTTACAATCGATGTAGTTTTTGGAATGTATTTTTTGTTCATTGGCCATTTTGACTTCGGAATCGGAAATTTATTAAATTGAATGTTTGGTATGATGATGAAGTGCTAACTCCTCAAAGATTTTGATCTAGAAATAAACGAGCACGATAATATAAATCGTTTCTAAGTAATTGTAATATTCATCTCGATGAAAACTCACTGAGGAATTTACGGAATTCGCCTTCATCAAGAGTACCATTACTGTTGGTATCGGCAGCAGCAAAAGCATCACCTAAACCGCTACCACCAGATGAGAAGTTTGATGATCCCCATGATCCTCCATAATTACCACTACCACTACCACTGAGTGCGACACCGCCTTCCCAACCACTGGCACCACCTTCCCAACCACTAGCACTGCCTGATGAAAAGTTTGACGAATCCGATGATGAAACACCGAAGCCACCACCAACACCAGCACCGGCACCACTAGCAAGAAAAGCACCACCACCGAGAACAGCACCACCACCAAGACTTGCACCACCTTCGAAACCGCTAGCACTAGCTCCCCAACTTCCTGAAGCACCAGCTGATTCGGCACCGTATGTGCCAGCGCCGAAACCGACTGCAGCACCACCGCTTGGAGCTGACTGATGACACACAAATAAAATGCTTGAAGTTAAGCAAAGGAATTTGATGATAAACTTACGATGTCTTCTACGACACCAGCAGCACGAGCTTGAGCAAGAAGTGATGAGGCATCAAGAAGTTGAGCACCATATTGTTGAACATAGGCAGCTGGGTTAGCTGCAACAACACCGAGGCGTTGAAATTGACGAACAACGCGAACCTGCACTGCCTCGTATTGAATGATGACGTTGCGTGGTGCAGCATAAGCTTTAGCAGCAGCAGCACGTTGAACGATGGTTTTTCGTTTAGCTTGAGCTCCGTATGGAACCCATCGTTCGATGATGATGTCACCTGAAATCAACCGTCAACACTGTAACAGTACTATACTCGATAGATGAAGATACTAACGTGGTTTGGGTGGGAGGGGTGGAAGACGTTCGATGATGACTGATCGTGGTGGAACTGGTAAAGCAGCCAAACGACGGATGACCGTTTGAGAAGCAACTACAGCGGGTGGTACGGGTGGTTTTTCACGAAGAACGAGTGGTGCTGGTGTTGGCAGAGGTGGGGCTTGTTGACGAATGCGAAGTGGTGGTGGTGGAGGTGGTTGAGGTGGACGCACTTCTTTGATGATGAGTGGCTAGAGTAAGAAAGAAAACCGCATTTCATCGTACAGAACATGAGTGATGATCAAGATAGCTTACGCCTGGAGGTGGGACTGGTGGTGGTTGAAGGAATCGAACTTTGATGTTTTGTGTATATGTTTGTACGCCACCGACAGCTGCGCGACGAATGATCTGTGGGTTTGGATCTTGGAAGAGACCTTGAGCGTCAGTAGCATATTGTACACTTGCGCTTGATGCACTGCCACCGAAACCAGCTCCGCCAGCAGCGAATGAAGCATCACCACCAAAACCAGCACCAGCACCAGCACCGGCACCGGCACCGAAACTAGCACCACTAGTGTATGATTCATAGCTGCTTGATCCAGCACCTGCTCCAGCACCCGCTCCAGCCCCGAAACCACCACCTACGGCGTATGATCCATCGTAAGCAGCACCGAGACCGGCACCTGAAGATGATGATTCAAACGAAGCTCCTTGAAAGCCTGCACCACCGGCACCAGCACCAAATGATGCCGATTCGAATGATGAGCTAGCACCATAGCCTGCACCAGCACCAAGTGATGCTGATTCGAAAGATGAACCAGCACCGAAACCAGCGCCTGCACTTTGGCCTGCAAAAGAGAGTAAATAGCGTCAATGAGATAGCATGTTGAAGTGGAACAAATCTCAACCTACCAAGATATTGACGAAATTCGCCGAGACTTACACGACCGTCCTTGTTCACATCGGCTTGTTCGAATGCAAAGTCAGCCATTTTCGTTTATTAATCGTTAATGCGAAAATTACACTTACTGATGAATGTTAGAAGTGAGAAACAGTTGCTAGTTGATCTATGTTTATATAGGCCCAGTCGATCATGCATGGATAGAGCTGAAACATAGAAGGAGAGAGGGAAAGGGCGAGAGACAGACAGAGAGAGGGAAAGGAAAGCGATGGAATTTTATTCGCTTGAGTGACTTCAGGATTCGCTTGCCATGCACCTTTTTAGTGCGTCCAACAATGATTAATTGAGGAAAAAAAACTGAAGAGAGGAAGAAGGAGATATCATGAGGGTAGAAGAGAGACAGGTACGACACAATATGACTTCAGAACCACAAAGAATAAAATGATAGTATGACTACCAAAATCGATTGATTTGTGGTTTGTGGGTTCTGTTGTCACCTTGTGAAGGCACTAGGTGAACACCGTTACTATCCAATCAGTGTAGGATAGATCGAAAAAAAAGTGAGTGAGGGGTAAAAAATATCTGCTTGTAAATCATTAGATAATCTCGCATCATAGTCACTCATCATTAATCACAAAGCGCATATTATTGATATCAATCAAATGTCAATGCATAAAAGCAGAATAGCCATCAACCTTTATTCAAAGTGAAGGATAATATTGAAAATTTTTCGTACGATAAAAATAATCATTTATATTCAAAAACAAAAAAGCAATTTTCAATATTTCTCATTAAAGCATCGTGATAGATTGACTGATATAAAATTAAAACCTTGGGCACATTATGTAGTTGGTTCACTTTCTCTCGCTTTCTGTTTTTCAGCTTCTACCATCAGTGTATACAATCATGCTTCTATTTTTTTCGATCTGATATTGAATACTTACAAATAATTTTTTCGAGGTTAATAACTTCACGCAGCCAATGAGGACTACAAGATTGATGTTTACATTCAACAAGGTGAACATGCTCTCAAATAATAGTTAGTCGTTTTTTTTATTAAATAGGATGGCCATGAAAGAAAAAAAACGAAGCGAAAAACACTAAGTCACTGCATGGACACGCACACACACATATTTTACATCAGTTAAAGCGTAGCTCATTATAATAATTGAGTAGGCTAACAATACTGGTTTGATCCGTTTTCGTCGTACGCACAACACGTTGACGATCGGCTCGTTCGAAATTCGATCGAACAAGTTCATAGTATTCACCATCAGCTAATACCAATGATTGAAGTTTTGTGCAACGAATTCTAAAATTGAAGAACAATAAAATTTACGATAATGAAAAGAAGAAAACGCGCAATAATCTACCGAATATGATCAATAAATTTTGAACTATTTTCATTCCATCTCAATGTTTCTTCATCCCATTGAATTTCTAATCTTTCGAGTTTTTGACATTCCAATGCACAAGCTTCTAATATTTGATCAACATGAATTCGTGTATTGATCTTTTTAAACCATCCATGAGACGTACCAGTGACCAAAATTCTGAAAGTAGTAAAAATAACACGTATAGCATAAATGATAGTGTTTCCATTTCGTTATGAAAGATTTGCTTGAACTCTAGTATACATTACATTTTATGATCGTCAACGACATATTTTTCAACGTACTACGATTTGAAAATTTGTTACCCGTCAATATACAATGAGTATCTGATATCTTTTTTCAGTGACCAAAAGACCTTGTCTATTACGGAAAATCGATGTAAATGTTCCGAGAAAACAATTTGTTGCTAAGAATATAATTAACCGATGTATACATATATTGCCTTCAAGAACATTGTATTATACGTTTTCATTTTGACAATGCAATTTTGTCTTTCATATCACGTTCGCTTCACTCTTAGTTTCAAACAGCATGACTCCGTCTTAGTCGAAAAAATATATCAATTAATTATTCGAATTTCAACGATTACTATTCAAAACTTCTATTTGGAATGATAAATAATTTAATTTAAACTTTGTTGATGTCTAACAGATTAACAGATCGTCAGTTTACATTCGTCCTTCATTCTGTAACTCAATGTTAACTAGTTTTCCAATCGACCAGGATTAAATATTTGATGATTTGTATATTTCACATTAAGAACAAATCAACGAATACTAATATCTTCAAAAACAAAATACCTGACATTTCTCAAATGTCTTATTGCATTTATCCAAAATTGTTCGGTTATTTTTGGATTACCAGCAAAGGATAAACCTCGTAATTGTCGACCATGGCGTTTTAATAAAATGAAAACAGTTTCAAAGTTTAGATTAACTGTATTGCTTAGATCGATTGCCCGCACGTTGGATAATTTACCTTGATCAATTAGTTGATTGAGAACCTTGAAAAGCATAGAAAAAGAAACAGCAGTAAAAACAACTAGACAGAGCAACATTTTCACCTGATCAGTAAAACCATCACAATTTGGCACTGCTAAATAATTTAACTTTGGCATTCGTGCAAATACATGTAGGAGACAATCTTCGGTTAATTCAGTCGATGAAATATCAAGCTCATTAACAGATGATGATTCCCATTCAGCTACTAACATCGCGTTATCTTCAATGCCTTTGTTTTTAAAGTAAAACAAGAATAAAAATAAGCATTGGAAATTCTTAAATATTTTGATTCATCCATATATACCATACCAGTATTTTGAAGAAGAAGACTTTGTAACTTTTTACAACGTTGTAATAAAAATTTAAAACTCGTGCCCTTGACACGAGTACAAAAATTTAACGCCAGACATTCAAGATGAATACAACCGGATGCTAGAATTTCGATATGATTATCATCAACAAAGAATATGCCATATAAATTGATGACCTGTGAAGTGTTTTTGATTTTAATTTGAAATTATTGCTGAACAAAAACTCACTCGAAGATTCGGTGTTTGTGCCTTAATTTTACTAATATTAATTGTTTCATAGACTTCTTCTTCAGCTTCATTTGATTTTTCAATAGTACCTTGAAGAGAAAAGGAAATATTGATATGAAAAATTTTCTGCTTCCTAAAATTAATGTCTTTGGCAAACCAATAATTTGTAATGTTTCTAATGATGATAGATATGCATAAATACGTCTCATAAAGCCTTCTAGAAAGATAACTTCTGATAAACAGATACAAAGCATTTTGAGATTGCACGGAAACGCATTCAAGTCATTAAAATCATGTAATTGCATAGCCGTAGAAAAATCTAATGTTAAGTGCTTTAAATTCGGGCATTTATTAGCTAATTCATGTAAAACGTCTGCTGTTATTAATTCCATGGGCAATTCAATATATTGTAATGATAATGAAAAACGATGACCAATTAAATTAAGGAATTGATCGAGATTTTTCACATGTAAACCATGATGATCGGGTCGAAGAAAAACAGTTTTCCATAATTTTGAATTTTGACTTATGGCACGCCATAGACGACAAACTCGTGCACAGCGTATTAATTCTGAATGTGGTAAATAAGAAAATATAGCAAGTAAAACCTTTTCCGGTAATGCATTGAGATCTCGCTAGAATAAAATAGAAAAGAACAACATACAAAACAAATGGAATTAAATTAAATTAAATGGCATATATTTTTTCATCTCTATCACTTTAGTTGTTCGTTTCGACATTGATGATTGATTGTCCATTATTGTTAAATCTCGACACTAAACTGCTACCTCAATGCTGTTTATATACCAAGAAACAGAAAGAGAAGAAAAATAGAAGTGTTAACAGCGTTTGTTAGTGTACATAACAAATACGATGACTGTCAGTAGTCGCTTGTTGTTGTTGTCGTCTATATTCTTTTTCGGATAATTATCACATGCAGATGAATAGCAGACCATGCAATCAGTATGGGCACATGAATAGGAATAAAAGAATCCTAGACGAAGAAATTACCTGCGTATCACGCATTTGTATGCAGCTGCCTCGCTTCTTAGAAAGCTGAATCGTACTGCTATCCATTTCACAGCCAAATGCTGCTGCTAATGATGAGAATTTTTGCTCTTCTACTTATTTTTTATTTTTTTTCTTTGACGAAAAACAGATGGCATTTCTGAGGTCCTTTCTTTTTTTACGGTTATTTATCTTTGACATCTTTCGATTTCTTTTGTTTAAGAAACATCTTTTATTTAAGCACATAAAATCCATTAGCATTACGTATATATATATATGTAGAGAGAGAGAGATATTTTTATGTAGACAATTACTTCGAACTGTATGCATACAGTTGCTATATGGGATAGGAAGGTCTTTTTTCTAGCTTCGTAATGCAAATTGCCAGATTGTGCTATGACGCAGACAATCTTTTCCACAACAAGTCGCGTACAAATACATACGGCAACACTTATTGGCATTTCCTTGACTTGATTACTCTAGAACAGCCAGTATGCGTCCATCATAATAGGAAAAAAATGTACGGATATTAGAATAAGATATTCGCTCTCATTTCCTATTTAAGCGAAAAAAAACAACTCTTTATCTACGATATCTAATAATGCCTTTTTGCACAAGAAACGATACACTTTCGATATAATATTCTCTTTCTGAAGATCGAATCGAATAGTTTTCTCTTCTTTTTCTTTCTCATATCCAATATAATCGATCGAAATCATAATATTGAATATGATGTTATTCCTTTTTGTGTATCATCAAAAACTGTTTCATTTACAGATCATTGAACAATCAAATATTTGATCTCAATAACAATAATTCTAATAATAAAGATATTCAGCTCACTCTCAATCGACGTCGAGATCGTTGATGTGTAGGGTATCCATGGTCTTGACTTATACAATCATCACTGTCACCATCAGCAACTATATGATCTAATGCTTCATGTGCAACAATAGAAAAAGTAGACGTTGGATTGGTCATAGTACGACGTCGTAGTTCCGTCATTGGATTTTATTTTTTTTTTTACCGTAAATCAATAGTAATCCATCTCTGTATATATCTATACACTACCGATTGATGGTTTATTATATAGTGAAAGACTATTAAGCCAGTGTAAGAAAAAAATGATAGAATAGAACAGAAAGGAAAATGCAAACATATGAGATTCTTCTCTAGTTTCATGCGATTTTTTTCTTGTTCATGATAAGATCACAGACAGCGTATATATTATAACAGAAGAATATCGTGTCTCAGAAATAAGTAATCTCTTATAGGCATTCCGAGTGTAAAATATATCGCAAGCTTGTTGACAGAATTTGTAGACAACTCATCAACATATGTCGTACACATAGATTCGGGGAATATCATATATGTATATGTTTAGAGTAAAACGTTATTTAATCGATATCCAAAAAAAGTTGAATCTTTCAAATTCAATGGCGACATTTTCGGTTTTTCTATTCATGCATTTTAATAAACCACAGTTCTTTTCTTAACATATCTGAGATCCTCGTAGAAAGACGAGAATAGGAAATTAAACCGTAGGTAATGCTTTGCCTTCATGCAATTGATTTCCCTACAATAAAAACCAAAAATTATTTTTTCATCTGCTATATTTAGGATAGCATAAATTCCATCTTAAAATAAAATAGACGTTTTGAATATGATTTGACAATTAATTTTTATGGATGACGAGAGAAGAAAAGAGAAATAATAGCTTACAGTAAATATTCCACTTGAGTTCTAGACGAATAATTATCTATGATATTCTACACTTGAAATAACTATCATATTATATTTTTAATGAGAAAAATAATTTCATGAACAAAGTATGAGATATAATTCGGGGAAGTCTTTCTCTAGAAAATTTAGTTTTCATTGTAGCTAAAAGACTTACTTTATTATGATACGTTTTCATCTTGTAACTTCTCTATTCATACATAAATAAATAATCAGATGAAGTTTCAATCGAATGAGTACAACAATAATCAATACTAAAGGATGAAAAGAAAAGCATAATTCCTGTGAGACCTGTTGATTTTCTAGGATAATCAGATCAAAATTTACTACTTCATAAAATAGCATGCTAGAGAAATCGTCACATCTATTTCAAGGAAGTTGTTGATTGGTTAATTGTGATAAAATTTTCTTATTTGATATAAAATGAAAAGAATGAATCAAATTAGAACAGTCTATGACATTCCTGTCGACCGAATCAGAAGCGTTAGAAGATGTCATTTGTGAAGAATAATTTGTCATATTGGGATTCAAAGAGTTTCACAGTCGACGAACTTACCAATGTTCCTTGAAAAAAGTTTATCTTTCGTTACATTCATTGAAAATGCTAATAGATTTAATGATTTGAATCGTTTAGACTTCGATGGTATTATCGGCAGTAACCAACCAACTGATTCAATTCAATGAAGATTAGTTATGTAGGTAAACATCAACTTATCTGTATGAATCGAGTTAAACTTATTTTATTTATATTTTCTTCAGCAAATATATCGTCATCATATGCTTATGTATCATCAAACAGATGTCTCACTTTTGTTTTCATTCATTTTTTCATCGTAGCTTGAATGTATTTTTATCATCTCTCAGCGACATAGAGTTATGTTATCAGAACTTTAATAGAGAATAAGATATCGTACTAGTTTGTAATGGATCTCTTTGTACCAGGAACTATTTATAGTATCCATGACGAACATAGGTTAGAGGCAATAAAACGAACAGGCTAGAACATATGCCGAACAGATGAAATCTACATTTTCAATGATGCACATGTATTAATCTGACGTATACAAATTTACTCATCCACATATTCAGTTAATAGAATTCATAGTCTAATGAATGGAATGTTCTAATTGTTTGCAAAGTTATAAAAACGAAATTGCCTCCCTACAAATCGAGATCATACAAACACTATTTTTCGAATTAGATTCAATGTGTCATAAATTTATCGATTCATTAAAATCTACGGTAACCACAGAAGAAGTTGAATAAGCACTTCTCGATAAAAGCAGTGAAGAATGGCACGAATTGATCTTCTAGTCGGATCCTTTAGGTTTGAAGAAAACCATCCCCCGTCTTTATTTTAGATCAAACTAAAGCTGTAAACAAACAACTAGATGATGTCATTGTCTAGTGACATCTTTCAAGCTTTTGTTTTTTCATGCTTGAAAGATATATGGCGAATGATTAGTCCATTCAGAGAAAACGATATAGATCACATCAAGATAGATAAAGATAATACAACCATCTCCATGTATTGTTTGAAAAAAATCTTAACAAGTATTTATATACCAATAATCGGTGTGATACCACTGATGCAGTACTGTCTTTTGACTGATGTCACTTGAGGATATAAGTGAATCTGTTTTACGATTCCCCTAGACGAGAAAAGTTAATATGACAATGAAAGAAACAACCGCTACGTACCATATATATATACAACTTCTTTTCAGAATAACCAACTCATCATGCCCTTCCGCATTTATGTTCGTAACGCTTGTATCAGAATATTTATCGATAGAATCGAACTATTCTTTAATTAGTACATATCTGTCTACTCTCCTTTTTGAGAGAAAGTTAAACGCAAAACTTGAATACAATATTCTTGATTGAATTCGTCACACTTCGAATGACAGATTTTCAATCGATCCTATTTTATGACTGAATGCTATTTAATATTTAACACTTTTACGATCCCCTAAGTAATATGTGAAAGAAAATTAAAAAAACAAGCAATCATTAACAACTGACGTAGGAATAGTTCCGTCACTTCGCCAGGTCATTCTAGAGAGATTGATAACAGTTATTCTTGTACGAGTTCTTTTTTTGTATGTTATTTTTCCCTTTTGTTTTTATATCATGAATCAATCCAGAACATTTTCTAACGAATAAAACCAATGCAACGTAAATGAAGAGGGATTTCTATAAATAGTACGGAAATCAGTACTATTGAACATTTTCTCATCATTGTTTCATATGTTTTTGATTAACAGAATTTTTTCTAATTGTATAATAATTTGTTTGTTTACGTTTTTTTCTAGCCGATAGGCGACAGTAACAAATACATCCATCAAAAATTCTTTTCCGTTTAATTATATTAGCATATTTTATTTATTAAATGATAAGAATTTGTCAAGCGAAACCTATTTAACATTTATTTTTCTTCAAATGTCATCATTCAACAACTAAAGATATATATATGTATCGATCCTTTTACTAATACGATTAACTTAAGGATGTGTCGATGACGTATGTTTCTTTAATTTCTATTATCGATCATCTAACGCGTAAACAACAACAAATTGCTTGTGTTGACTTTTCTTAATCTTCTAAATTGATTTCTCTTAAGTTTATACTAGGATCGCGCACCAGTTCGAAAAAAATTATGCATCGTTTTCTCCGTTATCGCTGTGTTATAGTTCGCTCCATTATTTTTTGGCTTATCATAATAACCATGTTTAAAGTAACATCGATATTTTATTATGATTTACAACAACAATCTACTGATAGTAGTTCATCATCATTACCATTTGATATTAAGGAAAAAATCAATCGATTTTCCAATTCATCTGCATCGTTAGCAGTCGATGAAAACAAAACTTTGAATACATCAATAACTTTTAATCGTACAATTATTGAGTATTATCGAAAATATGTTAAAAGGAAAAATCATGAACAATATATGTATAATAGTAATTTATTTTCATCGAAAGTCACGCGTTACATATTACTCGTTCAAGTGCATACACGTATTGTTTACTTGAAAAAATTTATTCAAATGTTACGAGATATTGAAACCATCAATCAATCGTTGGTTATATTTAGCCATGATTACATTAATCCTGATATAAATGCTCTTGTAACAAATATAACATTTGTTCCGGTAAATTATGTTTATTAAGTTGGTTTTCGAAATCGAACTCGTTTCCTTTTTCTTCCTAACGTTGACGAGTCTTGCAGAAAATTGATTTGTTTGTATTAGCATAGTGCATTAACGATGTTATACATATGAACGTACCGCTTTGTCTTTAAATCTGTCGATAAATCAAAACGATTTTTGAAACGAGCTGTCTATTGATGCCAAGAACTGTTTTGATAAGTATTGTGATGTACTCGACTAATCCTATTGCTGCTAAGTACATTTTAGCTAAGGACGCGTTCTCTTTATTGCGAATGCCATACTATCATTAGCATAACATGTATACTCATCGTGTTTGTAATAATTTTTAATTAAAATATTTATCAACTATTGTTAATATTATTCAAGAAAGTGCTCTACGATATTCATTGACGAACTACAAAAAATCATGGGCAATTGTAGCAAAGCGAGATTTCTTCTTAAATCGATAGAATAACAGAGAGTATGAAGAATAATTTCTTGTCGATCAAAAGACCTAGTGTCAATGTGAGTATCCATCTATCGCAGACAGCGACAGACCTTGATATACGATCCTAGATAGTAATATAAACAATGAATGCATGTATTTTATGAACTACTTCCTTACTTTACTTCGGGCTTATCAAATAGATGTAAAATGAAGAAATCCATACCACAATAGATAAAGTTTCATCATTTTCTAGTAATTAATAAAAAGAGATACATCTTGTTTCGGATTTCAATATATTTCGAATGACTCTAAGCGTTTTTCTAAAAATGATAGTTTTCAAATTTCTATAAAAGACAAAACTTTCTCATGTGCTCTTCTTACGGAATAAAGTAAATTCTACAGTGTCATTTCATATGATCTAATGAAGGAACAAATTTCGTAACAATTAATATTATTTTCTAAATATTTTCTGCTACAATGACTAAGTATCACAATATAATTGATATTTTTTAGTGAAAAATACTAAAGCATTGGAATGGAGTTTAGAGCAATGAATTGACTAAGACGAAGGAAAGCGTTAACTGCTAATCAGAAAGTTTCTTTATGACTTAACATACTTGACACTGTTCTTATCTACATTATCTCTAATTATAGGTGATACAAATTTTTTATCCATTTTCACAGCAACTGTATCCAAATGAATTTCCTGGTCTTGATCCAAATGATTGTCCGCGTGATATAGTTCGCCATAAGTAAGCAAAATGATGAAACTATTGTTTTTTTCTTTTCCGATTTTTTTGAAAAATTTCTACAGCATTGTACGATAATAATTTAATGAAAGGTGGGTAGTCATTGATTAAGTATCAAGATACATATGATCATCCTCACTTAACATAAATGGTTTAAAGTTTCTCTATGTTTGCAATTTTCTTCTTTTTCATACAATAAAACAACCGTTCATTTATTTTTGTTTTTACCAGAACATACTATTTACTTTTCTTTAATGTAAATGATTTGTTTTCTTTTTAATGAAACCTCATAGAGCTTTAGCTAGCCGATGTAACAATGCACCGAATCCTGATAGATATGGACATTATCGAGAAGTGTCCATTGTACAAATTAAACATCATTGGTGGTGGAAAGTAAGTAAATTGTTCTTTCACTTTCCTTGGAACATGATCGAGAAACAAAAGAAGACTCAACATATATATATATATATATATATGTTGGGGGGAAAATTGGGATTCCAATTTTGACTGGACGAAATTAGGATTTAGAGATAAATTTCTGATGGTTTACACTTGGTTAATAATAAACATTTGACTATATCATTATAAATATTTTGTTTCATTACGCTCTTGTCTCTAAACTTTCGATGTAATAAATTAATATTCTTTTCCAGTTGTTCATAAAAATGCAATATATTATTATCTGTTTTGACGGCTGCTGAATTCGATTGGGACATTTTTTTAATTAAATGATACTACTTAAATTTATACTGCATTCGGACACAAAGGCTAGAAACAGAATTATTCCTGTTTTTCCAATTCCTCTTCACTTATAGTGAAGCACGTGGTTGTTTGAATTTATCTCTAACTAAATCCTAATTTTGTCCGGTCAAAATTGGAATCCCAATTTCGCCCCCAACATATACATATATGTGTGTGAATTTATGTGTTTGTATGTGCATGATTAATATGCATTCTCTTTGATTATAGACTTAAATGAGACTGATGCAAGTGAGTAAATGATGCAGCGAGCAAAACAAGCTGTAATAGATAGATGTTTTTAATCATGATTGAGACATACTTTATTAAGCATGTTTTACTAATATTTATACTTTATTTTTTCGGTCACGTTTTGTTTTTAACAATTCATCTCTAATTTCAATTTGAAATTATAACAAATCATCTTATAATTTCAAGTTAGATATGTTTTAGCTCGTTTCAAAATGCATAAATGCAAACAAATAAAATAACTTTCGTATGTCGATGAATTGAGAATATTGATTTGTTTCTATTTTAGCTGAATTTCGTTTTCAACTCAATTGAAATACTCCAAAATCGTACGGATTTTTTATTACTCTTACTTGAAGAAGATTTTTATTTATCACCTGATGCACTGATATTTCTTAGAAAAATGGAGAATGAAAAAGAACAGTATGCTATTCGGAAGCACTTTATCTCCACGCTAAGAACGCTTTTCTCTTATCTAGTTTATGCCGTGAATGTCTGTTTTATACATTGGGAAATCTTGAAAAGTCTGGTAGACAATTTGGAAAACTTGGTTCCAAAGTATGTATTGAATGGCATATAACGTTATTATTAAGATTAGGAAATCTGAAAACTCAATTTTTTCTTAGGTATCGATAGCATATTGGCATGCAAGATACAATCTTGGCATGACAATATCTCATTCATTATGGACTTTACTTGTGAAATATGCTGAAGAATTTTGTACTATTGACGATTATAATTGGGATTGGTCCCTTGTTTATTTAGCGCAGCAGCGTTTTCATTTCCCTCGTGTCATGTATTCAAGTGCTACAAGAGTAATACATCTTGGATCATGGTAAAGAATAGAAAGTTCACTGTATAAGAAAAAACATGATTTCGCTAATTCTATCTTTGTTGCAGTGGCACACATCATAAAAAGTTTTGTTCGAGTGAATCGGACATTGCTCGTTGGACAGAAACTTACAAATTATACCAAGAGAATCGAAAATATTTATTTCCAGAAACAGCTTTATCTGTTCACCTAAAATATGAGAGTAAACGTCCATTCAAACAGCCGAATGGTGGATGGTCGGATATACGCGATCGACAATTGTGTCTTTCATTCGCCTTCAAAGAAAATAAAAATTTGTCACCTATTGACGTACAAGCATAATTTAAATATTTTATTTTTGTTTTTGTGCAATATTGTGCAACTCAGTGAAAAAGAAAAAGGCCAAATACTCTTTGTTTGTTTTTGTTTTGTCGCAATACTGTTATCGTCGTCGATTTTTCGTCTTTTCTTGTGATTAGATAAATCTAATTTTTCTTGGCATATAAAGAAAATAATGATCTGATTATGCTTTAGATCATTGAAAATTGATAAATATATTTGTATGTTAATCTAACTATTGTTCTATTCGTCTTCATTAACGATGCATTGTAACTGTTCATTACATGCTAGTATAAGCTTTATCACAGTCGGCTCAGAATAATTAAGGTTTGTGTATAGAAATTTAAGAAAAATAGAAGAATAATATTCTATTTATTTATTCAGATTATTTAAACAATATCAACAAGAAAATGAAGCGTTGAAAGAATCAACTACTGAGATGAATTGAAATAGTAAAAAAGAATTACAGACTGTGTTAAAGACTATTGTCTACAAGCCTAGTGAACTATTTGGATATATCAGTATTTTGATTAATGAATCGATGACTCCTATCAAGTTACGTATTATTTCACTCTGGAAATCAGCTTTTGAAACAATTGAATGCATCACCACGAATAGCTTAAGTAGCAAATAATAAGTTTGCAATTAAAAATAACAGACATCATTTTTTCTTACTTTTGACCATGAAATTTGATATGAATGATCGAAAATATTCGCGTAAACTCGTAGAAGATTTGAGTTTTTGTTTAAATTTTGCATTATTTTCTTAATTTTATTCGGCATTTATATTAATAACATATTCTGCGTTACTCACATGAATAATTACTGTTTAACAAGGATTCCATCGTACGCATTGATAGATCATCTAAATGGCAGATAGAAGTACACGTCGTGCATGACTCGAATCTAAACAATACAATATATTCTGTTTATTTCCAGATTTAATCTTTTTCATAAAACAGGCTATAATCACTGTCGTTGTATCTCATTGGACTTTCAAGCTACATAATTACTACCATCAAAAAACATATCAATGTATTTTGTTTGGTTGTCAATAAATACAAATGACTAAATCTTAAGAAGTAGCTCAATGCTGTTTATTGTTTCGTTCGACTCAATCTATTTATTGTTTCTAATGAAAATAATTAGTATAAGTTACATATCTTAGTGTATCCAAATTGATCTTAAGAATTATGAACCGAGACAAGTAACTAGTGAATGCCAAGTCATAGTAACGTGAGGCATAGACAGTAGTTTCAAGAATTCATGTCTTTCATGAACGATTGATTAATGGTTTGCAGTTGTATGAAAACATAAGAGATGATCTCATGAGACAAATAATTAGTACAGCTGAATTTGGTCGAAAGTAAAATGTTGAAGTTTGTATTTCAATACTTTACAATGCAATCGAGTAAGTTGAACAATCAATATTTTCTCTAATAGACATATAATTTTCTTTCTAGTTGGAAAACCTCTCAATTGAATATTTTCATCTGTCGATTGAAAAATATTGAATAGACTCGATTCATCAATTAATATTCAATCGAATCTTGTTCGTTATGTTCATAACAGTGAAGAGTAAAACTTATCATTCATGGCGAATATTTTTTTCGAGTAACTTTTAATTTTAAGTCCATGATAATATCTGATTCTTTTCTCTCTTTATGTTTCGTAATCAAATATTTATAAACAAATGTTGGAATAATACTAGTTCGATGAAATAATTTATAGCGTAATCTAGCTCTATCTCTCTCTCTCTCTTGTTTTGTTCCGATTTCATTCCCTATCGGGTCGATTTTTGATGCAATAATATCAACTACGTATTTCCTTACAATACGATTGAGTTGTGCCCCATCTGGTGTCCTAAACTATCATTCATACATGTTCTACGCCAATCGAGAAAAACATCTGTGGAAACTTTCGACTATGCAGAACCGAAGAATATCTTAAGAAAAAGAAATATAATAGGTTACATCAAATATTGCAATCATCGCTGTAAAGATATGACAATTTTCTTATTAACAGCTAAAAAGATGACTGGCTGGTATAAGAATTTCGACAATAGTATGTTTCCAAATGTTCGAGAATGTTAACAATAGGCTTTTGTCAATCGTTAGAAAGAAAAATGATTCTTCAACTATTGAAATTGGTGCAATATGTTAGGTAATGCATGAAAATAGCTATTTGAAAAGGATTTGTTTTATTAGCTTGTCGCCCACGTAGTTAATTAAGAAAACAAACGAATTAAAATTTTCAGACACAGCTCTCCAGTTACCATCTGTGATAGCAATAAAAAATACCGAGCACCTTGACTTTTTTCTTTTTACATTCTTAATAAAGAAATATGAAGGACGTTCTACAGACATAAAGAAAAACGTTTATCGATGATATCGGAAAAGTTATCGCTCGATTTTAGTTCACCACAACGTTCTATATGTAAACTTGAATGAGCTATAAATTCAATGATTCAAAGAATTCCGATAGTAAAGCTATCGTCGTTGAGACATTATGCTGTCAGAATATTATTGTAGGTAAATCTGTTGATCTATCTTCAGATACGCTAGAAAAATTCAGTTTTATATCTCGACTTCCAATGTGACAAAGAAACGAATTTCTTTGTTCATACATTAATATATAACAATGAAGTCATCTCACCCTCTCCACTGTGCACAGCTACGGACAGATCTGATCTTTGTTTTATTTCAAGAAACGAACAAGTAGAAAAGATCAGAAATCTTCACTGTCATTAACCTCGACTATAATCTTTCAGCGTGCTTATAGTGAAGATGAAATTCAGAAACGAATTTTCTGTATAGGACTTGATAATGGCATGAAGCGTTAAAATGAAAAAAATTTACGCTGTCTATTTCGTGTCTCAACACGAATAAGCAAAATATCGAATATTTTTCAATGTATTCGTGGACCATTTAGATCTGCATGATGTACTGGACTCAGAATCTGAAATTATCTAAACAGTTTGAAAACTTTTCTTTTTCACCACATCCTTCAACTGGTTCGTTAAGATTCGAATGAACTGACTCGGCATTCAAGTATTGCAACTAGCTACGTTTTTGGAGTGTTGTCACGATAGGTAATGACGCGATTAATATGAATGAGGATGGCTCATCATTTTTTCAATTTAGTCATAGCCTTTGCTTGTCATCCAATAAAGCTGATTAAGTTAAAGATTTTGAGAAGAATAAGCATTAGTGCTTCGGAGATTATTATCCTGGTATACGATAAAAATAATGTTGAAAATCTATCGTAAACATGTCGTGCCCATAACAGGTTTCTTTGCTGGTTAAAGAAAACGTCAAAATAGTAGTTATGATAACCGTTTAGGGAAAACGAAAATAGATGAAAGGCGATTGCTAGCACGATCGAGAATAAATAAACAACGAAGAGAAAAAAATCTTCTGTTTGAGATACAGAACAAAACAAGACAGACAACTCGTCCAATGATCGATTATTCTAGCGAGAAGGCTCTCATATGGTGGAGATTTTGCGCTTGATGTATTTATGTTTTTACTAATTAACTAAGGCTGATTGATTATTTCGTTGTGTGCAATTATTTTTATAGATTTCAAAAGAACGTATCATAGAAACATCAATCCATCGTCATGGTATAATAGACATAGTGATTGATTTTAATTTAAAAGTCATTTTAGGTACGCACTTGGTACATGGACGATTGCACTGATAATCTACAGGACGAACATATATTAGAAGAAGTTGATACTGTAACATTATGTGCTCGCACAGGTGTTGGCGTGTGGTATTTTCACCCGGATCAAATCCTTGTTGGACATGAAAGTCCATCACTGATTAAACTAAAGCTTGATCGAGGGTGAGTACAAAGTGTTTCCACGTTGTACGCGTACAGTGATCTATATTTCGTTTCTAATAGATATACATACGAAGATGAAATTAAAATTGAAGCATCAATGGAAAACTATCACGACAAGATGAAAATTTTTCTTACTGAGCATATTCATTCTGATGAAGAGATTCGTCTTGTACTTGAAGGTTCTGGTTATTTTGATGTACGAGATCATGATGATAAGTGGATGAGAATTCATGTTTTTCCTGGTGATTTAATTATTTTACCTGCTGGTAAAAAGAAACTTACGTTCCATTGTATTTCTTTCATGATTAACAGGTGTTCTTTGTTACATATTTTTATCATTTAGGAATCTATCATCGTTTTATACCGGATAAACATAATTATATTTGTGCTAGAAGATTTTTTGTGGGTCAACCTGTTTGGACTCCAATCAATCGATCCGATGCGGATTTACATCCATCTCGTAAAGCTTATATTGAACATCAGTATCGTGCAGGTGTGATCGATACGAACAAAACGTTTACTGATATTATTTCATAAAGAAAACAAGAACGGTTCATGTTTACTTTTTCATTCTCTATGTTATTTTGTTAACTTGCGTTTGACATTTTTTTAAGACTCTACTCAGGACAGAGAGAATCTAAAGAAAATTAAGTTGTCAAATTATAAGACAAAATCTTAACTTTGCGCCAACAATGATTAAAATAGCATGGTATGATTCTTCAAATTGAAAAACTAGTCACGATTAATACTAGAATTCTTGTTGTGCTTGATACACTTCACTTCACGTCTAAAGAATTAAGCTGTATCAAGAATGAGTTGATTATCAATTTTGTTTTGCATGTATTTTCGTCGATTCAGAACGTCAATTCACAAACAAATCAAATATGGGCAGCAACAGTCAACAAGGTTTTATGTTAAATAGCAACATGGTACCCATCGGTATAGAGGAAAAATGAAACGAATCAATTGATCATTTTCATATGATTGACTTTTTCTATATACACATATATTTTATGATGAGTCTATTTGTTTTAACTCGATTAAGATGAATGGTATGCATAGTTCATAGTTCGTCGAAAATAATCGCTATTGTATGAGAGCCAATCTATTGGTCCTAGGCTAGCAAGTTTATTATTAATTATTCAATGCAATTTGAGATCAATCAACAAAGCGTGATCTTATTGTTGGCGCTGAATTCGTCGTGAATAGTGCAATAAAAACAAAAGACGATTCTCTTTTATTTACGTATTTGAGCAAATAGAGGTTTCGTGTACTTTATTGTTTTTCTTTTTCCTTTACACAATACTTCGTTAAAATATTTAGCTTAATAAAATAATTGAATTTTTAACCTAATAAAAAGAAAGAAAATGCTTTAATCGGGTTTCTAGTCTGTCTGTTCCTTATTGATTTAACTGTTCAGTTAATTGGAATGAACAAAAACAATAGTTGCATGTTGAGGGTCAGTATAAAATGCATACATTAAGGATCTGGCAACAGACCACATATCATATTAGCTGGCAGAGCTTTGTCTAAAACAATAAAATAAATATAATAAAAAGCTTTTTATTAGGAACATTACCGATTTGATGTGGATAAGCAAGTTTGAGTTCTCTCATTAATTTTGCAAATTCTTCACGTGATTTTATTAAACGAGTATTAAATTTTTTTTCTTCTGCAACTGTTGAACTCGTTTGACCTAGTGAATAAAAAGAAACTGAAAATCCTCTATGATTTTTTTCTAATGGGATTACCCGTATAGTCATGTCCAGGATATACAATAAAATGATCTGGTAACGTAAATATACGTTCATGAATAGATGTATAAATTTTGTCGGCACTTCCTTGTTGAAAATCAGTGCGTCCACAACCTCGTATTAAAAGACAATCACCAGTAAATACACTTGATCCTTTATGCCAAACAAATGTCATGCATCCTATTTAGTAGAATTCACGTTTCTATTATACGTATGTGCTTATAGAATTTTAAAAGCAATCCTCTACCATTCGTATGCCCAGGTGTTGATCGGCATTCAACTATTAAACGTTGACTTTTGTCATTTTTATCGCCAATTTCAATTGCTTCCCCATCTTCAACATAAATATCTGCTTTTCCTCCACTAGCTTTACTAATCACGCTACGACATCCCGGTATTAACGTTTTAAGACGACCACTTCCTGTTATATGATCAGCATGAACATGCGTATTAACTGCAACAAACAATGAAAACAATCGTTTATTAGTCTACGATTAAAAACGTACTCGCATATCGTAACTGTAAACCGAGCTGCTTAAGAAGTTGCATATCGCGTGCAACTGTTTCAATGACTGGATCAATAATCAAAGCCTCTCGAGTTTTTCCATCAGCTACTATGTAAGTATAAGTTGATGTTGTTTGTTCGAATAACTGAGTAAATAATATGAGTTCATTTTAGAAATGATTACGGAAAAAGAAAATAATCGTCCCTACTTGTCGAACAAACGATCCGTTCGATAATGCTCGATGACTTTCTGTTGTGATGCAAGCATTACCAACTTTTTTCAGAAATTGATTCAATGAACGAATAAACATCTACAAAAAGTTTTCTATTTTTATAGATAAGTATACACATCTATCGACTGTATGTATATTCCAAAATACAAATTTTTTCAAAGATCTTTCTCTGGTGAAAGTTTTTCGTTATTATTTCTTCTTTTTCTCTCCTTTGCTATCATACTTCTGATTGCGAACGCATTTGTTGACCTCACACAGACACACTCTTGCTGTAACTCGATCAACACAGAAGAGACCAACTTCTACTACTATTCGTGGATGTGCACTCGCACACGTCACGTAGACACACTCGTTTCTCGCCGGATACGAGCAAAAGCGAGTAATAGGCAAAGAACAAACGAACACGATCGACTTGCGCCAGTCACCGTCGCTAACGCTACCGAGTGATGAAGAAAAAAGAGACAAACATACAAGCTCGCAGCACCAACCGACAACGAGCGAACGAGCCGTCGCTGCAGCGCCGACTCGTCGGTTGTCGTCGTCGTCGTGTTTCATTCAGTCCGTCATCATTCATTTCTCTTCTTTCCCTCTTTTCCCTCTTCCACCGAGCGAGCACACACGCACGCACATACAGTGCTCGCACATCTATCGTCTGTCTTTCGTCGTCAACTACGCTGAATCGGACTCTTATTCACGTAACTCATACTAAAGTACGCGCGAAGCTAGAATGGCCGCTATTACAAACACGAACACATCTACTAAAGTCATACGTATTCAAGAAGATGAAAAGGAATTATTGTTCCGTCTACGTGAAATTTATGGTTAGTTTTGTCGTCTACCTATTTGCATACTATCAATAGAACTAAAATAAGACGTAATAATTTAATTTTTCTTTGTATTCAGGTAATGATTATAAAAAATATAGTGAATACATCAAACGAGAGACCAATGTACCAACAACAATTAAAAAAATATATAAATTACTCGATGAACGCAAAGCTTATCGACGTATTTCGGATTATTTTCATCGAGAACGGTAAAATGACGTTGTTTTTTTTTCTGCTAACCAATATACATTACATATGTATCCTGATATATCTATGTATATATTTGAGAAAAAAAGGATCCCTTCTTTTTCATTTCGATTTAGTATGTTGACGGAAATGATATATGATCGGAAGGAAATCATTTCTCGTACTTGAATTTCTAAGGTGTAAAAAATTCTATAAAACTGCTAAGTTGTCATGCATCCGAGTGGAATCATGCTTATTTAATTTTAAGATAATCGAACCTCGTCAATGATTATGCATCGTACTATTCTTATATTCTGCACTAAATTGAGAAACTAAATAGTTGTTTTTTGGCTTCTCGTAGAAATTCGACTTAATGAAAAATCTGAAAATGGTGAAGGCAACATGACAACACGCCCACATTCATGAACACGAAAATAATTTTAAAAAAATGACACTTTACTTCAATTAGAATGAATGAATCTTGATGAGAGATAATGTAGAAAATAGAAATCGACCTATTAACTTCAATTAACGAGAATTGTAGCTATAGATATTCTATTGAATTATTCTTAATTTTTAGTGCTGCGAAAAAAGCCAAAGATTCTCGTTCAAATGGTATTAATGGATCATATACTCGGTCATCGACGCGCGGTATTACTCAAGTGCCTGAGCCCATCTCGAATCTTCATGTAGATCATGACATGGACGATGACGATGAAATAGATAATGACGATGAAGATAATGCTACAGGCACGGATAATGATCAACAGCAACCTTCAAGTCCAACAATAACAAACGGTAGTGATGATCATAGTAGTACGCATCATGCTGTAAACAATGATGATGAACAATCACAACAGCAACAAACTCGCTCCTCACTTATGATATCTTCGGTTCATCAACGAAAACGAATGTTACCAATGACAAATCATAGACGTCCATTGTCACTACCACCACCACCGTCTTCATCGTTTCATTCATCTACAACGGATAGAAAATCAGATTTATTATCTGTACGTGCGCACCTGGAAAAAGGTAAAAAAAGAAGAAAACAAACACTAAGAAAAATTCATCCTTAATTTCTCACTTTTGACAGCTCTAAATGAACTTGATCGTGCTATCATATCAAAAGACGAATATAGTAATGATGAACACATTGGATCGATTCCATTAAGCAGTCATCCGTTAACTAACGGCCATCGTCATTCAAAATTAGATGACATTGTTCGATCATTATCTAATGTTGTCAATCAACAACAAGAAAATGCTCGATCAATTATAGATGAATCATCCGTTTTATTAGTTGATGATGAACAACAACAAAGAGAAGATAAACAATCAGAAAGACTATCAGCATCAACACAAGAATCGATTATTAATGTTTTAGAACGTTTAAATGCTCTTGTCGATCGGGGTAATTCGATTTATGATCGCGTAGAAAGTATTTTGTCGGAATTGTGACAACTCCTTTTTTTTTGTTTTGTTTTTCTTTCAATTTTTTTATACGTTCTTGAGAGAATTGTATATAGAAATCTTAACTACTATATCTGTTTCACTTCTGTTTCTTTTTGTCTTTTAAAATAACAGAATCTGCTCGAGAAAAAAACACCATTAAAGAACTTTGGTTATGCTAAATCAATCGATGAAATTTCTACGTTGAAGCATTTATTATGTATCATATTTCAAATCTGTGAATCAATCATTGAATTCATTGAGTTTGAAATATTAAACAATATATAAAATGTCTAACATAGAATTTTCGTTGTTAATTACAATAAAAAAAAACAAGTCAAAAAGAATAGTATAACTTTTCAGTGAGGTTATCTCGAGACTAACTTTATTTTGATTTTTATCTTTTTTTAAATGTAAAGTTTGATTAATTCATCACTAACAGCCGATGGTGTTAACAAACCAATATCAGTAAATAATAATGTAATGTAAGCCGGTGGTGTGTAATCAACAAGTGGATGTTCAATAGCAAGACTTTCTTCATCTGAACACGCTCTTCTCGATGATTTGTATTTAAAATGATTTGGCAGATCTCGATTATTTAATGGATAGATTCGAACAAATTTGAACGATTCAGCAGCAACATAAAATGGTTTATTCATTTCATGTGCTGCAATAGCTAAATTAAATGTACCAATTTTATTTATGATACCTCCACTTTCGACAACAGCTTCAGCCCCAATTAAAACAAATGTCACTTGCTCCATTATGTATGCAACACTTGCATCTAATATACAAACTGTCGGTATACCGATAGCTTCTAATTCATCTTTCATCTTCAAACCACTCTTATCAGGTTCAGATTGAGTGACAAAGACTCTGAAACGCGTAAAGGTCGATGCATATTTCAGTAAAGTAAGAACGGCACGTGAAAACGAATGCGTTAAAATGACACATCCGTCAACAATAAATTGTTGACTATATTCACAAATACGTTGTCGTGATAATAGAGCTCGATGAAGAAAAACTTGACCACGTTCAATTAATTTTTGACGGCATTCATCAATAGCGTATGCATCCAATTTGGCTAATGTTATGAAACATAAGAATAGTTCACACCCTGATTTAACACATGGCATGGATGAGTCAGTTTCAGTTGTTAGTAAGTATACAGCTGCTTTAAGTTCGCGTGACAATTCACTTAATGTACCAGCTGATGAGCGCTTTATAACATCAAGTAGCGTGCGAATAGCTGTTATCGCTACTGATGTTCTAATGATTAAAAGAAAAACAGAAGAAACATGAAGAAAAAAACGATAGATGAAGAAGTATATTAAATTTCTATTCATACTCAGGTTCTTGTTGTCGAATCGATGTGAAATATCGAATTGTTGTGTCATCATCCATGTTTCTTTGTTCGCTCAACGATGGTGGAAATACTGCCTCGTTTGTCATCTAAAATAAGGTTAACAAAGATGATGCAATGAAGACTTGACGTCACGAAATATTTCAAAAGTAATTTTGCAAATCTATCAATGGGACGTTGTCATTTGTACTAAGAAAGTGAATGCTGAATAAAAAGAACACATGATTGGCCACAAAATTCTAACAGATTTAATGGTGTTTACAGTTCAGCCGACAACGACAGAGACGAATCAAATTTAATCAAGTAATCAAGAAGAAAAAAACTTTGATCCGCTAACTAAAGTAGCTAACATACTTCGATCTCGATAAAGCTGCTTCATATCATGGATAGGTTTATTTTTTTAATAGGATAAACTATAGAATATAGGGAAGTAAGTAGAGTGTAAAGCATAAGAATAAGGACCATCAACATAATCAAAGTATTAAGTTGAAATGGTACGATGTCAATAAATTTCACTACTGATCATTTACTTGTCAAAGTGAGCAGACAAAAACGGCGATTTTTCACATGAAGCCTTGCTAGAATGATATATTTTCGGCTGCATCGAAACTTTCATTTCTTAATGTTGATTGGTATGCTAAACTTGTATGCGTAGACGCCTTTATATTTAAAACTACAACTGAAATTATTGAATTATTTTTGTAATTTTGACAAATCGGAAGATAGAAAGATTCTTCTGGCTAACACTAATTCATGTCAATCGAAAGACGAAACTCCACAATATAGAATTCTGTTTTATAGCAATGATAGAATATTTTCTTTTATTCTCAATGATTGAAAAAACTACTGTTACATCCTTGAAGTCCAATAGAATCTAGAATAAAATTATTCATGCACACTGTTAGTCATAAATTTACTGCTATAAAATTTCTCATAGATTGAAAAAGAAATTCGTAGTACAAAACAGAGTCAAGTGTGTCATTCTTACGGATTCATATATCATGATGAAATTATTTTTCACTGATTCAATAATACTTTCCTCCAACGGACTTTATTGACAAAGTTTGTTTTCTTCCATCTCTTTGAATCACTTTATCTTCATTAATTCAAAACATAGTTTGTCATGGTGAAAGATAAATAAATAGAAATCCATTCCTCTTTAATTTTACGTTCCTTATCATAACTTGAAAAACAACATCCACGACAAAATCTCTAAAGTTACTCAAAAACAACCCTTTTTTTCATTTTAAATCATCTACTGAGATGAGCTACGCAAAGCAAGCCAAAACTAATCAAAATCATCACACCTTCGCTGATATGCATTTCAAAGCAAATTCGTTACATGATACAAATGCAGAAGATATCTCAATTGCAACTTCAATGATTATTCAAAACGTTGATTTCGACAAAGCACACCTAAACGATCCTATTCAGACGTTAAAACCCTTGGAAAATCTACTAGCAAATAAACCACAGGTACCAACACGATATGTATCAGCAAAAATTAATAGTGATAGAACAATATTAAAAAAAGTAACTTATCAGAAGAACGATATTCCATCAAGAATTAAACAACATAAAGAAGATACTGTTCTTCCTACGATAACTAGTAATAACACGCAAAATAAGCAACGATCAAAATTAGAAAAAATAAATAATATTTCATATCTAGATAAACCTACTGATGGCACTATTACTTCCAGTTCAGCAACAATGTGTAATAATCTGAATAAAGGAAAAGATGCTGCTGTCACTCATAACATGAAAACCATTCGTCCTCTTAGTCATAACCAAACAAGTAGAATAGGAGATTTAACAGCCGATAAACAAGAAAAAACAGTCGACAACCAAGAAACGCGTGAACTATTGAACAAAATAAAATATGGTCCCAGTGGAAATCTTATTGGTCCAATGCCACTATCCCTACAAGTATGCTATGCATTCTTAAAGTTGAAATCAGACGAAAATTATTAATCCATTCATTTTTTCTAGGCATGTCGTTTTGAATTACCGTTCGATTTAAAATTACTCGAAACACTGACACCACTGGATTATCTATCGAGCTATTGCCGTTTATCGTCACGTCGCAAATATGAGTTTAATCGTTTATTTGAGAAATATCGAAATAACAATAATCTATTTGAACTATCCGATTTACAAAAGTCATTAGTTTCCATACATAAACAAAATTTTACATGTGAAAGTTTTCATCATCTTCGTCAGTTAATTGCACTAGATGATCGTGAATATCAATTTGATTTTCCTACCTATGCTGGCATATTAGCATTATATGAACGTATTTTATATTACTCAATAACGGTAGATCACGATTATGATGACATATATATAACAAAACATGCAATAGAAAAATGTGATTTCGAAGGTTTAAAGAGAAAACTCGCTGGATTCACTGTTAATGATATTATGTTACGATTAATACGTGCACTATAGACCTATTATCAGAGAAAGAGACAAGATAAAATAAAATTTCATATATCCTTGAAAAGTATGAAAACATTAGAATACTTATTCCAGAATACGCTTTTTAACTCTCGATAAATTCCTTTTATTCGATCGAAATAGCTTATATAGTTATTTCAAAGTATGATTTTAAGAATAAAACTTAAAGCTTCTAACTGAAACCACAATCAACATAAATATAACTTTTACATTCTCGACTTTGCTTCGGTAACGAGAGTAGGAAAAACTCTCAATTATAGTCGATACCCACAAGATGAAAGTAATAATATTCCTATAGATTCGGTACTACGGAAGCGTTGTGAGCCATTATGTACAGAGGAATAAAAGTCATAATCTACTTGAAAATTATGCGTGCCTTCATCTGAAGATATCATATAGTCTCATTGAATTGGATAGATTTATAAAAATGTCAATTTATGGTGGCTATCTTCATTGACATAACGTGACTCTCTAACATGCATTTTAGCTTTAACAATGATCGTATATGATCACAATCGTAAATGATTATCATATACAGTATTTCAGATACCACATTTGAAGTCATAAAATTTTCATATGACTGCCACATTTAGATTTAACTTGCTAAATTTATCGTTGATAGTAGAGTAGAGTGGTAAGTTTTCATTTATCAAAATAAATAAATAAACAAAATACTATCGACTGCTACTGTGAAATATTCAAGAGAGAAAAGATAACGTTTTTGATAAAGATAACGAATACACAATGGATTTTTTCTTCATGATTTAGATTCCTCATTTTCTAAACTTTACAATTAGATTAAATATTCTATTTATAACTCTTGACTTTCCGCAAGCTTCTATGACAACTGCAACACTTTATAGAAACTTTTTCATTGCTTTTAGTACCCACACCCTCGAGCATTTACGTATATAGTAGGAGTCGGTTGATAATCGAAAAAATTGCAAAACTAGAAAACTACAAGAACATAAAACGCATTCCAAACATCTTTGATAAGTTTCATACAGTAGGGTATGTCTCATGAATCATTTCACTATAAAGAAGTCTTTGTATTTTGAACAACAAACGATACTATGAGAATCTAAATACTGGAACCCGATAGGAATTATCAAGTGTTGCAATAGTTCAAATTTCGTGTTGTCAATGTCGCATAAGAAATTAAGATAATACATGTCAGAAAGACATAGCTCATCTGATCTTTGAACTTGAAGATACAATCATGGTGGATCAATTCGGTCGACTGAATGATCATCACAAACTACCTGAAACGTAAAAGAAAACGACGACAGTAATGACGAAAAACCATAGTCGTTTTTCAACGGTATTCCATCAACTAGTATGGCGAGATGTTCTTCCCCGGAACGATAATCAGCCACGTTTAAGATCCTTTCCGTTGAAGTGTGCTAGACGGTCGAAATCATATATTTTCCTCATTTATCATCCGAAATCTCACCGTTTTTCGTCGTCAATGGCGGAGATTCTTTCCGTCATTATATAGTTTTTCTCAATAGCTAATATGTTTTCACGTGACAAAATCTTTATTTTAAATAAAACAAGCTCCTTACACAAGGGGATTTCGCATCGTTCTCCAGCTCTTAACGAAATAGCTCCCACATTATTTTTATGTAAAAACGTTTCACCAGTTACTTTTCGTCGTTTTTCTTGAATAAAAGCAAAATAAATTTACCGAAATAATTAGAAAAAATTATATTAAAACAAATAAATATTATTAAGTAAAGAAATGATCCTTTCTTAATTAAATACAAAATACTTTCTATTTAAAGATTAGTAAAAATGTTATTTTAACATAATAAAGAAGGAAGTTTCTGTCCAAGAAAGTAATACTTATCCTTAGCTGTATTCTTCAATTTCATGTAAATAAAAATATTTTGTTAGAAAATGTAAACATTGTCATTTAACAAACTATTCGATTGAACTCAAATGAAAATTTTAGGTGCTTAAATAAAATGCATTGTTCGATTCTGTCCAATACAGAATTTTTTTCTTCAGCATCAACTAATAATACAATTTTAATGTGAAAAAGTCAAAATTTATAAAGACTTCCTTAACAGTTCATTCTAATTTTCAAACGAACGAATGGTTGAATGCGATTTAAGAGGCGCTACAATCTCTCTATATAACAGCAGTGTTCATTGGATTTCCTTTTTATGACATTCTTACGAGGGAATGGCCCCAACTTGAAAATCTCTTTCGAAATGCGACTCAGTTGACAAAAGGTAATCGAAGATGCTGAGTCCCAATATGACAACCGTTTCGGCTAACGTTTGAGTTTGAGCCGATTTTTTGAAAACCAGGTCTTCAGACTCAAAAACCTTTTGAAACAAAAAGTTTTTTCGTATGTCCATATGAAAGAGCATAGCACAATACCTGTGGAAAACTATTTTTCAAGATGAATAGATAGATTTTAATCTTCGCTCTTATGTTAAAATACGAAAAAGTGAGGACGAAAATCTTTCCAAATTCAAGATTGTCAGCTGTTTTCTTCGTTCCTTCTAGACGATTGTTCGTAGAGAGTTAATAGCTTACAGGCATCCAAAGTGTTGTACGAAAGATCTCATAAAGCACTAGATTTACCAAGCTACAATTAATCACATATAAATGAAACAATTCCTTCGTTTCAGAATTTAGAGTGCACCAGACCTTATTGGGCTCGCAGACCGATAGACCCAGAGACGAAAACTCACATCCGCATCCTAAAACAACACATAGGATGTCTGTAAGCTACTAACTCTTTACGAACAATCGTCTAGAAGGAACGAAGAAAACAGCTGACAACCTTGAATTTGGAAAGATTTTCGTCCTCACTTTTTCGTATTTTAACATAAGAGCGAAGATTAAAATCTATCTATTCATCTTGAAAAATAGTTTTCCACAGGTATTGTGCTATGCTCTTTCATATGGACATACGAAAAAACTTTTTGTTTCAAAAGGTTTTTGAGTCTGAAGACCTGGTTTTCAAAAAATCGGCTCAAACTCAAACGTTAGCCGAAACGGTTGTCATATTGGGACTCAGCATCTTCGATTACCTTTTGTCAACTGAGTCGCATTTCGAAAGAGATTTTCAAGTTGGGGCCATTCCCTCGTTCGATCATATAAGGATTTTGAGGATCAATAATATCTACCCAGTTTATTGAATCCTATACTAGATCCTACCAGATCTGATCGGATCCGACCAACCGACGAAATCCTATAGGAATCATGGTTGAGGAATGAGTATCAGATCTGACTGAAAAACAGTGATTTATTATTTGATTGTCAATTCGTACCTGATGATGTTATTAGAGGTCTGTTAGAACCCTATACCGGGGTTTTGCTGGATTCCGATAATCGGATCCAATTGGATTCCAATCCTAAGTATTCGAATGTCGTTCCGCAACCAGGATTTCGTCTGTTTTATAGAATTTCACCATAAAATCCGATCGGATCCGATTAAATCCAGTTATCGGAATGAATCTCCTGGGATGGGCAGTTTGGAACTATTTCAATAGCCCCTTGCTATATTTAAAACCTGTTCTGGTCTCATATCCTATTCTGAGAAGAAAAATTAACTTCTGTGTTCGAAATACAGTGAATAAACACGAAATCGTTTTTGTCCTACTAGTTGGCTATAAAAATATCGCATAGTCGTTTCAAATCTTTTGACTTCCAAGTAAATAGATCGGAATTGAATTTTTTTGAAATCGTATCTCAATACTGAGTTTCGTTCTTATGTCGAAAGCACGAGACAACTTCTTCTAGTTTCTTTGTACTCAAATACTAGGACATCTCACATAAGTTTCAAATAAACCTATGTGTGTGAGTCAAAATTTCGAACATCTAACTACTTGTAACGATGGCTGTTTTGCATGTCAAGTGTCAGATCAAAGTGTACAAAAACATATATCCAGAACCATACGAACGCACTGTTAGAATCTGTCGCTTGGTTAAAAATGTGTGCATACGGTGACACATGTGCTTTCATCTTGTAAAATTCTATTAGGTAGCGTGAATGTAAATTTATTGATTAGGAAAAAATACTCTGATGAAGTAAGAAAACAATAAGATATAAAGTCATGGTTATTTATTGATTGGATTGAATTCAAAACGAATCATATAATATATGTTGAAGATCTATATGATAGATTGGCGAAAACGAAATAGACGAGAGATGTTAAATTAGTAGAAATGAAAAATAACAACCAAGCGTAAAAATTATGTCTGGATTGATGTGTTGGTTAATAGAAAATATGATGAATACTAACCTATTAAGGGCTAGCTTTTTCATTGATATAAAAAATGTCGATTCCCAGCAGTTACGACAATTCATGAATAAATCTTGTTTAATTAAATCGTATGAGAATAGTAAATTAATAAAATAGTCATTCTTCGATGGGAGACTAGAATCAGTCACCGAACTCATCATAATCTGAGTCACTTTTAGTGTCATCAGATATGTAGGATCCCACTAAAATTGAAAAGAAAGTTGTTCATGTAACATGTAAAAGCTTATTTACTTAGTGCTTTTCTTCGTTCCATAATCAATTCACTAATAATCGATTCGATATTACGTTGTACGTCAATCTTTCCTCGATTTGGAGATGATGCTGTCAATAGAGCTGATCGGTCTGTTTCAGACTAAAATTAATAAAAATAAATTACAGTTTGAAGAACGTGCGAATGCCTACTTTTAGTTTAGTTTTATTGAAGTCAACGATCCCTTGATGAAATGCATTAGATGGAGTGGCTGATGATGATGAAAATGATTCATTTGTTGATTTTACTGATGAAAAATTCGGAAGTGGAGGAGTTGGAGGAATGTTGGAATTCATTTTCTGATTTTCTTTATTGACCTGTATTGTCGGTGTTGCAGTTTCTGTCTGTAAATACTTGTTATCAGGTGTTTTAGGACAAGGTCTCAGTGGAATGATCGGTGCTCTTGATCTGTCGGGAACGTTTGATTTATTAGATGTGTTCGGCCTTTCAGAACAAGTGACACTTGTTGTTCGATAGATTGACGATGGAAAAGAAATATCTTGGCGTGGACGACGTTTAGTATTGTTTCTTCTATTTATTAAATATGTGCGTGGAGGAATCTCTGGTGGACACTCTAACATGCCATGCCGTCCAATGTCATCCTCTAGCGGTTGCTCTACAAAATAACATAGAAAACATTAGTTTTTTAAGTTCTATTTCTAACTGAAAAATGATTTAAAAAGCAAACAATTATATATCTTACTACCAAATATTTTCATCAAGCGATCACTATCGGTATGTTTTACTGTGTGTAGCACGTAGGATTTTTCTTCCGATGATACACGCATATGAGATAGCACTTCCTCGAATAATTCTCTGTAGGCATCATCAGTAACGAAACTCTATGAGCGAAAATAATCAAATGGGCTACAAATCAATTTAAAAGCACATACCTCTCCCGGCTGCGCATGAATAATATGAACAAAGCTAAGCAAAATAAATGTATCATTATAAACTAATAGTTTAAATGAAGTTTATTTCAAACACCTCGAATGAATCGGTGCCGATATAGCTGGTGCATTATCCTTGCTTTTTTTTTGTTGTAGATTTTCCCCTATGTCAAATAATAATGATACGTTATATTTGAAGAAAGAAAAATGATCTTTTCTCCGAATCTCGAAAAAATACCATCACAATTCGGTAGTGATAAGATTGGTTTGCTTGTATGATTTGATAATATTTGCATTTCATTGATTGTATTCGATGCCATTGACGTTTGTTGTATGTTTCCTGATTCTTCTAGTTTTCGCTTCTCTAGTATAGAAACATAGAAATTCGAATAGAAAAATATTTATTGTACTTTGTCGAGCGTCTTGCTTTGTATGGAAAAGATTACAAAACGTTTCTGCTTCGATTCGATCGATAAAATTTATACCGACCCTACCATTCTATATGATTTGATAATAGAAAAATAGATAAGTCAATGAGAAAGCATATTATCCTCACCACTCCATTGAATGTATAAAAAAGATCTAATGATTTTTCAAGACGTAGTGAAGATGGAACTGTTTCTTCATAAACGGATTGTTTTAACTGAAACAATAATTGAGCAATTTCTTGATTTGTCAATAATTATCTCACTGACTCGGAGATCATATAAACGAAAACAATAAATACGTTTTTGAAAATCTTTGACAAAACATAAGACACCACATTCTTGCTGTTTCCAAACATTGTCATATCCATGTAAGATCTGAGCTGCAGTTGTTGCCAGAGTCTAGATCAAAGAAAAAAAATTTTAACAGAATCAAAAAAGAATATATATATATATATATATATGATTACCACACTATCATTTCCCAGTAGCTTAAATAAAACTTGAATTTCGTCGACTGAAAGATTGTTGGGTGGAATATGTGATGGTCGTTGTTGTTTGATGGATGCTTCCGTACCAACTAATATTGGCAATAGTGGAAAGCGTGAACGATCGTACTGGTACATTGCATCGCTCATTTAAAAAAAAACTATAATTGACTAGAATACGATAGATTGTAGAAAATCATTTATTTTGTCTCCTACGTCGGTCATGTACCCAACTGAATAACAAGAGAAACAAACATTATAGTAGATTATGTGAGCGTTGAAGTAAAAGATTCGTTCTTTTATCTTGATTGTTATATGATTAATTAAAAGTAAATTTATTGCACTAATCAGAAGCGTTCAATTCAAAAAAATTTAATGACAAGAGAAATAAAATTTGAAGCTTCTTAGATGTCGCTAGTAACTGACAACGATGATCAATGTCTTAATATGCTATGAGGATCACATATCGAATTCTTTAATATTATACTTGTAGGTAGTTGTACTATGAATTAGATGAAAATAACAGGACCATGCTTATTTCAAGAAATTTGTATGGGCATCTATTAATGAAAACAACTCTCTTATAAATGGATGTCTATCACGATAGGTATGTAAATAGAAAATGACTAGTATTTCCATGATTATCATCCGACCCGTACATGACGCTTGGCAAAAAGTACTTAGACCTGTAATTATTTTTCAAAATCATCATTTGTCTTGTTTGTGAATTTATGCTTCATCTCTCCATAGATTTCATGAAAAAAATGTGAAACTTTAGATTCTTCAAACATGAAATTAGTTAAATATCGATTTTTCTCGGTGCAATATATACAGAATCAACAAAAACAACTATTTGTTTCAATATGATGTTATTCATATCATTACGTAGGAAATCTGGATGCGATTAGAAAGTAATTCGGATTTATCAAAATATGCAAAAAAAAGATTATGAACGGCTTATTTCAACAGAACTACCAGGACGATCCCGTGGAATGCTTTTTTGCTGATTTTATTCTATTGTGTCTATTTATAGGAAATCTTCGATGTTCTGATATAAGCCTTATAGAAGTATGAGATTTAGTTGATCTATTGGTTTGATTTCTAGAGACTCGGAATCTTTGTAAAAATTTTCGTCTATGCAGAAAATTCAACTACTCAACAAGTTTCTTGGAAAAAAAACAAATCTGAGATTTCGAACAATTTTTTCGACAAGCAAAGCTTTCGAGTCATTTTTAACAATGTATACGGCTCATGAAGAACGAACGGTTCCTAATTTTGTATGGATTTATTTCTACATTATGATAAAGTATCTCTAGAACACCAAAGTGTTCCTGTTGGAAAAGAGTATCCTAGTAGAGTACATCTGTAGTTACATTACATGAAAAGCACGAAGTCGACATGAAATTTCGTTTTTATTTTAGAGAATGTCGAGTTGTTTTGCACATGACGTCGAACGGTATTGAATCAAACTCTTCAAAATTTGTCTGAATTTTTCTCATGAAATGAACGTTAAGTTTACTGTTAAAAATATTGCGAGAACACAAAAGAAAAAAATCTATCTATATTATACATACAAAATGATGCGATCGAGCTAGTTCACACAGACGTTTATAATTGCACACGACTTCTAAAAAAATTCAAATATGATTTAACTATTATGCGAGACAGAGAGAGACACAGAGACAATAAAAACTGATGACGTATGTTTTGCGACAGAATTTCAGAGTTCCTTTTCATCTGATATCATGACTTATAAAGAAATTTGACTTGTTTTTTTCTCTCTTGTATAATCATAAAACTCATGTTTGTGTTTATTTGCACAATAAGGGTCGGCCGTCTGCAATTTCGATTTGTCGCTGGGCTTTTTATATGGTTGTTTTTTACTATTGGCAAAAAGTACGTAAATGACTATTTGGTTTCTTCAAATTTCGAGTATCAATTACGCGTTATTTTCGTATGAATATTGACGCCATTATGAAATTCATCCTCAATATCGTGGAAAATGTTCTAAACCCCTACCCAGAATAGAAGGCCATCCCATATTAGAAGGTCACCCCCATAAGAAGGCCATCTCACGGTCATTTATGCGAAAACCATATTAGAAGGCCATGCTTTTTAATTAATAGTTCAGAAACTTGTAAAATGTTTTTTAAAATTTTGCTAATATTTTGCAACCTTCAGGATCATGCTTGGTCTCTACTACATTGCGTTTTAGTTTCTATACATATCTAAACAAAACTATTCATATTCTGAAAATCTTCAAGACTAAACTAAGTTTGATTTGCTTATTTTAAAACCTAATTGATTTGTTTGAATGTGATCGAATGCTTTCTGATTAGATAAAAAATTCTCTATTGTCTGAAGCTTTGGCAGGGGATGAATTTCATATTGGCAAAGAAGAGTAGATAAGACGACCAGAAAAAAAGAAATTAGAAGAAAGAGAGAGAGCAAGAATGCATCTGCTGTCAAAAATGCACCATCGTATGCTTTAAATACAGCCGAAGTTACTATCAGATATTCAAGTAGAGAGACAGCCAGAAATTATTAAGGGGAACCTCTATGGAAAAGACAGTAAATTTGAACTTATGGAAAATAACCAGTCAGTACTCCCCTTCTGGCATTTAGATATTATCCTGGGTACTGATTTCTAATCCCCCATCTGGATACGTCCCTGTATTCAACTCGGGTTCAGAAGCGAAATCGAGACGGCTTCTGAATAACACAATAAGCCCCTATAGCAAAAGTGTCTCGTTAATGAGGAAAACTAGTCCTGAAGTTCTGCAGATTGGTACCCAAAGGTCATTATTTCTAAAATTGAAGGTCGTTAAAATGTACTTGTTCGCTTAAATAATTATTTAAATTTGAATTCTGGTAATCATATAGAAATGAGTGCCGAAGGAGACTAGAAAACTAAGCTCTTGAAGAATGGAAATTAACTGAATTTCTGAAACCCTATCAGATAAATGCCTGATGTTTTATTTTCAATTCTTTTCGGTTTGATGAAAGAAAATGATATGCTCTGTTGAAGATAGAAAATAAAACATGAATTCAAATGAAATAAACGTGAAAATATTCACTTGCAAATCAATCGCAAGAGTTGGATCACATTTATCAACCGCTTCACAAACCTCAGCATATTTCAATTTTTAGCTATACAGCTCGAAGCATCAGATTAGTAAATAACGAAAAAATTAGCAAGTTTCTACTAAAAAAATTGCATTACAAGGCCATCTCAAGACGAGCGATGTGAATTTCCAAAATAGAAGGACATGGCCTTTAATTTTGGGGAGGGTTTAAGATTCAAAAATCAGTTAATTCCTTTGTATTCCACCAAAAGAACTCGCCAGTCATTAATTTAAATCTACCTGTTGATCTGCAGTAGATTTATCAATGATAAATATAATCTATAGGACTGTAGAACAAAAACAAGACATCATAAGTTAACAACTTTGGTCAATTAGTAATTTCTGCTCCCGAAAAAAGAGTATAAACTTAGGATAGGTTGCCAATGTTACTTCCTACAATCATGTTACATTATATGTGAAAATAAGATAACTTATTCTGATTCGTTTTATGAAACGAACTCGAATAAAAACGTCATAAAACATCTTATTTCTTGTTATCGTATAGTAAAAAACTCGATTATATAACAACAGCCACTTTTTATGCTCAAATCTCGAATGATTGAAGAGTGCGCGCAGGCTTGACTTCGAATAATTCTTTTTATGGTGATCACCAGTATAGATTTACTGAGTACTGCTATTAACTTTTATGCATTCTATGTAGATCAAAAGGCGTACCCCTGATTGGTCCCCTATTACGTCCCCATCAACTGGTCCCTCCTTAATTGATCCCTGATTCGTCCCCTGATTTTTTTCCCCCGATTCGTCCCCTGTCTAAGTTCGTCCCTCCCAGATTCGTCCCCACTCTAAATCGGTCCCCTATCATATTAATTGCCGCTTGATTTCAGAAAATATGAATTTCTAATGTAAATTTTTTGAAAGTCATGGATAATTCAGGGATCGATGATAATAGAGCATGGAGTCAACACTTCCTAGTGTAGGAAAATATAAACCTGTTTGTGTGCCTGGATTTGCCACTCTAGCCAATACGATTTCTTGAGCATATATTTTGGGAAATGTAGTTGTTTCTTCTCGTGCTCTTTTCTTCATATTTCCGAGAGCTTGATCCATAATAAGTTTACTTCCATCAGATAAACAACATGGAATATGTTCATTTGGTCCACGAGCAATCACAGTATTATCTCGAGACAAAGAAAGTGTACTCTTACAATTTCGTAAACGACACCGCCATTCTACTACTGTTTTCCGTTCACGTTTGAGAATATATTGAAAACCATTATAGTTTAAAACCTTACCTGTCCGTTCTGTTGAAGTAAAGCTAAGCATATTTCAATATGTTTTCAACTAACAAATCTGGATAGTAAAAGAATATCGATCAGCCACCTTTATATACTTATTCATCACATGTATCTTTCTTATAGGCTACCGGGTTATACTAAAAGAAATGAATTCAATTCTCATTGTCACTAGTTGTGCATATAGATAGTGCAAAGAATGAACGTTCTAATGTTAAATAGAGTGGGGACGAATCAGGAGTCAATTAAACAAAATAATTTTTGTTGGGGACGAATCCGGAATATATTTTCGCCAACTTTTCTACGATGGGGACGAATTAGGAATCGTTTTTTGGGTCCGAGTTTGGAGCAATTAAAAAGGGGACGAATCAGGACTAACCCGATCAAAATATGATGAAGTGATCATGTGGAATTGGAGATTGAATTTCAACATAGGATTCTGATAAATATAAATGTTCTCTTTCAAATAAGCAGATACTGATTATGTTTGGAATATATATAATGCTAAAATACGTATCTGTAATATGCTATCCATAGCATTACTATTATGTACATGTATGTAGGATGTACCATGAATATAGTTGTGATAAAAAAGTCAATATTTTGATACTGGTTCAATGAGTCGGGGTCATTTTTCGTCATTAGTAGAGGATACTTCCCAGTTCCTTTTCATTAGACAGCTGTAGCAAGAGGCTATCTTATACTTTGACTTTTCAATAAAATATACAAACATGAGCTTTCCAATTTAAGTAAAAGTAGTTCCTGTTCGATTGAAATAATCAGATTTTACTAAGTAAACTAAATTTTATGGAGGGAAGAAATTTTGCAAACATTATCATAAGGTGTTTTTGAGAAACCTTGAGCCGCCGATCGTTAATACATTTTTTTAAAGTCCTACAGTAGTTATCCTATCGGAGAAAATGAATATATTGAGGACTCAATATATTCAAGAACACTTCCACCAATCAAGCTATATTTCGTTTTGGGTTTACATCGTGTAGAGTCGTACATGTAGTATAACTTTCATTTCGAAGAGTTCATTCCTGAATATTCTAACAATTTCACTCATTGAAATTACTATTTTCGCCAGATTCGTGGACTTAATACGCCGTCAGTATGGAGAGAGAGAAATGTTTGAAAATTTTTCTGTGATTAGAATTAAAGGACATATATCACTGATGAAAACTTCTGCTTGATTGGCTGAGTGTTCTTGAAATGTTGATTTCTTAATATATTCATTTTTTTGGAAGACTTCTATTACAGGACATTTCTAACAAAGTTCACTAGAAATCGACGGTTCAACAAAATATGTTAAATTCAGCGAAATTCGATCATCTCAGGTAGGTCGAGAAATCTTACAGAGAAGAGAAAAATTCAATAATATCTAATGCAAACAAAATTGGTAAACTATTTCCAATTATTTTCACGTCTAATCAATTGTATATGATAACAACTATTGTGACTGATCATCTAAGAAGGTCATCAAAGTTTCAGTACATTAGATTTCTTTTGATTGTCTTCAATTATATTTAGACTTAAAAAGCAGGAGTAAATATGTTTATAAACACTTTCACATTTAGTGCTTTGATACGAGTATTACTTTCATTTATCAACAATCATTTGTTCTCAACAAAATTTGCTTGTAGTGAGCACAACACCACAATATTTTAATAGACTATTGTATAGAAAATGAAATCTGGATTAAAAAAATAGTTGATCACAAGCATAAACGTATAGTAGGATTAATATTAACCAGAAAACACGTTCTTTTTGTAGGCATGCAGTATGAATAGTCTCATTCAACAAATCTAGTAGACTCTGTAGTTTTTCTCTTGATTAAAAAAGTTGCCTGTGTTAATGAAGTTCTCTCATGTATCAATTTGTAACTGTTTGCTCGTCAATCCAATATATAGCAACACTTTTTGTAATCGTACTTTATTCTTGTATTGAATTTCATAATTGGCCTATCACGGTTGAAATATGTACTACATACTACAGAATGCAATGGATTATATGATAATATTACATCAATAAAAGAATCATACGGTGTGATTTATCAAGACACTTGAAGAAAATATACGTGGCATAAGCTTTTTGAAATCTTTCTATTTCACATAGATGAAAGCGAATTTCTACAGGAAAAAGTCTATTAAGCATTTTTATCATCAAGTTCAGAAGTAATACTACCCATATTTGTACGGAATATAAGTTACTCAATAGTGTCGTCTTCTATCATTAGTGTCAAGGTAATTTTTCTTTTCGATTTCTTCATAATCATTTGTATTCTTAATCAAACAGCCATACAGTTGTCTTTTTTGTGTTAAACAAAGAATTATCTTAAATGAACTATTTCTGTATGCATAACTATGTAAAATTCTGTTCTCATCCAATCCATCCCGTAACTGTTGAGGTCAATATCATGCTTTGTAGACGTTCAATTTTTTAAGCCAATCGTTTTCTTTTATAATCAATCTGTAAACAGAAAGAAAACCTCTTATTTAAAAGGCTATTTTCAAACAGTTGCAAATACTTAAACAAAAAGAAAAAACGAAATGCAACACTGTCATGTGAAGAAAAGATCGAAGTACAAGATACATGTGCGTTTACATAAAGTGAATCATTACATTTTGATAGATTTACCCTTATGAAATAATAGTGAATATGATGATAAGTCATGACCTTCGAATGATTCTAAATTGACTGCATGATAAATAAAATATGACGCGAAATTTTTGAGATGAAATGTTTCTTCGATATCCTGCTACTTACAATTCGCTAAAATTACTACTTTTTTTAAAATTTAGAACCGAAATTTGATGCTCTCTCGGAATTTAAATTCAGAATTACTTTTTGACTTGATATTAATCACCTAGAATCGACTAATTGAATGGCCACCAGAGGGATGCTCGCACAAAGACTAAGCTAGTGCTTACTGATACGAATCTTTACTTAATATTCGGATTCTCAGATATCGTTTATGAAGGAAAAAAGGTTTTTTATTAAAATTCGGTATTCGATGCACATTCTCAATATATGATTAGATTTTTTTATCTTAGCTAAAAACTGTTTTGTTGTAGATGATTAACGGAACAAATTCAAAATTCATATTTGCTTGAAACATAATATTCCTTATTCTTAGCCAGAACTTTGAAACTGTATTAACCCTGTATAAATTGAGATCATTTAATTTGCTGCGAATTCATAAGCCATGATAAGAAAGAACTAGAACAAAAGAAAATCTATTGTGATTTTTCAAAAATCTACTCTATATGCCATGCAGTTTTGGTCAAAAGTTGTTGTTTTTTCTTCTTATCTTTACTTTTTAAAGTTCAACATATTATAAGTCATCATAGCTATGCGTAAAAAGAAGACTAAATTTTGTCATATTGTCACGTCAAGGTCTCTCTACGCAGTCATTCATAAATGGATTTTTTCAGTCGAATTGTGCTGATTTTAGTCAAAGTAAAAAATCGCTATGATGAAAAATAGTGTCGTGGAAACATCTTGCCTGAAACCAATCGCGTATTTGTTTCTATCTAATCAGTTTTAAGTGGAAAATCAAGTTTGAATACATATTTCAAAAGAGTATCGAATTCTATGCGTGAAATCGCCGACTTATATTCTTTGGATTAAGTAGAAATTAACAAGAAATTGAACGCATATTTCGTTTCAAGACTTTCGCATCATAGGTCATCTTTCATTGTGCTCGAATAAAAAGAGTAAGAATGAATCTAATCTTCGGTTTATAGTTGATACCAAACGATTATAAGATGTGACTTAATGCACAGCAGTATCTGATCGAACACCCACACAAATCTTGCATACCATTATATGAAACTAGATGAGCTTATACTTGATCTGATCATAAGAAGAAACAAGAATAAAGTAGAGATCCATTTCTGTGACTTCACTTTCTCTCAATCATCAATATTATCACATATAACACTGCAAGAAGCGAGTTTCGCTGTCAATGAAAAGACTGTTCGTTTTCTTTACTATCAAGTCGAAGTTCGATTGAAAACATATCATATCCGTCACTATTATTCATGTGAAAATGATTATTATCAGAGTAGATTCTACGGAGATGATATAAATTTCTATCACGCATGACTTCATATTATTTTGATTATGAAATCAATGGCTTGAATCAACAGTGGATGTACATATTCTGATAGTAATCTGTAAGTAATTCTAGCCTATTGTAATTATATTACTGAATGATATTCAATGAATTATTTAATGCATCGTTCTACGTGTTGCTCAGACACTTAACTGTAAAGTTGCTCTTTACATTTTACGAAAAGTGCAGCATATCATAATAGAAATATGAAATAATGTATGTATAATATATGATTGTTTTCAAACATTGTTTTGTGTTTGACATGTCTACTATTGCTTATCGTATGATCGAAAAAATTACCTAAATAAAAATTTGAAAAGAAGAAAAAAATTGCCTTGACAATCTATCAAGCTTGGCCGTATAGTTATATTCTAGGACATACATGAATATCATGATAATCATCGTTGAGACTAAGGAGTCGATTCAACAGGGAAGAAAAGAACGTTCGTCAAATCAATGATTGTAGAGGGACGATTAATAACACGCTATTATTTTTTATATTTTGGCTCAGGGTAGCCTATTACTAATATACCTATGATTGTATGTATATTTACGTAGTCGAATACAAGATTGATTATTGTATCTGACCGTAAAATGTATGTTTTGTCGATTTTGCATTTTGATGAAACATTTAAAAAAAAACTGTTTGAATTAGTAAAACAGTATCGATGTGTAACAATTCGAGATTTCAATGACATGAAACTGCTCGATTGCGATGATTATTCTCACGGAAAGATATTGAGAAAATTCAAACAAACACGGAAGACAAACGACAAAATATATTTTACTGATACGATGCAGTCCGAATTTTGTGACGAAACATTTTTGATCAACTATATATTTATGAAGAAGTGATTCAATAGTTTAATTTCTTTCAACAAGAAGGTGATCTTCAACACGTCGTATAGATTCAAAAAATATTATTGGTGACCAACATTAAACTCGTTTTACTAGAAAAAGTGTTCTGTCATTGAGTACTCAACCTTCTCACTCAAATCATATGTCCATGAATTGCATGATCAATCTCTATGTTCTATGAAGACCAATTCGATTCGTAGCTTTTCGTTTGTGGACCGTTTCGAATTGTCGAACACGGTTAAAGATAATACATCCGAAGTATGTTGACCTGTGTTCAAAAAATAAGAAGCCATTTCTCTTTCATTTTGAAAGAAGATGACGATTAGTTACTGACACGATCACGTATTAGTCCGATTTTAATTTCATCAATTTTATACTATTCAGTCAAAACTGCTGTTTTTCTTTTGTGATAAGAAAACTAAATCACACAGTTGATTTGAAACATTTTCAAGATTTTCAGTTTCTTTGTTCTTTAATAAAATATTCAAACTTTCAAATTCAGAGTCAGACTATTGTCTGTCAAAATTGTTTGTGTTTTGACAGAAAGATTAAAAACTAAAGCCATTGATTCTACTAAAAGAACATACTTTCAGCTATCGTATTTAAAAGCTTTCCACCGATGAAATAAAGTTAAACAAGTTAGGTATTCCACTATTATGTAGTATCATCAATAATGTACTAGGATTCGTCTTCTCGAATACTTAATTTTTTATTCTGTAGATGTTTTTATAAACGATAGAGATTTCACGCTAATCCGTTCCACTAATAGCATGAATGCGAAATGATGACAAACGAGAAGATTTACACCGAAAGCTATTTTATTTATAGTTCATCAGTAATATCATAGTTTGCATTACTCAATATTTCACATACGTCTTCTTCTTTCCAGAAGTATATATTAACAATTAATAGTAGTGCATGCTTTCATATACGTATAGGTTTTTCTGGATCAAATTTTTCGTTTTTTCCCTTCTCCTCAAGTAAAGGGTTAACAAAAAATTAATTTTTTTCATATATGTATCTGCAAGGCGGGAGAATGATCGTAAAAAAAGCAATGAAACTCATATTGACATTGATTTATGTGTGAAGATCATGGAAATAATTTGACGCATGCTGAAGAGAAGCTTGACCTGTGACTGTGAAAAATTTGACAACAAATTTAACAGACTACCGTAGAAGTTTGCCAATATGTCTATCTAAAGATCCTGAGGTTTGATACAGCAATATTTATTAGTTTAGTCCATTGAACAGCATACTATTTATATGTCCAAATGACGACTACAATCTTTTTTTAATTAATCAAAAGCTCACATGAATTGTCATCAAAGGAATTCTATCTATCGTTTGATAGACGCTACTCGTCTTTTGAATCTAATAGCTTTTCATTCGGTAAAAATTGATGCTAAATATTCTTCGATATTTGAAATGAGACAGATGATTGTATCTATTCCTGTTTACTAGTATTAGCAGCAATTATCATCTATTTATTTTCTTACAATAAAAAGCTCTAACTCAAATTATTCGACTAAGAGTAACCATTCTTTTCTGAGTTTTTCTCCATAAGCCTCCTTCATCATTTAATACTTGTAAGTATTGCATAAATCTGATTTTGAGTTGGATTTATTATTTTATCTTTAATACGGATTCGAACAGAAAAATTCTCTTTCTGTGAGAGTCTTATTTTACACTCTTGTCTATGATTGCTGAAAACTAGTTACTTTGTTGATACATGACAATTTTTTAGAGTAGAGTTTTTCAGATATCGGCTCATACATCAATTTCAAGTTTTAGTCACGTAATGTATCGGACTAATGTTGATCATAAGAATATTGATTGGCTTTACTTATCAATGATAACAGAAATAAATCTTTATTTACTGGGAACATCGAATTTTGAAAGTAGATACTTCATCTATGCCAGATTTATGTTTAAACTTGAACATTAAGAGACATCGTTGCTCAACTAGAATGACAATATGTCTACTATCATCGTCTTGGTTTAAGAAATAATTTGTCTATGTTCAGAATTCTTCTGATATCTTCTAATTTACTCGGATAGCTCGAATTCTGACTACTTTAATTTTCTCACATCTATGAACTGACATAGTCAGGTAAGTATAAATGAATGAGGTGCTCACGCGATGAGAATGGTCTAAACATTGCATTTATTATAAATAGGCAGAGCGGGAAATTTTTAAAACTACAAGGGACAGGAATACATAATGATAGATTTTCCCTTTGAACATAAGAAATTTATGTTTTGATTTCCAAGTTTAGCTATTAAATAAGAACCGGTACACACTTGAATATGTTTTCTGTAGCTAAGCACACCATTGGTTTTGTTTTTCTAACACGTGATGCTAAATTGATATCACTCCGGATTCATCAAGTCGATGTAATTAGAAAAAGTAAATATCATATCTAATAATTATGTGGATATTCGCAAATCGCTTTTTCACTATTGTGAAATACATGTAGTAAAATAGGAATAACTAGAGGTGGCAAGGTACCGTTACCGACCTGTTATATTACCAAGCTACTTCTTAAAATATGGAATTATGCTTTCTCCTGGGTAAATAATGCGAAAAAATTCATTATTGAGTGTCGGAGTTACCAAGTTACTCCGAATTTTATTAAGTGATGTTATAACAAAATTTGATAAAGAGAAGTCATAATTTCATGTTTTCAGAAGTTACCAGGAAAAAGTAACTGGAAATTTCTTCCGTTACCTTTACGTTGCCAACTAACGTCAACTTCTTTCCCCTACGAATAATATCCACAGCTCGTTACTACAGTACGCCGGTATGAGAAAAAGCGTGTATCCTTGTTCATTAATGCCTCTCTCTTATATGGGTTCGAAACTCGCTCGATTGATTCTATCGGTAGTCAATAAAAAACATAAAGTTCCGAGCTGTGTTCTTTTCGCGAGATATTTCATATACTACAGTGAGGCAAACAGTCCTCTGCTCTTTCATGATCCTTATTCACACGTTCAATTTTGAATAGATGTTGCATGACTACGTTCAATCAGATTGTAGAAAATAGAATCATTTTATACTATGAAAACGATAAATGGATAAAAACTAAAAGAGCAACTTTTTTCTAGAGTTTTGCGAGGTATAGCTCTTTTTCACGCTTGAAATCTCTTTTACATGCCCTCATGGATAAAGATACAGTGCCAGAGTCTTTTGGCAGTGTTGTATATATTTCTATGAGTTGTACTATTGGAAATATGCAAACCAATAGTAGTTTCTAAAGAATGAGAAAATGGTCTCGAATACATCGGAAATAGTCGAGGCATTTTACTAAACAAGAAATAACGATAGGGATCTACAGAAGGGTACGTTTTCGGTCGCGGTAAGTTACTTCTATGACCTTAGTTCTGAGTCGGATCAAAGTTCTTTAGTGGTTGAAGCCCTTCGTTCAATTAAATTTTTTACAGTGGCTACTTCCCATTTTCGGCGTAAAAATCAACGCTATTTTTGCAAAATTAACCCCGAAGTTTTACACTAAAGTGCGTATTTCCGTTGAATAATTTAGGTTTTTTCAATATCCGAAACCATTGTGACAATGAAAAGTAAAATTCGAATCGATATTGAAACAAATTCATGCATATTGCATACCAATTTGGTAATTCAAAAAAGTCTGAGCAAAGGTTCAAACAAATATTGTTACATGAAATTAGAATCGAGTTATATGGAAGAATTTTTGAAATCGTAAAACTTTTCCTGATGCCATTCACACTGATACTTGCACGAATATAAATTAATGAGTAATATTTAATCAAAACTACAACAGTGTTTTCTTCGAACGCATACTTTGAGTTCTACTTTCCATTTTCTTGCGTTCTCTGTACCTATTGATGCTATATGCGTTAAGTTACTCTCTGACAGGTACATCACATTCTGAAACGCATAAGTCTTGCTTTTCAAACGTATTTTTTTCTAGCCAAGGTCGCATTTTACCAGCAATGAGATCGCATATTGAAAAGGGTAATCTCTGTACTATCGTACTTGTAAGATTTGTATCTACATGTTCAATCACTCGAATACTTTTTCACATGCTCCTTAGCTTCCATCCTTTGCTGTTGTTGTTGGTATTCTTCTTCTTCTTCATATTCCTGTTCTCCATAGACATAAAACTATCATGGCAAACAGCTTTTTTCAGACAACTGTGTTCTAACAAATCAGACATTTTTGAGTGCAATCAAATGTAGGATATAAAGCATTCGATATGTAAATGGCATTAGCTGTGTACAGGTATGAATTTTAAATCAATTCCATTCACTCTCGCACTCATATCCTTATCAAAAAATGACGAAATTAATTGATAAATGTGTATGTTATCAAGTTGAAAACGACACGTTGATGTTGAGCATGAACGGAAAACAATAGAGATTTATCGCACGAATCAGGACAAAAGTTTAAAAGAAAAATTAAGTGAACGAATAAACTAGTAGAATAATAGAAAATAAATGACGTGATGTTGACATGTACAGTCAGATATGGTATTCAATGTAGGCCACTGAAGTATTTGTGAATATAGCTAGTGATCAAATTCTTGCTTTGAAAAATTAAATTAATTCAAAATAGTAGTAACTTAAACGGATGACAAGGTTGGAACCAAAACAGTTCACTTTTTCGTAGCCGGGCGCGACCTAGAATGACCCAGGGATTTTGTATGTCACCTTGGCAAGGCCCTAACCCGAACAAAATATCTCTTACAGAGATATTTTTTCTCGGTAACATTTTTAGATCACTTGGGTAGTATTAATTTACGTCGGAGGAATTATGCAGTGTTATTTCGAGTTTGATTTGTTCCAAGTCTCGAAAAAAAAATTTTAAAAGGTGCGATGAGTCGAATAGCTTTATGAGTACAGCAAACGAAATATATTGTACGGTTTCGTTATTCGATAACGCTCATTCTACATGCGACGATATCCTATGCTAGAATTTATGAATTCAGTTACATCTATGCGAAGTACACCACATTTCAGAGTAAAAAAATGTTTTTTTTTTCGATTTTGACGGTACACCGAGCTTTCTTGTGATCTGAAGAAGTTTGTGAACAAGAAGAAAAAAGTTAATTGATATCTAAATTTTGAAGATGAATCTCTGAAATTGAGATACTCGCATTTTTCTCTAGGCTCATGGGCCATTTGCTTGTGCGCTCGAACTCATAAATGGTCAAAATCTGAGAACAATTTTGCTTAGAAAAATGAAACAAAATTTATAGAATATCATTTTTTCGAGAAAATGCTATGCTTCCGATTTAATTCACTCGAATCAGAGTTGAAGGATGAGATAAAATTTTATTTAAAACTGCTAATATCGATGGAATTCTATTTTCCACACATTTCTCCTCTCAATCGCACTCTCTTGCTTGTTAATACCATCCTTGCACATAGTAGAGCAGATTCTGTGAAGACGAGACACACAACCAGGTGAAGCAATAGCGCTGCCTTATTATGTTAATCATGCTTCCAAGAGACTGCAAAAATTTTAAGTATTTACGAGTTTTATGCAAAAAAAGACATCAAAAACATGAACCGGGACGGGATGAAATGGACATTCATTTTAATGCACGTCTAATTTAATGGCTACAGGGAACATTTTAACAGAGGAAAAACAAATTTTTGTAATTTTCAATTCACTATGTTGATTTTTGTCAATGAACTATGACATATATCAAAATAAATGTTTGTGTCATCATCTTACATGGAGTTTGTGTATTTTTCAAGGTCCTGCACTGAAATTAAGATACCTCTTCTATGTCAAATCAGTGTTGGTCACGTCTAGTACATAAAATCAGTATATAGTTTATTAAAAAGTTGACATAATAAGTATCGGGTCGGGTTAGGCTGGTCCGTATCGAGCTCTGTTACAAGGAAAATAGACGAATAAAATAAGTAGAATTCGAACGTCATCTTTCTTTGTATGAAAAATATTCAATAAAATTTTCATAAAAAACGTTGAGTATAACAAAATGACATGTCATAATGGTTTAAAAAATCTCTATAGAGAAAACTCATGTGAAATATCAAGATTTTCAGTGAAAATCAGCAAAATGTTATCAGTGTGAGACCTGAATTTGACTTTATAATTAACGATCGTTCACGATGGATGTAATTTATCTACTCACTGATGCATTGCCTACTCTGTCAAAATGCAACTCTTATCAAATGGAGCGTCGGGTGATATGAAATGCCGATGACAAACAATTTTCGTAAAATGACTTGTTTAAATATGAGCAGTTACCTAAGATTAAAAATCTGAATCTATGATTTATTCCTATGCAGAGAAAGTTGCAGATACTCACCGAGAGAAATTCTCATATGACTTCACAAGTTTAGTTGCGGGTGGTAAAGCAAGCACAAATCATGAAGCAGTAGCTATTCTCATAGTGAACACTTCTTTAAGACTGTCTCTTTAGAAATTTTCGAGTAGTCTCGCCTGTTTATTTAAATAAAGACAAATTATTACGATTTTTTTAGAGTTTTATCTATCGTAATTATGTTGAAGTTAACTTCATCGAGTTCTGCTTTTGTGTATCCAATTTTATTTCTTCAATGTTCGACGAAGGCACCACAACAAGCGGGATTTGTCTTGTACCCTTCTTATACATCAATTAAAGATATAAGATACATATTAAGATAATCAGGAAGACATTGAATAGATCCATTCATTACCATATAGAGAATAATATTTTTTTCTTATTGATGATCTACTCAAATAGCACATAGAGAAAAGGACAACGAATATTAGTGCAATAAAAGATAAATTCCAAAGAAATAATTCTTCTGCTTTTTAAAACAAAAGAACAATTATAAATGAAACGATAAAAGAGTCATAACTAGTAAAGAAAAAGATTAAGTTCTATTGTTTTCGATTCAGCCTTTGTTTATACATGTATGCAAGAGATTTACACGTTGCATATATAATATCTCGTCTGGATGTTCCACTCATAATTTCATGCCAATCTTCAGGATTAACAAATGGTAATTGAGAATGAAGGATTTCACCTATTGTTACCATATAACCACTCCATTTCAATGGATAATCTGCTGGTGTACGATCACGTGCTTGATAAACATATTCAATGGGTACAGGTATAGCTTGAGTAAATAGATGTAATTCAATAGAATTCAAGGGATCAGATAAAAGAACATAGCCGAGATCAAAATACATATCTGGAACAAGTTCAGCAATAAAGTTTTCAATAGAAACCACGCACTGATCTGATCGTACAACATTTTGACGACGAAGATTTTCAATACGTTGTTGAGCGCCTAGTAAAGAAATGTTTCATGCTTTTTTTGTTTCTAGGAAGAAAATTCCTGAGCAATAGAGAAGCATACCTTTAAAACCAGCTTCAAAACCTACCGGCTGTGGAGCAACATTCGATTGAACACCCTACACAAGTTTTATATAAGGACCAAACAAGTAGAATTCCATTTAGAGAAACTTACGATTCCTTGTGTTGTTGCTCTACCAAATACATGTGTGAATGCATCACGTACAGGTGTTAGTTTAACATCTTTAGCTGATGTAACTACTATGTTAACTTCATGTCCCGGTTCTAAGAATTAAATAAAAATGTTTTTCAATACTCTAAAATAAATTAATACGTACGAATATACTGTTTCATTTGAGGATCAACTGTTGTTATAACTGTTTCAAGACCAGTCTAATAGAGTAAAATGCAACAATTCAATACGTGTCTTTTCAGGTATTATCTGATTATATTCATAGAAGAATTCAAGATGGTATTCTTTCATCTATATTGACTATCGAAATTGTATGTAAGTATCAATACGAACTATTTGAACAATGAAATGAAGTAAAACACGTCAAAAGAAAAAACACAGCGCAACATGAGTAAAAACTAAGTCAGATTCGAAGATGGCAAATCTATTCATTTTACGTTTTATTATATCGATGGATTTATTCATGGCATGGAAATTCTTTGATATCTCCTATGGTCGATCGAAGCCTTTTTCTAGATCAACAAACTCAAGAAATCAAATCAAATCTTTTAAACGAATATATTTGATCATACGTTGCCATAGACTTAAACTAATACTCATTTGTTACAATTAAAACAAGAATTTTCCCGGAATATTATATTTCGATTAACTATGTCTGGAAAATATTTTTCAAAAACACGCTAGGACATCTAACACAAAACGTCTTTCATATTTGGCTCTTTGTCAATGTTTCAACGTGTTTCGATTTATTTGTAAAGCAAATCACAACAATTCTTTGTTTGTCGAGAATCAATATTATTTAAGCTCAAAAATGAACGTACTGATTCGAATGAACTTTTCTTTCTATGCAAGATATCATGATTCTCCCGAACTACATTGCCAGTGTACGTTGCAAAAGATCATTGGAGAAAAAAATAAACATCGTTTCGTTTAAACACTACGAAACGATTCGATCTCATACAACATCCTATTCTTAGTTTTCCGATGAATCTCATCTGGATTGTGTAGTCATCCATGCTTTCTAATAATTGCTATAGTCTCAAATGGCTGTGTTATGATTGAAGAGTAATCAGAAACGTGAAGATGAATTATAAAAGAAAATTTTATCTGTTAAATAATATTTTAATCGAGTTATTTTTTTCAACCATGTGTTATAAACGACTTTCGAGAGAAGTTAAAAAATCCCAATGAATAGAATGAATAACAAAATTAATAGACAAGAGTACAAACAACTATGATCCAACTTGTAAGAGCAAACTAACTACAGAATTAGAAGTACTTACAACTTTTCAGAGTCTTGCACATACGAGTATTAGCTTTTCGTATATAAAACAGACAGAGATTTGGATGACACAATCAATTTCATGAAAAGTTCAAAAATCTATTTTCCATTGGACGTACTAAAACGATGATCATAGGAGTTCCTGAAAAAAAATTCTACAGTTCTTGTTGAAAATGATTTTCTTCGATGGAAATATTTCGTTGAATTTACTCTAGTACCTGATTCAGTCGATAAAAAATCGACTATGAACTCTAACGAAATAAATTTCGTATTGTCTATAAATAATAACGAATACAGACTGAAATCGAAGAATATTTTATAAGATTGTACAGAATTTCAAAAGAATATCATCCGTTACTCGATGTGCAGTTATATGGACTATTCGTAATATTAATAGAACTTAGTTTTCGAAATCTTTAAAAATCACTGAATAAAATCATGACAAAACAATGATGACTATCAATATGATAATCGATTTTATTAGTGCGTCAGTAGATCTGATAGGCATGCTACTTTTAAAATATTTCGGTGATGTGACCAAGAAATTTTATTTCTTGTCGTTTCTTATGCTAGAAAAATTTTCGAAAAGAATCAACTCAACAAAAAGAAAACACGAATTCATGATTACCTTCGCTTTTTCGACAACAGTAGCCAACATTTTATTATTGCTGAACCAACCCCAAAGACCAGTAGGATTTACTGATGATGGATCATTTTGCTGTTGGTCATATGTTTCTGTTGGATAATTTGTCCATGGTGTCGGATTAGGTTCAGCTGCTGACAAAAATAGTTCGTTTTAGATGAATAAAATTTTCAATTTTTTTCAATTTTCAAACCTGGTTGTTGATAAGGTGGATTGTAAATATTTGTATCAGCTCTCAAAGATAAAAGAAAAGATGGTATTCTTTTTTTTTCTTGGTCATTCAATAATGCCATGCTTACCCTGGAAAAACATTTGATATTGCTGAACTAACAGCAACCGGTGGTGGTGGAACGAAAATATTGCTAGGCGGTGGTGGTATAGTTTGTTGTTGAAAGCTAACTGGTGGAGGCAATTGTTGTGGTTGAAGTGGAGCTTGTGACGTTGGCATACTTGGATAAATACGTTCTGTTAACGAAGCACGAGCAGAGTAAGGATTTACCTGTGCTGCTGAAAGAAAACTCATCGTAGATGTTCAATTAACTTCTAAAAAAAATCATTTACATGTGGCCGTTTGTTGAGAAGGAGGTGGCGGAGGCACTGATGAATTGAGATCTTTCATAGTTGTTGAAGGTATTGAAACGGAAGGTGGGACGATTGGTATATTCTGTTGGCTTATTGAAATCTCCTGTGTTAATGGTTGCAGTGGTGATATGATCGTGGTTGGTGGAATATTTGTTGTTTCTGAACTTTGTGTTGTTGGCATGGGAAACGGAACGAATTGCGATACAGGTACATGTGGTATTTGTTGATTGCCGATTGTTAATTTTGGTTGGATTAATGATGATGGTGAGAATTGAGTGTTAGCAGGATTCAATGGAGTGAACGCTGATGGTGGTGATTGAAACGCACTTGAAATCGATGGCGGACGAAGCGATGGTTGAATCAATGACGACGATAAATGTGAAGCTGCTGTTGGTGGTTGAAGAAGTGGATTTAATGTTGGTACAGTATTTGTTTTCTGTTGGAATAATAATGGTGAACCACTTGATGAAATTTGAGTAGAATTCATGGGTGCTGGGAAAAGTGGTTTAAATGGAGTACTCGCAGAGCTCATAAACGAAGCTTAAAATATAGAGAGAAAGTATTTTTAAATAGAAGGGGGAGTGTCGTCACGGCTATTTCTCGGTTACCTTTCGTTACATCTGTGTTAGCTGCATCCTGCAATTCAGACGTCACAAGTTGTTCAGCAAACATTCTCTGAGGTACTCGAGAGAGATCATTATATCCACTAATCGTATTTGCTAGATCATCATTGGAATCGGAAAGAGCAATATTTTCCATTTCTATAATGAATCAATCAATTTGATATCCACGTCAGCGAGTTTCTTTTTATTTTCTTTTGATTGTCTATGTATTTAAATAAATATTCTTGGAGATGTACGAATGGTAACATTTTGACAAATTACAGTTTGAACCGTAAATAACAGATGGCGTTGTTGTGCGTCTCTCCAACGAAATTACACTGGAACGACTGTAAATATACAACAAGAATAATATACTTTAGTATTTCTGAAAGAAGATTTTACTAAGACAGAATTTGTAGTGGCTGAAAAAAAAATACTTTTTTTAATTAAAAGAGCACAAATCAATGAAATTTTCAACCGAAACGATATGTAAAATTATATCGATGAAAAGAAAACTTTGGTTCGTAGCTAATGGTTGCCATGATCCTGTAATTTTACTATGTTCTCTAAATGAATATCGTAATCCCTTTAACTAGCGTCACTAATCTGATTTTTGAAATTAAATCGATTTTCGTCTATGCTTTAGATCTTGTTGTTATTCATGGTTTAAACTAAATCTTTATTTACGGTATATCATGGAAGTTATTTATATCAATCGACAGATTTTATCTTCTTATTGTAAAAACGATCGAAACAAACAAGCAAGACTCGAAGTTTTTATGATAATCTTTTTTTTGACAAAACTTATCTTGTAATTAATTGTTCCATTGTCGCTCGAATATCGGTTTTATTTGATACTACTGATGTGGATCTTGATACTGGCTTAAAAATTCTACATCGTCATAGTAATGAAGTCGAAAGACTACATGCGTCTTTCAAAACATTCAACACGTCGTTTGAATCCAAATAATGCATTTAGTCTTGATTCACAGGTGATTGATTCGGTGAAAATGTTTTTCTTATCTAAGATGGATAGAAAATCGGTTGCTCATACTGTGACATCTTTCTATCTCTCTCTGGACAAAACTCGAACAATTAAACATCCACCGTAATCATGACATGATTACATGATTGGTCAAATATGTATGTTTAATAGAACATGATCTCAAATGAATTTTAAAATAGCAGTATATAAATGATATTCCTACCCGTATTCTACATAATTACTAGAACAGATGCACTACAATCATTGCTATACAATTCAAATTGTTGCATAGACATTGTTCAAATAGAATGAAAAACTGCATATTTGTAACAACTCATATTAATATCTCTCCTGAATTCCTATCTCATATCTATTAATGAATTTGTAAAGACTAAAAATATACGGTAAGAATATTCTCCTGGCATGAAACATTCGAAGCTACCTTCGGTTGTTTTAGTTTCATGTATCGAAGCTTAGAATTTTATGTTTACATTGGAATAGTATCACTCTCTGACAACTCGACATAGAAGTGTTCGTTGATAATTTCGATTATCGTGACTTTTGAATATTATTGTTGAAAACTTTATTTAGTTAGAATAGCGAAAATAAAGAAATAAATCGTCTAGTTCTTAATAAGCCACTCATTTATTCGAATAAGTAATCAAAAGATTCAGTTCAATGATTCGTTTATGACAGACATGATTTAGAATGGTGCGTCATCTGTTTCTCTGTTTGGCAATTCTTCAGAACTATGTCCATCATCATTTAACGTCAGAACTTGTATATCACGATTGCCATCGACTTTCGTTGGTTGAGTTACAGCTGCTTTTGTATTTTTTTCTTCATCTATTGGTTCAAGATTTCCCTGCATCATTCGACTCGGTTTACTTTGAAAGTCATTTGTTGGTGGGCATACTTGGGGAGCTGTTCGAGGACGAGAACTAGGTTTTGTTATATTTTCATTACTTGAAGATAAAGATTCATTTGAAGCTACTGTCGGAAATCTAAATATGAATAATTTTGAAAAATAATTTATACTATAAGAATTTGATTACTTATTACTCATTATGGAGCCAAATGTATCCAGACTGTCTTGAATAGATTTCGTATTATCATTATAATAAGCAGTTGGTTGAATACGACCACTTTCTTCAAGTCCTTTAATCGCTGATGTGAGTAATTGACGTACAGCGTCCTTTTCTAATAAAAAAGAACAACATATAATTACAAATATACATATATATATATATATTTTTTTTTTGATGAGTTTCATATGAAAGTTATTAGAGGCACTAAAACAAACCTTGTGAATTTGATGAGACAAGCCACGATTGTACTTCATTAACATCTTCAGTTTTTAGAATTTGACAAAGTACTTGAAGCATCTAAAACATATTAAATAGAAGTATGATTTGTTTTCTTCTTTTGAGAAAAACAAAAAGAGAACAAGAAACCTTGTAATCTTACCCACATCTCTCGTTCTTGTTCATCAACACAAAATAGATGCGTAGGTAAAATAGCTGAAAGTGGTGTTCGTCCTCGAGCCGATCGACCACGGCTCGTTTTTGGTGTTTCATTCCATCGACCCGTTCGTTGACTGTATTCGCCATTGGCTGATTTCAATGGCGTCTTTCGAATTGGTGATGATGGTGACTCTTTTTTATGTTCCATCTCAGATAATTCGTCGACTGTAACCAAGCCAACCATTTCAGCAATACGTGATAGTTCACGTCGCCAATTACCAATATCATCAACTAAGTTGACATAAGAGAAACATGCTATTCTTATTCCGTATGATACATACCTACCTTTAAATATAAAAGTATCTTATTGTTGTATTAAGAATATGATATACAAAAGAAGAAGGAAAATACGCAACATACCGTTCCGGATGCATTCCAACCACGTATTGGAGGAAGGAATCGTTCTCGTCGTTTTTTTGGATGAATTTTTTCTGCGTAAGATCGAAGCAAAGCCTCATTATATGAATTCGGTGGGAACTCAATAGTAAAGCGTGGGTCAGATAGCAGTGACTTAGCTAAATCACCTGTTGGATTTGGTGGCAAATGCTCCATATCGTCTCGTACATGACATACTTTGACACCAGCAGTTCCTTAATTACTTAATTTACATGAACACAATCATCCGATGCAAATTACTTAATTACCTGTAATGAACTTTAAATATTTCGGCTGAGGAACATGTCGTGCAAAGAACATATTTTTTGATAATTGTCCAAAGCGATTTGCTGTTTGTAAACGTGATCGGTCCATATCAGTATCCATTTTTACGCAACTTCTATCCTATGCGATGAAGAAAAAAAAAACGAAAGAATGCAGTCAACACACCACATGATGAAATTAATGTACACAGAAGAAAAGTTTGCAGCCGAGCAACAGTGATGAGCTTTAAAGATTAGTACGAATGGGAGTATGTGAAAAAAATCCAACAGAACTGGCCAATATAATTTTGACGTTTTTGTTTTGGTAACAATGAAAAGATGAATATTTTGAAAAAAATCATACTAGGAATCATTCGTCTAGAAAGTGCACTTCCACGCTCATTTCTGCACATAATAGATATGTATACTTACGTAATTTTGCAAACGAATATGAAATGCTCGCGTTTTTGTCAAATGATTTTCATTTTCTCAGATGTGATTTCTAATCATGTTTAGGGCAAGAACAAATTTCTCGAAAGTTAGCAAGTTCGAACAAGACTTAATTCGAGTTCTTCACAGTTAAATGCATTGCATTGCTGATCATGTATCGTAATTGTCCCAGAAGAATTGTTCTTACTTGAACTAGACGGATGGCCTGCAAAATTCTACTATTTTGAACGGCTCATCATATCTAAGTCCGACAATGTTTGTGACAATACTGTTGATAGAGGTGAAATGAACTTGGATTATGACTACGGATACCCTAGTCATTTTTTAGCAGTGTAGCAATACGAAGAAAATTGCTAGAGAAGTTGCAGATCGATAGATGCTTGTATTGAGTCAGATTTGGATATGATCTGCGTTCATCAACTTCATGACAACGTCTAGCGCAAAAGTTGAACTTTTTATGATTAATCAAGATGTGTTTGAAGCAAATTTTTATTGACGAAGATTTAATACAAGTTAGTATTCGTAATAAACACTGTAATGCCAATAGATGAAGTCTGTTTAGAACTGCATTGGTTATTATTCAAATGGATGATAAGTTTACTGTCTGGTTTTTCAGCTTGTATTTACGTGAAATGACTCAGTAGACGAGTTTATTGTGTCCAGTTCCCATGGTTCACTATCCTTCACATATGTTCCAACATTAATCGAACGTCCTTGTCAGATGACACGGGATGCATTCGTACAGAATTGAGGCGCTTTCCTAGTAGGTGAAAATCGATAAAATCTGATTTCACAAACTGTAACATGTAACGGTTCAACATATAACATTAAATCAATCGTTTTGTTTTTAGTTTGTTAGAAGTATCCACAATTAAAACATCTAATACGGATATGAAGAAGTTTAGAAGGTCGTTTTCTACTATTATTCAACTGATTAGCAAGTTGTATTATGATCAATTGTGACAATACGAGTGATCTGTAGATTTATTTAAACGAGTTACAGAATTTCAACAATCATGATTTGAATGAATGAGATTAAATCACAGTCCTATGTTAGCTATGTGCAAAATTAAAGTGATACTTGAAATTAATGAGCATCATCATTGTAGAAGAATAACTTCTTTGAATGATTGTCGAGCTTTTGAACTTCCATCAAAGGAAATAGAAATTCAGCTTTGACACAATTGCATTAATACGAGAACTATGTATATATATTCATAATAAAACTGAATTCACGTTGAAAATAAAAGTCGAATAAACTGTATGTGATTCTCTAAGATTCACCGATCAAACATGGTTTGTTTGAAACTGTTTCAATCATTTCATTGAGATACAAACAAGGCGAGAAACGTTTGGAAATAATTAACCAAGAGACCCGTTTTTTCTTCTAGAAAGAATGACTCACATATTAACTTTCAACATTAATTGAAAATAAAAAATCATCAAAAATGTTCTTCATCCTAGTTCCCATCGAGTTGTTTCATATAGCACATTCTTTTTCAAGTGTTGACTGATAGTAGGTATAATAATTTAGTTAACAAGTAGAATTTCGTTATATGACTCTTGCCGATCTAATCGAGTCTTGCTTACTACATCGTTCTTCATACAAAGAAATGCATTAATTTTGATAATATATTTTATTTTTATAGATTACGATTAACATACTAGAATAAGTAGAACTCGACAAAAATATCTATCAGCATCATTCTTCATTAGACATGATATCAAGAGAACACAAGAAAAATTCACAGTCAAAAGTATAGTTATGAGCGTAGTTCCGCTTGTTTCTTATTGCATAGTTCGCTAATTGTTAACACATTCAAAATAAAATGTGAAGAAATTTTATGAAAACACATACAATTTCGTCGTAGTATATCAATACAGTTAGTTGGACAAAATATGATGCAAAGATAAAATTTGAGTTCAATATGAATGGATGGATGAGTTCAGTTTTTTCTCTGTTTCGAAATTTAGGATGTTCTTGAATAGTAAACAGCAACACTAACCCATGTTGCTCAACAAGATTTTTATGCGTTTGCGTGTTTCTATGTGTTGTATGCACGCATGCTTCTGTATGGCATTGTTTCCTGCATCAGGTCAATTTTTTTCAATTTCGCCTGATGATTATTCTGTCAGAAAGCAAAAAATAATTTAGTTGTCCTTTAATCCGAGACAGAAGTATTTCCTTCTTTTTCTTCCACAGAAAAAAGAACTAATATGAGATACAAAATTGAGATATCAAGCTGATACCAGAGTAAATAAACTATTCTAAGGTTTGACTATTAGATATTTGCATAGATCTGAATCGGAAATAAAACGACGAACAACTAAAAGTTGCGTACTAGTAGTGCCCTTATTTTGGAGTACGAACAGAAATAGAAATGAGAGCGAGCATGCATACTCGACAACATTGACAAAGAGAAGCATCATTATTATTATCATCGTCAAAGGCAGGATGTGTAAGAAGAACTTTTTCTTCTCAGAGTACTCCTCTTGTATAGGAAATGAAAGGTAAGATAAGTAGCAGAAATGTATATATCTTTTTCTTCTTGCCATCATCGAATGGTTTCTATCAAGACAGTCAAATTACTTATGAATTTTCCCCTATCGTTTCAGCATGAGATCGGCTGCTCTTCCTCCTGATTCACAGGACATCACATTCTCAACTATATCGCATGCTTTCATTTGATATAATCATTTGTGTGCAAAAAACTTAGCAGTAGTAAGAGCTGCCTTTCGACACAAAATATACACATATCTGTAAAAAAAAACGCAAGAAACTAGATGTTTTTTATTTGAACATCGGTTTCTATGCTTCTATTCGGTCTGTCGTCAATTTCTTGCGTTTCCATGTAGTTGATCGAGTCACTCTCTATTCGTATATATGAGAAATGTTTGCTTATCCCATTTGAAAAATGACACATACTTTCTAATAAACTTTCTATCAGTTGGTCCGTTCAATCATTAGTACGAGCGATCAACGCTTCTTCATTCTATCAAACATTCTACTGTAAAATGATTAGAGAACGTTCATTAACAAAAGAATGAATTTTTATTGGTACGAAAGCTATTCGATCTTTCGCATCGATAAACCGAGTAATCAGCTATTGTGTATTGTAATTATATTGTTTTTATTTCATCATTTGTAGATATATGATCTCTCAAGAAATGACAACGACTTATAACTATTCTCATCAGCCGAATTTATTTTGGATGAAAACTGCACAAACACATACATCGTTTTTATTTTCATTTATACTTTTTTTCATTTATGCTATCATATTTCTCATTGGTCTTATAGCTAATGTATTTGTCATTGTTATGATAATAAAACGTCGACGTATGCACACACTTACAAATCGCTTTTTACTTAATCTAGCTGTATCCGATCTTATTGCAACATTAGTTTGTTTACCACCAACAGCTTATCATTATTATGATAAACGTTGGATATTTGGAGAATTTCTTTGTCGATTCGTACCATTCATGCAGGGTAAAATAATATTTTCAGACGAATTAGATGAATATTCAAGGACGTCTCGTAACTCAGTGTCATGTCGGTGATACATGAATAAAGGAGAAATCAGTTTTTTCTTATGTTCTAATAAAATTTGTCTGCAATTAAATTGTCTCACTCGATTACATAGATATACCTTGTTGTATGTTCTATTTGTTTCTTTTTTGCATCAGATTAGGATAAGGATTACTTTATGTTCTATCATATACGATGCATACAAGTATTATCTAACGTCGTTCATATTTAATTCTAAGCTAATTACAATTTGTGTCCTGTATTTGATTGATAGGAATTCTCGTGTGTCTGATTAATACCATGATCATCTTTTCGTCGTTGTATCTAGTTTTGATAGAGATTTGCTCTTATTTGTTTTATTTTTTAATGAAATATTATTAGGTACATCAGTGGCCGTATCTATTTTCACGCTAATGGCCGGTAAGTGAATATAAAGCAAAGTATTTTGTCATACTCATGTCTACTTTCTTTTACGTATTCAGTAAGCATCGACCGATTTATTGCTATACATAAGCCGATGTATTCGAAATTACTTTGTAGCCCAACAAGAGTACTTATCATAATTGGAATGACATGGATTGCTTGTATGTAATAGTCTTCAACGAATTTCTTTTCTTTTTAAAAAATTTTCATGTCTATGTGTTGCATTGTGCTATCTAGCATTTCTTCTTATGATTCCCCTTATTTTACATCATCGAATAGTCGACCCATTTGAAATAACATTAACAGCATGTGCTGAAGAATGGCATCAAAATATGAATGCTCGATTGGTCTATGATTTTATATTACTTGTCGTTCTTTTTCTATTACCATTGACATTAATGACGTATTGTTATATCCGTATCAGTTTTTCACTTTGGTTTATTGATACAAATGTTCAAACACCCTTATCATCATCTTCATTGAATACAACACGTTTCTCAGCTTTATCTGAAGATTTCATTCATGACATACGTAGAAATACAAGTCAAAATACTCGACCATTATGTGTTCATTATCATAAGAAGAATGAACATAATCTTCATCGACAACGGCAAAGACAAAATACAATATTGGATGATAACAATACGTATCGTCATTTATTGAATGTTACACCGCGACGTGTCAGTGAAAATAATTACGCATCAAACACAAATATCATGCAATTGGATCCACAACAAGAACGATTGATATCAATATGTCAAAGACAATCCATCAGTCAATGCACAAGCGGACTACTTCGTTCAAGTGTGACGTCTTTGCCAAGTCAAAATCGAATATTAAACGGACTTAATCAACAACGTCGATCAATATTTGATTTTGAAAATGCAAGTCGATTTTTGCAAAGCCGTCGAAGAGTTGTTAAATTGCTCATAACTCTCGGTGAAATGACGAAAGATTTTCGATCAGAAAAAATAGTAACAATTTTTTCACTTTGTTTTTCTTGTTTAGTGATTGTCTTTTTTATTACACGGCTGCCTTTAAATATTTTATCAATTTATATCGATGTAACATCGAATACATATATTCCTGATAGTTTATTGACAAATTCAACTGAAACAAAATCAGATGAAGATCAAGCAGCTGCCTTTTTATCATATGTAAAGAATACAGACAAGAAGATGTTTCTTGTTCTTTACATTAATCCAATATTTCAGTTATTTTCTTTATCGAATTCAGCCATTAATCCACTATGCTATTGCGTTATGAGTCATGCTGTTAAACATGTATTTATCTTATTTCAACAGAAAATACGGCGTGGTCACAAAAAGGCTTCGTCATTAACATTAGTTCAATGATGCTAATTTCGAAATGCAAAACAGGAAGAAGTTAATTAACATGGAAATAGATACATCTATATAACAGGAACTTGATTAACACGAGTAACAATCGGATATGTATAACTTGATTACGCTAACCGAACTTTTCTATAAATAAACAAACCTGGTTGAATGGTCCTTGGATATTGTGAACGAGAAAAACAAGCAAGAGAGCTTATAGCTATAAATCGAAAATTGTCAAATGCTTGCTGTATATAAATAAGTTTGCTTTCGATTTTGTACCGCACATAATTTTTCTTTTCGTCGGATGAAATTTTACATGTATTTGGTTCGTTTGTCATTATTAATAATAAACTAAGTTTATGGAAATAGAAACATGTTCTCGGGAGGGATCAGTAACTTTCAAACCAGTCTCTTGTTTTGATATTGCGATTGATTGTGAATAGCCGTAAGCTCGAGTCTGAATCATTAGTTCCGATTGAGATCAATGCATCTATTAAAAGAGTTCGAAGGAAGAAAAATACAAATGCTAACTGTTGACTATAACAAATGAACATCTGCATGTACAGTTGTATCTTTATCATTATGAGTTGCAATGTCATTTAAAATGTCACATAATAAATCCAAGCATAGTATGCTTACTGATAAAAATATAAAAATGATTTAAAGAACACTATCGACAATCTTCGATGAAACAAACTCACATATACACAATAATATTCAAAGACGTGACAATCGTTTCTATTGTAATACTCAATAAGTATTCGTCGACTATTTCATAGAAACATGAATACATAAATAGTTAAGTAGAGCAGTGAATTCGATGCATGCGTTGTTTTGTTTTTCAAATATTAAAGTAGTTCTTTCCGAAACAAGCAATACAAAGCTAACATCCTAATATCTTTTATTTTGATGATGCTCTCTGAAATATGAATTGATAGATTCTGTTCAGTAACGAAAAAAACACAATCTGGTCAGCTTCTCTCCTTTTTATGTACACAAATCATATTATTTAACTGAAATTTTTATCCATGGCTGTATAGTACGATGGTGCATATCGAATATTCTTTTGTTGCATGCGCAAAAACCGAAAATACACGAAAATTAATGGATGCTCATCAACAAAACTCTGAAAATATGGTAAACAATAACTGTATTTGCAAGTCTCTGTAAATTTTTGTTTTCGTCACGATTCGTTTTTACAAAAAAGACTGCAGTCCTTCTTAGACATATAATTTTCTATCGAAATTTCATGTACATTTTTATAGTGCATTCCTTTAATACAGCTTGTAAATATAAACAAATAGTATTAGCAAATGTACAAAACTTAATGGTGCAAGCAACTCATTGATAGTCATTAATGTATCTCCCTAAAGACAATTGATTCAGCAACGTATTAAATGAATTGTAAAATTCCTTACAATTATTTCGTGACATAAGTATAAATATCATCTTTTTTCGATAATTTCCTGTCACAACTGATGGATATGAAAAATCATCATGAATTCTTCGATTTTCATTACAAGTATATTGCTCATATATATATATATATACTTGTAAATGACAAGCATTGTTTTTAGAAGTCACCAAGTTATTTTTATTTTCTTCACATTCTACAAAACTCAATCTTACATGAATGTAATGTTAAGATATCTTTATAAGCTACGTATTAGAGAACTTAATTATTCCTCTTTAAAGTGTTCATATATTCAATTATGTCGAGACAACTAGTTTTAACTAATGAAAGAGTGGAGTGTAAGAACTATTCTGCCATTTCATGTGCATGCTGGAATTCAACATCTACGAATCCTTATTGTCTTTATTTCGTTGCCACACTGAATATGTGAGAGCTGTGGCCATCGATACCCAACCAAAATAAGGCACTAGGAGATAAGCAGCTGTTCGATTGATTGGATAAAATGCACCAATACACAAACCAATATTGGACAAGAGAAAAAGCATTTCTCCAAATGCCTAAAGCGAACATAGAGGCGAAATCATTTCTTAATCATATCTTTAGAGAAAATACTGCCGACTTACCATGCCGATTTTATGATATCCGAAAAAAATTGGTGTCCAAAGCCAATTTAAAGCTAACTGAGAACCATATAAGGCTAGAGCACGCGTTTGGCTATCACCGAGACCATCTCGATAAATGAGATATGAAGCATAACCCATCATTGTATACAATGATGTCCATACAGGTGCAAATGCCCAATTTGGTGGTCTCCATGCTGGTCGATCAAGTTTTTCATACCTTAAAAGGAGAAAATTTTCATCAATTTTCATTTTATTTATGTTCAATATACCAATCTTTGATATTTTTTCGTGTTACATATCCACCAAGAAAGCCACCTAAACATAATATAATAAATATTTTACATGACTGAACTAAAAAGCGAGAACTATGATAATGTACCTAAATGTGGTAAAACCGTTAATCCGATCGCTGCTTTCGATAAACTCATAGGAAATTACAAATATCTACAACCAACAATTAAAAAAATAAATGGCAATATTTTTTTGTAGCAGAATCCAAGATCGAGAGAGAACACGAAAAAAAAAGAATACGACAACATTTTATTGCTGATAGAGATCGGACACTGGCCGTGGTCGACGAGGTGGTGGCTGAGCATAAGGTGAATTAAGTAACCATATTGACATAGTTAATGCTGAAGCTAAAATCTGAATAATTCAAACAAAAGTCAAGACTTATCAGTAAAATTTACCGAATCCAACCCAGACAAAATAGGGTACTAGTAGCATACCAGCATAAGTATTTATTTGCCAGAATTGGAATAAACAAATAAAAATGTTAATGAATAGAAGAAGTATGATAACCAAAGCCTAAAACGAATTAGATTAATCACGAATCATATTCATTTATTTTTCGTTTTCGAACTCACAGCTCCTAATTGATGGAAAATGAAAAATATCGGTGTCCATATCCAATTAAGAAATAATTGCATGAAATAAAATGTTAACGCCATGGTTTTGAATGATCCTTGACCATCACGACTAATTAAATATGAAGCAAGCCCCATACAAAGATAGAGTATTGTCCAAACAGGACCAAATATCACATTTGGCGGACGCCAAGATGGTTTCAGAAGTTTCTGTTAAAAAACTCTTTGGATGTTAACATTGTTTTATTGTTGTCGACTAACTTACTTCATACCAAGTTTTGATTTGTTTTGCTGCTGCAATACCACCTAGAACACCACCAATTTGAGGTAATAATATCCAACCGGACAATGATACCCAATTTATATCCATGGAAAATCAAAGACTATCTGATAATTACATAAATGACATAGGACATTTATTCAAAGTGTATGAACAACTATTTTGAAAAAGAATATAATCATTCATATTTGTCTCACATAAATCATACGATTCTGGCATAATGACTTTTGAATAAAAAGTCATGAATTCTACTTCTTTGCATTATCTGAAAATGTAAGAAAAAAATAAACTGCAACTTCGTTTCTTTGTCAGTATTATTCATGTTCTCCGAATTGCCGGAATATACATGAGAAGAACAAGAACAAAACAATGATAAAAAACACCGAGTAACAGGATTAGTAATAGAATTTTCAGTGAGAACTAGCAACAATGAAGTCTTCAGACGACATACACACACGCACATACATTATTAGCAAATAAAATTGACAACATTGTAAATCCCTCAATGAGAAAACCAACAAAAAAAATTATAGTAAATAAATAACAGCAAGTGTTAAAGTCTAGATGATTATGTATTTAGCTCTCGTTTAACTGTACAAAGACATTTAGAAAAACAAAGAAGAAAAAACGTCTTGCACGTCGCTTGTCAATTTTTTTTATAATTACTTTTGTAGAAAAATCTAATAGAGCAAGCACATGGCTAAATTGAAAGAAGAAAGACTTGCAACTAGTGTACATATACATGTAAATATACATATATATGAGGAAAAAATGAAGCAAGATATTTTTAAACTAATCAACGCCTTCAAATGCTTCACTCATTTCCATTGCTTGAACTAATTTTAAACGTAATACATCATAACTTTCATAAGGTGGAAGATCAATACGATTAAAGCTAGAAGCATAAAAAACATCAATAATGGTATTATAAAAAAATGAAAGAAAACAATAAAAATAGTACAAACCATGTATGAGCACGTGGTAATTTAGTTCGTTCACCCCATTTTTCAATAGTAAAGAATTGTGGACCAGACGAACCCCATAATTCACGAAAACCGTTCATAGGCAACCGAGAAGTACCAGTGACGAATTGTAGAAAACGAGTACGCTCTTCGGTATTGAAAGATCCAATGGCCTTCAAAAAGGATAAGTAAAAAAACAATTAAAAAGAATCCGACATTTCTCAAAGATTCTTAGTAAAGTTTCATTAAGATTACTTAAAATTTTAGCAGTACGAAAATGATGCAAACGTTTTCTATTATCATGAATATGTATTTGAAACTATACTCATCATCAAAGATGAATAAAAACAATAAATTAGTTGAAAAATTGTCTCCATCAAGTAAACACACTTATCTTAGTAAACGTTTTTGGCTTTCGTTGACATTCTATGTGTTATAGAATGTATTGTTAGCTCGTCTAACTCATTGTATAATACGATAGACTACGTTATACCGACATACTATTGTGTGAATTTCCTTTATTATCCATCACATCTCCTTAATAAACAACTATTCTACATAGAAAGTGATTTCCGAAAGATACACACCAGTGACTCAGATATTTGACTCTGAATATGAGAAAGAAACAGTTGATCCAAATACAACTTCCGAGTTCTAAACGACTTTTTGACGTTTTCTTTATAGATTTAGTCGATATGCATTCTATGGAATACAGTCTTGTTTTAGACTTGATGGCTATTAATCGCCATTATTAATGAATTCATATATCAGTTCTTCTGTTCACTCTTGTGTAAAGGGGATACTTTGTTTATCTTTGAATATGCATAAGGACTAGCAGGCGAAGAGTATCTTGTACGAAGCGAATTAATTGCATAAATGAAAAAAAGAATAAAGAAGTGGAATACAGGGTAGCAGACAAAGTAAAGGAGAGCTTCTTTTACGATGAAATCGCAGTGTTTCTGATGTAGAATGACTCTGCTTCGCCATAACAATGCACACCATTTTTGGATTCAATGGAAAAATAGAATCTACAGAAAAGTGTCTATGCATTCACGAATGATGAAGCAACATTAATGATGAAATACTAAGAGTCCTCGGTGAAGATTTAGATCATTTTCCATGACTCATTCTTTCAATCGAGAAGCAAAGCAAGAATGACGTAGAAAACATTGTACATATTCAGATGAAATTCATCATAATTTCAGATTGTTGGGAGGCACTACTTCTATGGATGATGCATCTATATTGATTGTTGATAGACTCAATCTAAATCAACTAATGATGAACATGTTTTTGAAAATGAACTATCAATATGAATACTTCATCATTCTTCTACCAGATTTGACTGCATAAAACATTGATGAGAAGTTCATATGAGATTTTAGTAATGAAGAAGTGTTTATCTCTTTGTGGCCTTTTGTATTATGTCAGATCACATTGAAATTTCTATCGATTCGCCATTTTTCATCGAAAAATATTTCTATGTTGACTTTTCCCAGACGTTTTAATAGTCCTCATTGTTTAATTTAAAAAGAAAAGGACGGTTTATAGAAAGTCTACTCGGTAAACAAACAATCTACTAATGATATTGGAGTATGGATGCAGAACTTTGCAAACTCGGTTTGACATTTTTTATCGAAACGAGTTTTTTATTGTTGGTTTTATTATATTTTTCAGTCGTTTTATTCCTAAGAAAGCTTGAAAATACAAAAGAAAATGGCAATCTATAAAACTAAAACACCACGTTTCCAAAAAAATAAAGAAACTAAATATTTTCTCGTAACTATACATATTTTTAAAAATCTGAATTTTGTTAAAACGCACCTTATTAATGTTTATCTGTGGGTTTTATTTCTATTCTGATATGAGACTCAACATATTCATCAATAGTTTTAGAGAATTAATTCGTAACATATTAGCATGTACTTTCTGATCCTCAATACAGGGATCAACCTTGCATAGTTCAATATATTCTACTGGAATTTGTATACAATAGCCTGTCTAGATTGAAATATCTATAGATTCAAATTTTTAGATCAGTTCCTTATTGTACGTCAAAAATATTTTAGCGAGTGGAAGAGGCGATATTGAATGACTAAATCGGTGAATGATTGTGTGAAAAACTAAGTTTAAGACGACATAGTGCAGAGAACCCACACCCTTACCTTCCAAAACCATTGTATAACTAAATTTTCCGGTGTATAACCACCCTTATACACAGTATATGTTCGCCAATCATTAACATTGATTTCTCCAAGACCACTAATTAATAGCTAGAAGAAAATTTTTACACATATGTTGAAAGAAAAACCCATGTTTTTTCCCTGAGATTTGCTATTTGCCTACCTCGACTTCTTTTTCATCGAACATTTTTATACTTTCAAGTGGTAGTATTTCTTGAAAGCCGTGCTTGATTGCATTCATTTGAGTTGCTATTCTTTGTATAAATCGATATTTAATAACCAAACTGATGAAATATGAAACGAATTGATTTTAATTTTACATTTTTGATTTAATTATTTCGCTTACTCAATATATTCCTGTTTATTTTGTTCTGTTACTTGTATTTGTTGACCATTACTTTTAAGTTCATGTTCACGTAACTACAAAAAACAAAATATCTGACAAATGAAGTCATCTATCAAAGAATATTTAAGTATGACGTACTTGACCAAGTACTTCTTCACTAACAACAAAGTAGAGATCTAAATCAGTTGGATCATTGTCAAGAATATATTTCAATGATTGATAGTATTCGCGATCAACTGATTCCATATCCGCCAGTGTGATCGATTTTGAAAGTAACATTTTATAGAATGGACGAATAAAAAATGCTTTGCAAGACGAGCAAAAAGAAGAAGAATAGAATGTTGAAATCTCATTTGAGTATTGAGAGAAAATCTAATAATAACAAACCTTCAAGTAATTTGCCATGATAAATAGCCATGGCAATAATACGTCCAATAAAACGAAAATATTTTATATGTTCATCATTGAATAGACCTGATAAGGGGTTTATTTGAAGAGTATAATTATCTCTACAATAAATTTCAATTCAAATTTCAATTAAACGTAGAAAAAATGTCATGTCAACAAACATTATAGTGAAATTCAAAACTTCATGATGAAAATATCTGCATACAGAATGCATGTGGGTTATTCAATACAGTAGAACTAATAACGAAAGCAAACGCAAACAAAAACTCCTCTTAGGAAGTTTTGAACTACAACTCTTAGAAATAGTCCGGAATGGCGTTCGGTTTTCTTCTCAAAATTGCTTCAATTTAGGTTATTAGAAAGAGATCATCTGATTCAAAGATCGATGTCTAAATAAAAATGATTGAAGGTCTGAAAAAAAGATAATTTCTAGCAATGTGTTATTTTAACAAAGCGAATTGACCTTGAAGAGGATGTTTAGGTCACAGTCGAGAACGTACCTTTCTATTTCAAGAGTACGAAAGTGCGCTTTTTACCTTTCTGTACTAGCTACTATCTCTTCCTCTTCATAACAAATATTTAATTGCATACGAAAATAAACGTACAAACAAAAATAATTTTTAAATAGAAAATAGATCCTTTATGAGAGAGAAAAGCGACATGTATTAGACAAGAGAATACTATTGCCTTAAGTCCAGTATTGAATGATGTTCATGCCTGTAATTAGACGATTTGTGATTTTTTTTCTAGATTATTAGTCTATCTCGAAGAATAGATTGTTTCACTTTTTTAAATTCAGATGTCGAGTATTTTATTCTATATTAGTCTTTTGTATATGATCGTAAAAAACTTCTTTCTATTATCTTGTTATCATCATTGTATTGATAAAGGAATAGATGTAAAAGTTCCTTAAACATTTTTATCGTTTGACTTTAAGATATCGTTGTACGAATCTTACAAGTTGTGAAAAGATAAAGTAATCGACATCAAATCTCGGATTATGATAATAAGTCATCGATACGAAACTTTAGTTAACTCTTACATTGTGCTGTATTCGAATAGACCATAATATGGATTGAATATTTCACGCGAAAGCATTAAAAACCATTCACGACTTAAACCACCATAATCTAAACCTCGTTCACCATCAAATACCACCCAAAGTCTTGAATATAGGAAGAAAAGAAGAGTGTGCTTTTTCTGGTTCTATCTATTTCAATATGAAAACAAGAACAAGACTCACCGTGTTTTTAATTGTTCTGTATCTCGAACACTCATAACAGCTTGAAATGAAGTTTCCATGATATCTTTTCGATTGACATGTAATTCGATTTGATTTCCAACATTACCTCTAGGTCGTGGTAAATTATGACGAAATAAACGGTATTTAGCTTCATAATCTCGTGAATACGGTACAGTCTAAAATAAGCAAACAAATTCAAATAACGCAATGAAATTATTCATATATTGTAGTACAACAGCATACTATCCATGATTACAATGCAAGAAAACGCTGGAAAATATACACCAAGCGTATGACGCATGTTTACCTGAGATATTGAATTTAATATTTAAAAATGTGTTCGAGATTTAATCGTTGTTTGCATTGTTAATAATGAACTAATAAAACAATTCTGTGATGTGCCGATCTCATACGGTGACGAAGAAAAATTATTTTTTTAAATTCTCTAGACTAACGAAAAAGCGTCTTACTGTATGTATTTATATTTCTAAATTTATTACTGGTACATAGTCAAAGAACACATAAATAATAAATTATCAAGTGTGTAAGGTTTACAGTGACAACGAAGAGCAATGAATAGCGCGCAATCAATATGTCATGTTGAAAATCGTAACAGATATCTATTCCGATGAATTTTAATGAGTTCCATATTACAATTATATGCAGTCAGAAGAACATTTCTTTTCATTCATTTATCAGAATCAAAATACATCTACGCATGAAGGGGTGCTACTTTTTCTGTTTCTCTCCTTGTCACTCATATGCAATTGAGTCTTCTTTTCATGTCATATACGTTTGATATTTCTTTAATTATTTATCTTTAGTATAAGATTCTTCCTAACGAATTTTCTAGTCTTATGCATTATTCGCTGTTTCATACTGTGTTCTTACGACGAACAGCATCGAATGTTGATAGACATAAAGTTATAGACGTAAAAATAAAACAACTGACATTAACCTCCGAAAAGAATTCTATCAGCACCTACCGGTCCTGCTATACGTGGATCGGTCCAAGTCGTTGTTTTATTCACTGAAATTCAAATATAATGAAATGAATTGATAGAAACATTGATCTTTAAATCAAATCATACAATGATCAATATAATAAACACGACCATCAGGTAATGTTCGAATTTCCCAATGTGCCTTTAGTAATAAATCAACATTACAGGTTGTTTTCTGAGTGTGGTTTTTACTTACTGGTAATGGTCCATTTTGATTGATTTCGCGTTGTGCAGCTGGTACAGGACTTGGCTTTCCAGTTCGTGGATCAATCTTAAATGATAAAATGTGTTTCACTAGTACTTAGTGGATTCCCTGCGTCATTGCTTACCCATGTCGTTCGTTTATTAATATGATCGATGAAAAACTTGCGTTCATCGTCAGTTTTGGACATTTGCCAACCATCGGGCAATGGACCTAGTTGATCTGATGAATTGACCGTAGTAATAGAAGATGTCGACATAGATGTTGTTGTTGCTGCCGTAGCTCCGCGTAAAGTTGGTGTTGTAGCTTTTGGAGTATGAACTGAATCGATGTCATCAACTTGGCGTCTATCACTAATTTTTCGATGAGATTGCTGAGCAGAATAGATGCTAAAGAAAAATATTGAGTTCAGATTAGACTACTGGTAAAAGCTATATTCGGAGGTAGAAATATTTCACGCGAATATCTGCATTTATCTCTCGATATACGATGCATAGATATTCGCAAAATCAAAGGAGAATAATAATCATTAGAACGACAATCATCGAGAAAAATTCAACGATCTTTCCTCTCAAGAAAAATCATTTGAATAATAATAGATACGATTGAATATTCAATTGATTTTCAACATGAATAAAGAAGAGTACTTACTTTTGTCCATTTGGACGATTCCAAGTTGTTGTACGAGTATTATGATCAACATAGTAAGTTCGACCATTCGCATCTTTTCGTTCTATTTAAATCAATTATAAACAATTTCAAACTAATTAACTTGAGGAGTATTTACCTTCCCATCCTGGCGCTAAGCTTTGTTCAGTCAAAGGTTGAGGTATGTCAGGATGCTCAATGATTTCAAATTCAGACTATAGTAGGAAAAAAGAACAAAACCGTTTTTTACTTTGCATCAAGACACAAAGCGAAGTTTCTTACTCCGTTCTGTTGACTACTTTCAGTCGACGGCGTTTCTAGTGATGTTGTATTTTGATTTACATAGGCTAATCCAATTGTTGCATTACCACGAACACGTTGAAGAAAGCTAATTTAGATACAAATGTGTAACTTGTAGTTTTTTTGAAGAAGAACAGAAATATACAGAGATATATATACTCCTCTTACCTCCGTTTCAATAAAGAATAGTCTCTTGTAAACAGTGGCCGTTCTGGAGATTCATACGGTATATTCAAATTGAGATCAATGTGAAACATGCCAAGAAATTCATCTTTGGTCTTGAAAAATAATCTTTGTATTGGGTTTTGCTTTCAAATGAAATAATACTTTTTATACATACAAGTTTATTGTGATCATAAATTTCAAAAACAAGTCGATGTTTTGTCGGGTCAACCTTTATTTAGAAGACAAATAAATACGTAGTATTTTTTCTTTCTCTTATGTACACACTCGAAAAATAAAATCTTGATTCCATAATGGATTGAATGTTTTTGGTACTGTCCGTGTACGTGCAGTATCGATTATTGAATTACGATTTTCAGGTGTTTGCAGCAATATTTTAACATATGGATCACCGAGTCCACCGAGAAAGTCTCGTTTTTGTAAATCGCTAGCTCTTATGATTTTAATGCGTAACAATCGTGTATGACGTTCTGATGTTTGTAAACCGTAAATCTTTTCTCTTGACATAGTAGATATTCAAAATCAATAACAAAATATGTGTTGCGATGCACTTAAAACTACAAAAATCAAAATGTGACCATAGTCATTTGATTGTAATTATTACTCATCATCAACGAAAGTTTATGAATATGAATCCATGTAAATAAGAAAAAACAAGGAAAAGACGAAGGAAAAAAGAAAAAAATATAGGAACGAACACTAAAATCTACGAGCCAATTCCGTCCAATAACAAAAGAATTTGATGATTCAAATAAAGTCTAGTGCTTACTATTGATGAGTTGAAATGAACTGATGCGTCACTAATTTAACATGAAAATTAAAATTAAAGTTTTTCTCCTTTTCTACTTCAAGGTTTCACCACTATCCTATAGCTAATCAAAAATCAATATGTTAGTAGTTGTCACTAGTTACTGGAGAATGATTGTGCCATTGACAAATAAATTCCTTTTTTGATGTACCCTCAAGAGACAGGGCATCTTTTTCGTTTATCAAAAAAGAAACTAATAACTTTGATGTTCGATAGCATTCAAGACAGTCTTCAAGAGACTATAGGTTTACAACTAATTCTTGTTTCTTTTGATTGTCGTAGACATACACCCATGTCCTCACTTTCATATAGATACCGCCGGTTTTCGGCGGTTTCAACAATACCGCCGGTTAACCGCGGTTTACCGACGGATTTCGATGGTTTCAATATAACCGTTCGGTTCTAATGGTAATTAGCGGTTTACGCAGTAATTAATTCAAAATATTGTTGTCATTGTTTATCACATAATTATATTGTTAAAATAAGCCATGAGAGTGTCAGTAGCACTGAAAATCACTTAACACATCATTTTTGATAGGTGGCGCTGTGAAATTTTTTTATTAGCTGATCCTGGGATGATTCATAGTCTAAACCGTTAGAAATCTAACGGTTAGAAAATTTCCATTCAGTTACTTTAATTTTAAGTGCTAATACTGCGATGTAGTAGTAAAGCTCAGTAGTGTGGTATAAATGCACTTGCTCATTATTTTTCATAAATTAAATATAATGAGACAGTTTTTCTATTTGTTTTTTCTTTTCAGATATATCCATTCATGCACATTCGAAAAAAATGAATTATTTAAGTAAAACCAAAAAATAGCTAGTTTTATTTTTATTCTTTTTATTTATTTTAGTTCGTGTTGGCTCCAATTTTATTTTTTATCTTTTTTTCTGTATCATGTATGAAATTCGGTTTTTTTCAAGTCGTGTGACATCATTCGTCATTTTTTTGTATGTTTTTTTTATATAAAATACAAATAAATTTATAAAATAATGCACAAACTTGTAAATTAAATCAGAACTACAAAAGGCAGCCGATAAAAGTATCATATAGATTCATCAAAAACCGCCGGTTATCCGCCGGTAAACTCCTCAGTTATACGATCGGTATACCGCCGGTTAACCGACGGTTTTTGCGCGGTTTTCACTACATGGGATATTGTGGCTTTATTCTCTGCAGTTTTAACATCGGAAAATGATATTATCTTAGTCTATGTTTGTGAACCAACGAAATCAAGCGTTTCCATGTTTTGGCACTATGAAATTTCGAAAAGCGCTCGCTATAATTCTGACACAAGAAGTAGACGAACAGCAGTATAATTCATAACTTGTGTTAGAGTTGAAAAATTCATACACTAAATAGAGTAGGGTCAACATTTAATTTTACTTTTAGAAAGTAGTGTCTATGACGCGCATAGAATTCGAAGACAAATAACTCTAGACAAAGGACATTATTCAAAATTATGTTATTTCTCAAATTTACTTAGAGATCCGTTAAATTTTAGCATAACTCTATGTCAAATACACGTCTGATCAATTCTTCTCTTTTTATCGCTTTCGATATTTCAACTTGTTTTTAATAGTTAGTTTAATATTACTGATAGGTACGACGTCTCTGTATGTTGTGTTACAAATTTCAACTGTAAAAAGAGACTTATTGTTAGTCAGTTAATTCTGACTATTTAGGTTCGATTGATCTAGTCAACATGACCTATTCAAACATAATTCATGAGACTATCAAGTCCAACAGCTCCACTTTGGTTTTGTGAAAGAAAATTGTGTTTAAGACTCCTTCTAGAATAGTGTGAAATTCATCTTAATCGAATTTATTCTTTTTTACAGTAATATGTTATTTTATCTGATCGTTCTATCTAATCCAACTACGAATAAACGTTGGTCATTTGTTTTAATGCTATGTTCCAACTGATGTTACATTTTAATGATCTCGTGAGGGATGTTAGTTCTAAAGGAAAAAATTGTAACTCCTCAATCGTCAACCTTTTCATCAGCCAATCTTATCAAGTTAAACTATCTATGTGTAAAATGGAATAATGGATTTTTCAAATATAGAACGAGTGACATTCCCTGTTTCCGTAGTTAGGTTTTACGTTTTCGATGGAAAATAAGTGATAGTCATAAGTACAAGTCAAGCAGAAACTCTGCACAATAATGCTTATAATGTCCTATGGCTGTTTTTACTGTGTTCCACTACCCAGGAGGAAGGTTATGGTCCACTGTAAATCGCTGTACCTTCACCGTAAGCGGTCGTTTCTACGCCGCAATTATACATCGTAAACGACTATATAAGTACCGGATTCCACCGTAAACCAGTTATATGATTTACGACCGTATTCTAGCCGTATTTGTGTCGTATATCGATCGAATACGACCGTATCTCGGTTAAAATACGGTCGTAAACCATGGACCAGCTTTACGGTCGTATACACCCCGTATTTGACCGTAAACGGCTTTATACGTACCGTATGTTTTCACCTGGGTACTACTCTTTTATTTACGAATGAATAAAATTAATCAGTCAATGCATTAGTGGACACTTAGTTTTAGTTCTATGACATCAATCAAACGCCAGCCTGCTACTGTCGAAATCGAGAAAACAGCAGTCATTGAAAGAATCTATCAGTAATCTTTGGTTTTAATTATTTCTGAAGAATGACAAAATTTTCATGAAATCATGTAATCTTTTCCCATTAGTTTCTATTAAAGTCATCTTAAGTATGAATATGCAGAAAAACGAAGGAACTCCATTTAATTTGCATAACAGCAAGTATTATATATAGTGAAGTTTCTGTAATAAAATTGATTAACTATAAACCATCTCTTTTCAAATTTCTTTTTACAAAATGACAGAGAAACAGCAAAAGCGAAACGAATATATGAAAGCATACAGTGAAAGAAATTGTATAATGATTGCTGTATTTTAAGGTGATGACTTTCGACAATTTCTGCACGCTGCTAGAAAAGTATCTCGATGTGACATTATTGCTCCAAAAATAAGAGTCTTCTGTTTGGTTCTTTTTCAAACATTCAAAACTAAAGTGCAATGTGCAAGCTATCACAGATCCTGATTTTTCTAAATGGCTTTTAGATATCGGTGAAGGTATGATACCTTTACCACCAACATCTAAAATCTAATTTAAACTTGAAGTTCCTATTTGTTTAGTGTCTAATGACATAGTTAGCGATGGCTTTGGTAATAATTTTACCTGTATTGATATTGAAAAGTTTTTCAAGACTTTCAATTGTCTACCCAAAAAACTAAGATTGTCGATTAACCAATGAGCGTGTTTTGATAAAGTTTAAAAATGTTAAACAAAGCAGTTTTTACGCGACTAGCTCTGTATAAAATCGTGGTGATATAGACGATCATGATTTACAAGTCAATATTCCAATAGAGTTTCTAAATACTTTGAATCCGACTGAATTACCATCGTATAAATTAAATTTAAAAATAGGCTAAACAGCATTACTTTTGAGAAATCTACTGGTAAACAAATGATTTTGCTATGAAACTAGAATAATTGTTAGGGCCTTTCGTCAAAACATGCTTCTATTGGAAGTTATCACTGATGCGTTTTCTGAAAATGTTCATTTTAATCCTATAATATTTTCGAAGTTGAAGTATGGTTCAACACTTCTATTAAATTTCGTTCGAAAACAGTTTCCAGTTCGGGTTGCATGTGAAATGGGAGTAAATAAGTCTCAAGGTCAAAACTTTGATAAATTTGACCTCTATCTTCCAGAACCCTCGTTTTCTCATGATCAGTTTTTCTACAGGATGTTCAAGAGCAACGGGATCCAATTGCTTAAAAATAAAAGATATTACTAGACACGGCAAAACGGATGTTAAGGAGGCAGTAACAAATACTGTTGTTATCGAGAAATGTTTTCGTGATTCCCATACGTTTATTTTCGTGAGTTTGTAACTTAAGTATTTTTTTATATGTAATAAACTAAAAACCCGTATGAAAAATTTTGCTTATCAATCAAATTAAAAGTTGTTTTTAATGGCACTATTATAATCTGATTTAATCAGATTTTTCAGTTTTAAAAAGACAGATTCCATTTGATTTTGACCTCTTTTAAATTTACACTAATCAATAATTATAGTCGCTGTAGGATATCGATTCAAATACACTTTAAAAGAATCAAATGTATTCTGTCTTTTTAAGGTTGAAACATCTGATTAAGATAAGATTATAATAGTTCCATTATAAGCAATTTTATAAATTTTTATTCATAATCGAATTTTTTTAATATGGGATGCTAATTGAAACACTTTATTAAATCAATTTTCGCTATAATCTTAAACTCTGACTTCTTACAGGAGCCTCTAGTCGAATATAGTTTCTTGTATATCAAAGAAGAGCGTCATTAATTCAATAAGAAATTTTTTCTCAGCATATTAAAAATAAGAATGATTCTATTTATACAAAAGAAAAACATAATTTTGAACACTGATTGATCTACCTAGATAGATGCACATATTGATTTCAAAGAGATACGTTTAAGATGTGACATTACATTTTCAATAAAATGTTATTTTGTATTCGTACGACTCCATATTTCCACTTCATCACTATCATCATGATATTGTGAATTATTCATATCATTAAAATGACGTCGGCTATGTCCTGGCCTAAATACATGAAGTTTGGCCCTTCTAGTAACACTGACGATAATAATCATGATGACGACAAAGAAGAAACTAATTATTCCAATAAGTTTTATTTTATTCGTAAATAATTTCGAATCGAAATTTGGATGTTTCTTATGATGATGTTGAATGGTAGAATTGACATCAGAAGTAACATTGCTACTACTTATTGTTGAAATATGATTCATTGTTTCAATCTTCGTTGTTTGTTGAAGTTCTTGTAAGGCTTCAGCAGAATTTTTCGATGTAAAAATATATGGATATTCTTCTGTTGGACATTTTAATAATTCACCTATGTGCCATGAAAATTGTTTACCGCCAACAGGTTCAAGCAAATTATTCCAAAGTGAAAGTCCAGCTAACGAATGGCTCTTACCTAAAAGCGTTTCCAATACAAAATTCATTCTTTATCCTGTAAAGCAAAAAGATAAAGTTTACCACTAAAATGAAAACAATCTGGTGCAAAATAAGTGAAATCAATTTCATTATTATTTTTGTAAGGAAATTTCGTTTTAGCCATAAATGGTTGAATAACGACAGTGAAATCATCGCGATCATCATATCGACCAGAGTCAATCAAATCGAAAAGTAATTGATGATATTGTGCTATATAATCATCTAATGTGTTAGCTTGTTCAGCTGTTGGGAAAGAAGCACATGGACATATTCTTTTATGAAAAGTAGGGCAAATGGTATTGTTACTGCTTCTAAGATCTTTCGTGTAACGAACGTCGAGGGCAAGTACAAGATTTACTAGAATTCTTGGTATTGAAGCATTACGCAGTTTGTCCAATGTATCACGAATATTGTTTACATATTGTTCTGGTGTATGATGATTTCTACTTTGATCTTGACAGAAAGTACATAAATCAGTGCTCTGAAATATAGATTCAATCTTTTAAAATCCACTAGAAAGATTTTCATTTCAACTCACACCAACGAACAATGTAATCATTTTCCAATCATTTTTCCAATCGCATGTTTCGTCATTTTTCAATCGTTGAATAAGAAGGTCTGCTTGATAGATCGCATGACTTGAATCATCCCATGATTTAGCTACAAAATAAAAAACTTCCACAAGAATGACTGACTGCGTTTTTCACAGACCAACATTGAGCCTGTTGTTGGTAGCATTGTAACTATTTGTAAACATTGAAGAAATTTCAGTAGAAAAACCTTCAAGTTTCGAATTAAATTGTCGTAAAACATTAGGTAACGAGACCAATTTTGAATACTTATAATCACCACCAATAGACCAAGATATACCTGAAAAAGAAATATTTCAACTCAATGAACATTATTTGAAATAGTCTTGCCTCGATTTTCCATTAATAAACCCATCGGTGAAACAGCATACGTAGCTAGACCAGTTGTAAAACCATCGCCTATTGCACCGATACATTTAATATCACTTGGTCGAAGAGAATGTACGGAGGTAGGGACACTCATGTTACCATTCGATTTACCGACGGGACATGGTAATCGAGCATATGCCTTACCGTAGATATAATCTGATTGTGAAAATAGTGCTAATGACCATTGAGAATATTGCTCAAGAAAATTTTCATCCCCACTAAGTTCTTCAATGTAAGCTACATAACTTTCACCATCAATAGCCAGAATTTTACTGGGTAAAAACGTAGACAAAACGAGAGTAGTAATGATAAGTTTCATCGTCATCTTCGTCGTTGTCAAAGAAAAATGACTACTATATTCAAATTGTCTGTTACGGCATACGAACGAAACGAAAAAGATATACTTGTGATGATATGATAATAGATAATGATGACACAACTGACTCTGCTAGAAGTACAAGACTGTTGAAAAAAAAAGAATTGACAAAAAGGCACATGATGTCGAATTGCGAATTTATAATAAAATAGAAACATCACGTTCAAATCATTCATTGAGCTTTTGTGGAGATATCACAAGAGTCGAGGTCCGTTTTATTAGATATATTGATACGTCTATTTCAACTTCTCCAAAGCAAAGACTTGCTAGGACAAGCCATTGAATGATTTGATTTTAAAAAAACTAGCAAGGGGACTAGGTTTCAAGTCATGAAAGTGTTTGCTTCCTAGTTATCAAAATGTGGATCCAAACAAAGTAAAATGAATATCATCCAGTGATTGATTGATTGACTACCTGTCAAAATCAATCGGATATACATATATACAAAAAAAAAAACAAGTGCAACTCTACTTTCATTGTACATGAATCGTATTCGAATGTCTAAAGTAAATACAATCTATTAGTTTCTTGTCATGCAAGAGTTTTTTCTCATGTATGAGAATAATGTTTTAGCGTTTTTGTTTGATATTTTGACATTGACTAATCGAGTCTAGTATTTAGTTTGGGTTTGTGTATTCAAACGGGATGATATTGATTCAATACGAAGATAGTCTTGCTTGTTAAAGCCCAAGTACAATATAAAGACGGCTTGATAATACGATCAAGTCTCAAAAATTAACTGCAAGAAAAATACGAAAGTCTACGACAAAAAATACGTTATATGAAGAATGTAAGTAGAATCCTTATTATGGATAGACATCTAAGTATACAAATCACGATCAGTTATTAATCACACTAGTTGCTTTAGTCGATTTCGAGAGTGTTAGACAAAAACCATTCTCCTTTCCATATTATCATGTTGATATTTATGCAAGAAGAATGCGGTTAGTATAAATGTAGTTTGAAGAGATATCTATGTGGTATAATATTAACGGATTGCTTTTGGTTTTGTTCTGGTCAATACGATTCTACCAGTCAAGTTGATCTTCTCATTTTTATGTTCTTTGTCAAAGTTTTATTGTATTAAACAGGATTCTATACTTTGTACTTGTTCGTAATTAGACAAGTAGAGACTAAGACTGATTCATCGAGATTTCTTGGTATGCATATACGGATATGTGCAATGTGCGCACATACTGGATTATTATCATAAATAGTAAACTCTAATAAATCCTCAATAAATAAGTATACCCTATAGAAAAAATAAGTAGAAGTTGCTCCACCGATTGTATTGACATATAGTCGAATCAGATTAATCTGCTACGGTTGAAGCACAGAACCTGCAAATAGCAAGCTGGTGCGAGACTTTAAAAATAGATAGAAATTTTTCAACATAAAAAGATGATATTTTTAAAATTCAACATTACAATAATTTGTCATGTCTCCAATAGGGATTCAGCGGTGACGGTGAATCAGCGGTTCACCGTTCTACCGGCAACCATTCTTATCGGTAAGCGTTCCGATCGGTAACCACTACATTGGTAACCATTAATGCCGGTTTTTACCGGCTAATACCGGCATATGCCAGCTTATAACGGTAACCGGTGGAAAGGTTACCGGTTGGAACGGTAATCGTCACCGTTCCATCCCTGGTCTTCTATCGAAGACATAGCTTTACGTAGATTTCAGTTACTGTTTACAGAATGATTTTAGTTAATAGAACATCCAATAGTCAAGTATTTTCGAATGTAAAATTAAAATTTTAATATGAAGGAATTCGTTTTCTTTAAATAATCAAAATATGAAAACGTCTTACACGTACTACTGTTCATCAAGACTATTCACAATTTAGGATTTCAGTTTTCATCAACCGATATCGTACGTTGTAGTTATTACAAAATTATGAAATATCTATCATATGTGCCTAGTTCGATTAAGATCATTGAACAATAATAGAACATATTTCAAACATGCTTTTCAAGTGAATATTTACATAGTTCAAATAAAACTAATCAAACAGAACTAATATTTTATTGGATTAGTTTTCATTCAAGTACTCGATAGTATTCTTTACATGCATCATTTTCCCTTTAGTATAGTTAAAACTTTGCTCAGTTGAAAACGAATCTCTAATTGGATGTGATTTTTGAATAGTAGGATTTCTTTTATTGTCGAAAGTTTTGACTTTGTGACTATGTATGTAAAGAACTCTGTGATATTTGTAATTATCTAGTCAGCATCGTGTTTATCGTATGTTTTTCAAATGTTTCATTATCGAATTGACATGTTACTGGATGAAAAAAAAACATGATTAGAAACGAAGCACTGCAAAATAAATTTCAGTCAATAGTATTTACCTTACATACGCTAAAAGCATTTTTCTTTTTCAGCAATCTCTTCCTTGTAGACATTACTAAAAGTGTTGTTGTTCTGCTTTTTACATCAGTTCTTTTCTTACCAACATAGACTCCGTAGGTTTTAAGGCAGTACGTGAAAATTGAAGCACTTAAAAGAAAAGTGATAATGGTGTCGGAAAAAGAAGCTGCTGATGCATTACCTTCAGACTTAGATATCGGTAGTTTATCAAATACATTTAGCAACCCTACTCAAGCTCTTCGAATGCTAGATCAAAATGGTGATGGACGTGTAACGAAAGAAGATTTACAATTATTATTAGAAAAACAGGGTATTAAAGGTTTCGCTGCAAAAGTGTTGGCGAAATATATTTTTAAAAAACTCGATGCTGATAAAAGTGGAACACTTGAAGCTGGCGACCTTGTTCATGCTAATGGTATCCTCTCAAGTTTATTGAAAAGCAAACAAAAATAGTGATGATTCTTCCAAATAATGAATATGACAGAAAATGATAGATATTATTCATATTTCAATTATATTTTTTTTCGCATATTCGTTAATTTACACGTGATCTTTGTTCGAAAACCCTGTCTTCTAATTTTCAGTCAAAGGATTTTATTCTTTTTATTTCAATAACTAATATAAACCCTTGTTCAACAAACATTACTAATTGACTGTTACGAATAAAAATATTTCTTAGGATTGTTGTTAACTTTACGATACATAGGGGCGAATCGAAAGAGATATAAGATTATTTTATAAAGTCAGTCGCAGGTTTCGATTGGTTCCTCTTCTCTAATACTTACATGATATGCCTTTTCAATACTTTCACCGTATCACGCATCGTAATTATCCAATAGAAAACAAATGAAATCAATAAATTAATATGTAAGTGTCGACCGATGAGGCACTAATACAAACAGGGGTGCCCCGAAGCAGCTAACATTGGCAGAGGGGGGGGGGGGTGTAATGATCTTTTTGGAAAGGTGTGAAAAACAATTTCGAACAGAACGCAAAAAGGTTTCGGTTACGCTGAGAAAAAAACGAAAATTTTTCATGATTGGGGGCTGTCACACCTCCGATCAGACCATCCCAGGATACATATTGTATGGGATAGTTTGTAAGTAAGTAGATTTTGATGATTTCTGTTTTATTTAGTTTATAAATGAATTTCTCACTGATTGAAAATCTTAAAATTTTAATTTTTAACTTATGCATATGAGTTCAATTGTTACTTATCAGATAACACAACTTTTAGACTGCACACTCATTGACTTGAATGAATTCATTTAGTGTCGTAAGTTTGATTGAATACTTCACATTCAGTATGATTATAGCTGACGCATGATAACCTATTGATGGCTTTCATAACAGATTTTCGATCAGAATTAGAATGAATACAAGGAAGCTTAAGTTGATGATCATTTTATCGAAGCAATCGTCATCTTCATTATTGATCAATTTTATGTAGTGAACAAATCTTGTGATTTAATCACTTGTACCGAACTTATTAACGATCTTTTTCTTCATAGTATGCGTATTTTAAATTGAACAAAGTCACTGATCGACAGTTTTCAGAATAATATGTAAACTAGGTCGATGATTTTTCAATAACTATAGACACTTGGTTACATGTACTGTCGAATGACTCGTTCTATGAGGATAGATCAAGAATTATATGAATTCAGATATGACAAACGCATGAATGATTGTCACTGTGTAAACGTCTCGAAGCATTGAAATTCAAATCTATTAATTGAAGAGTAAATATCTGTTGATGACTTTTAAATCAAGAAACTAATAAAATATTTCCATTTAAAAGTGAACAGACAACACTGACGTATTTTATGAGCAATCAAAACCGCTCTCTAGGACTTCGCTCACAAAAATAGAATATATATCGATCATTTTCATACGACAAAGTTCTTTTTAATGACTTTAAACGTGTTCTATGTTTATTCTTTTCATGTGGTTAGCTTGGAAAAACTAATTAGCACTTGAGAGTTCTGTGATGAGAAAATCTTCGAGTAAAAATATAATATCACCGATCTTATTTAATACGAATATACTAACGAAAACATTATGACAATTTCACAGTTCATGTTCAATGATTACAATCTTTGTTTGCAGTCTTTTGATGATGTTCAGGTGAAAATTTTTGCGTTGGAACTCAAAAAGAATTGAAGAAAATCTTTCTTTTCAAAAGACACTTGCGCACTATGATTGTAGGAAAACGTTTCGCTCATGGCGCAGAATTTTTACTAATAATGTGCAATTTGGAAGGTTTTTTTTCAACTCTTACAAATGGATAGATGCGCTCTTTCAACAACACAAAGGTCAAAGATGTAGTATTTTAAGCAGCATAGCTTAACATTTGTTCTTCATATTGAATGCTTCAATATTTTATTGAAAAATAGCATTAAAAGCAAAACATTTTATTTTTAAACACCGAAACTTGGTAATCCAACTCGAGATGTTCTTGGCTCAAGTTTTAATGAAAGAACATAACATTGATCTTCAGTTAATAGTCGTGATCTATCTAATAAATAAGCACATACACGTGGATTGTGTTTTATTTTGAACGGTGACGATTGAAAACGATGTACTTCATTTATAATATGTGTTTTCTAAGAAGAAAAATAGTGCTTGACATGAAGTTCAAGAATAAAATTTTCATTACCATTCGCATTTTCGAAAAATTAATCAAATTGTCTGATATATCTTGTGAACTTTCTTCGATAAATGTTAAATCCGATAGATATAAACCAAGATACGGTATACACGGGGGATCAACTCTATTTAAAATAGAAAATTTTATTTTTCATGAGTTCGATAATTCGGTGAACGTTTTCTTCGTTCATTTACTTTGTTAGTGTATCACGTAAATTTTTAAATTTACCATCGGAATGAACGAGATTCTGAAGTTTATTTATAACTTGTTTATTTTGTTTTGATATACGATCCCATGTTTGTTTTAAGCGGTACACTGAACTATTTACAAAAGCAGCCATGATTTGAAGAACACCATTAAAATTTCGTAAATATCGACATATATCAGCAACGGTACCTAAAAATGGTTCGATTTTGAAATAACCAACAAAATTAGTAGATAATCGATGTTTTCCAACGACGAATGTTTCCTAGTTATTCAGTCGCGTAGCAACAAAACTCGACTATAAACCATTATGACATGAACAGTATTTTCTAGTTAGATTTTCCAGGTGAACGTTTTTTTTGCTATCCAGACTTTTCCAGTGATCTTATGACCGACCATGTCAAGCATGAATCGTTGAATATACCCAGGTCAATTAAAACGGATATCCGTTACGGATCGTTGAGTGGACGCAGTAATACGGACCGTAACATCATTAAAAAAGGGCCGTATTTTCACAGTATACGATCCTTTATTACTGTGCCCAGAAATATTACCATATAAGGAGCAGTATACTGTGAAAATACGGCCGTATACGGCCCTATTTTAATGATGTTACGGTCCGTATCGCTCTACCTGGGATGCTGACAATGAACGTGAGCGATTTCATTATTGTTTTTTAACTATAAATAATATCGTTTCGAAGATGTTCAAATCGGTGAATTTTTTCTCGAGGAAGATTGACTGTTTTCTACCAGATCATTGAATCTGCTCGATCATATATCGATGAAACTAGTTTTCTTTGAAACTCGTTTATATAAAACCTGAAATCATTCCGTGTAGCCATAATTGGAATTACAGTGATTCGTCATAGATAGTTCACTGACTTTTGATGACGAACAGATCGAGGAGTTGATAACCTCATGTTTTAACTTTACAACAACGACTCAATCGTTTAATGATTAGAAGCAAACAATCTGCTTATGAATAATAAAACAAGTTCTATTCTGCTTCATATTCTTATCTCGATATCCATCACACTCGTAGAATGAAATATTACGCCTATATAGATATTTTTGTGAACTCGTCACTCATGCTTGCTAAACTTATCAACAACTATATAGCCAAGTTCAATTCAACAAAGCTTTCATCGTTGTCTCGGCTAATCAGGCTGTATTTCGATTACTCGCTTAGGAATGAAAATTGTCAATATAATCAATAAAGATTATCTCCTGTGAGTTCGATCTAATTCGAGTCAGTATTTAGACTCAGAAGAATATTTCAGCAATGTGATAAGCAGCATTTTTTTTCTCATGTAAATTATTCGCAAGTGATAGAAATAGATCACGTGAAATATTATCGGACAATCATCTATGTAGTTGTAACAAAAAACATTTTCATAGACGAAAGAAAACATACACCATTTTTCAATACACTGGACGCGAGAATTTGCATTTGGTTGTGATAATATTTCTGTGATTACAAGTCGACACATCTAGAAAAAACAAATTTTTATACATGGTAATTTATTTTCTCTAAAACTGCGATGAATATTTATCGTACTTCATTGAATCGTCTAGATACAAGAGCAACATTAGGTGCTAAATCGTCTCGACCAGGTTTCATCCAACCTTGTAAAAGTAATTCTCTAAAGAATTAGTGAATAGTTTCAATGAAAATAGATCGAATGTTTATTTTGCCTTACTCGCTGCCTAATGCACAAAAAAGTTTATAATCAATTAATGTCATTTGTTCAGCAAGATCAGAAACAGCTATTTGTTCGAATGTTGCATTCGAAAGCTAGAAAACAACATCGAATAATACCATTGCATAAAAAAATTCAATTTTTCTTATTATACTTGTTTTGGATACAGTAGCTGATGTAATTGTTCATTTTTTTCATCGATTTCAGCTGTTTCTAATTGTTTTATAATGGCAACGGCTGCCTTATGTTCAGCAGCAATTAAATGATTATTAAATAGCATGTCTTGTAATAGCTCAAGAACCATCTATCATATAAAATTCGTATTTTTCTTAGGTATAGATTTTTAGAAATATGTGTTAACTTACTTCTTTTAGTTTGGGATTGGTATGAAAATCCTAAAATTACAATAAGAATATGTAAAAAAAGAGAAATCTAAATCGTCTTAGAGAGGAACAGATTTTTTCGAAACATCTTCTTAGAAATCAACATTTGTATGATCCCTAATAACAAAATACTGAGAAGATCGTTACTTGTCTTTTTTGTTGTGGCAATCTAAATTCCATGCATAAGTATCATATTGACAAATATTTATGTATAACAGTTCTTCAAAATCCAATTTCGTGAAAACATGAAGGAAATTGTTATCCTCCAGAATCATTAAGAGAGTGTAAATCATTTTTGAAAATGCTCGTTTTTCACTTACAAAGACATCATTACTTAGACTAAACATTTAAACACTTTAAATCTAAAACATCTTATTTTAAAATATGTTTTCATAGATTTATAGATTTTAATAGAGAATCAATGTGATCAGCTAGAATATCAATCGTATGGTCTTGCTAAATGCACGTTAGGAAAATTTACTCTATTGAGGTTAATTCAATGAAAGTAAACTTTTGATAAAAGTCAACAAAGACACTCGCCATAAGCCCAACCTATATGATGTTATTAATTGGCTTGGTAACTATGAACACTCATATTTCAAATGACTGAATGTAATTGAAGTAAATTAAATTTAGTCGCGTAGAACGGCAACTGGATGTTCCATTTTTATATTTGTACGTTTAGAATTTCACTCTGCTCTGCGGTCAGTTCAACATAAACAGACACTTGAATGCATAAAAGTCATCACTTCTGTTGTGTCAACCAACATATATATTTTTCTATGATATAAGATTTCTCGAAAGATTATCCTAGACTATAGGATGTGTGTTCTAGATATAAAATGATTTGATGTCTGAAAAAACTATCAGCGGCTTTTAATAGTAGCTAGAGCTCCAAGCAATCGAAAACTAAAAGCAGATACAGTCTTCGCAGTTATTCCTTTGGTAACAAATAAGATTTCTGTCATATAAGCCCAAATTATAAATACGACTAATTCAAATAGTTTGTAACTTTATGGATAAAACGAAGTAAAATGTTGCATTTTGGAGAGCAACGTTCTTTCGACTAATGAGTGTAAAGTAAAAGTTTCTCGTTATTTGAATTGGGACACTGTTCAACAAAAGACGAAAATTGCTGTAGACAACACGTTGTTGACCTCTATAGAAGATTCACCTTCATAGAGTCAATTCGGATTCGAAAAAATTCTAAAAATATAATAAAATAAAAAGTGCTTGAAAGTCTTATTCTAGCTAACTAATTTTGCATTCTCTGGGGCAACTGAATGATTATCCTACATACTACTTGTACAAAAAAATTTTATATTCAACTTGTCATCCTCTTGAATTATATTTGTTCGCATTTTCATTCTATTAAAAAATCGAAAAATTCTATTCATAAATTGTTAAAAAAACCCAAATCATTGGTTGTACACACGGTTATCATCTCTTCCGCTTTTTCCGCGCTTTCGATACAAGACTTTCGCTTGCTTCTTCACAATTCAACGCAGAAAAAAACTGATTAACTTACTGGAGTAACATTAAAACTTTTGCTACGAAAGAAAGACTGCTTTCAACTCCCATGAATGAAGTAAACACACCGCTCTTCTTTCAATCAATTGCTAACTCTGCTGAATCATTGTTTTCTCTGCCTCATTGACACAGAAGAAAGTCACTAATTCGAAAATTCCAACGATTTTTTTGTAACAAATACACAACAAGATAACAATTGGCGAATGAAAACAATGATGAAAACCGAAAACATCAATAATAATCTTGCAATCATAAAAGTATAAAGCTGTAGAAACCACAACGGATGCTTGTATGTCCAATCATTATCTTTATCCAGATCAACATTTACTCCATAAAACCATACAAACCTCAAAACGTTAGCAAGACTATAGGTTTCTGCTTTGTAACTTTTTGTTTCCGCATTTTTCGACAAAGTTTCCGATTCTTCGACTTCATGAGGTGGCAACTATAATTTTTCGCTGCACACAAATGACTTTGACATGTCAGAAAATACTTTTCTTTCACATAAATTGACATATCACATCAAGGGAAATCTTTTCTATTGAGATAGAAATATCAAGCTTTATACCAACTATTGTTTTTGCATTTAGAATAAGATAAGCATCCACAGAACTATTACACTACTGGAAAAGAGTGACTATTTCGCATAATACTAACGACTCTATTGATGACACATAAACGAGTTACTAATTTTCTCAAGTTGTTCTGAAGACATCAGAGTTCGAACCGAATGACAAAAGCATCATTCAGATTCGATTCGTCTTATGAAAATTAACTTTCTATTCGATTCGGCTGAGGCGAATCGAATCGAGTCAAATTATTCATCTAATCGATTCGGTTTCGCACTCTGGCATATATGCTTCATAAAAGTATTACGAGTTGTATTCTACGACCGATATCCAGGTGCACCCAGGTCGAAAAAGCCCGGTCGTAAACGGCAGTTTCCGTTAATTTTTTCGCCGTTTGGTATGCACCGTATTACGGTCGTTTTTCAATGTGCCGTAAACGACCTTAATGGGCTGAATAATACATTTTTTGGCCGTATTACAGTCGTAATTAGCCGTTTACGGCGCAGAAAAATACGGCCGTAATACGGTGCATACCAAAACGTCAACATACGACGGTTTACGGCGATTAACGATCGGAAACGGTAGTATACGTTATCGTAAACGTTCGTTTACGACCGTATTTGTTCACCGTAATGCTCGTCCTGGGCAAGCATACGGTACATATACGGTCAAATACGGAGCTTATACGGCCGTAAACCTGGTCCATGATTTACGACTGTAATTTAACGGAAATACGGCCGTATCCGATCGATATACGATGCAAATACGGTACAAGTACGGTGAGAATACCGTCGTAAATCAAGGACCTGGTTTACAGTGGAATACGGTATTAATACGGTCGTTCATGGTGTAATTACTGTGTAGAAACGGCCGTTTACGGTGAAGTTACGGTAATTTACAGAGGAACGTAACCTTCCTCCTGGGTAGAAATCATTTCAGCCATAGAAAAAATTGGATTCACATTTATTTCAGTACATAGAGTAGTGTACAATTGAACTAAGCGATCTTTGAATTCTAAATGAGATCTTTGAAAAATCATTGTGGATCAAAACAAGTACTATACTTTTCAATAAGTCAACAGTATTGGATAGAATATATTTCTCTCGTATATCTTAGCTACGATCATTATTTCAGGTTTTGATATTGATTGAATCACACGTACTGCACTACCCAGGTTAAACGATACGCCCCTTATATCGGCCGTATATAGAGCATAGAATTAAGGCCCATATCATCATTAAAATATGCCATTTTACGGTCGTACACTGTCACAATATGGGCCATAATACGGACTGTTAGGAACCCAGGTCAATCAAAACGGATATCCGTTACGGACCGTTGAGTGGACGCAGTTATACGGACCGTAACATCATTAAAATAGGGCCGTATTTTCATAGTATACGATCCTTTATTACTGTGCCCAGAAACGTTACCGTATACAGAGTCGTATACTGTGAAAATACGGCCGTATACGGCCCTATTTTAATGATGTTACGGTCCGTATAACTGCGCGTCCACTCAACGGTCCGTATCGCTCCATCTGGGAAGCACAGTAATACGGGGGCTGTATTTTCACGGTACATGGTCCTAAAGTGGCCTATTTTAATGATGATACAATCCGTAATTCTGCACCCGATGTACTGCCCGTATACTGGGTGTATATGGACCGTATCATTCGACGTGGGTAATGCTTCATTTTAGAATGACTACAGGAGGCACGATTACTTTAAGTCTTTTGCTCCAGAAGATTTTGTTCTAAATTTGGCAGCATCATGAAACAATGAATAATTCAATCAAAGATTATGCTTTTCGAGTTGTTTCTGTACGAAAGTTAATTATTTATCTGACTCATTCATTTACTAGCAGAATAGATCAGGTCACTTGTTGGCTACAATACTCAATTGCAAACATGGAATGTCACTTATCAGTCCAAGTCAATGAGCCACTAATGATTTGCAGCGTTCAAAGGACGGAAAAATAACTTCTTTCCCTTCCGAACGATCTTCAAAAAAATGTTCATATGATGAATAATGAGTTCAACCATAATTTGCCATCCTTTTCTTGCTTATGACGTTAGAAAGTTGCAAAGAAAACGTCGCTCGTGATTTTCGTTATATACAAGCAGTCCATAGGTCAATACATATTCCCTAACAATGTTCTCAATAATTGACAAGCCCAGAAAACCTTTAATCTTTACCACATCTGACATTAGCTTAAGTAATTCAATACGAATACTTTTATCTACTACATTGTGTGTATCTACAGGGCTGTTCACAAGTATAGAATCACTCTGGAGTTCAGTTTTCTTTTCAATTTCTTTTCCTCAGGATATCATTTTTTCCTTTCAAATTTATTCTTAATTTTAGTTTTTGATATTCTCTTTCAGAATCTATCGCGATAGATTCTGAAAGAGAATATCAAAAACTAAAATTAAGAATAGATTTGAAACGAAAAATTGATATCGGGAAGAAAAGAAATTGAAAAGAAAACTGAACTCCAGAGTCAATCTATATTTGTGAACAGCACTGTACAGTGTAAAATGTTTCATTTATACTTTTGTTAATCTATCATACTCACTAATGGATGTTTCGTGAGCCAATGTCGAAGAACATTGAGAACACGCATTGTTGAAGCTGTATTAACAATAATGTATTCATTAGCTCTTTGTTCTCTTGAGCTTGATGGCATAGAACTATTATTTGTTGTTATTGGTTGAATTGATATAGAACCAGCACCTTATTTCAATTGTATCATTATCAATGAGGGACAAAGAACATAAAAGATCATGTGAAAAAACAACATACCTGTCGTACTTGCTAATCGTTCATTTCTCATACTCTTTGGTGATTCACCTGATGTAGCAACAGCAAATGCTTGTGTTGCCGCAGCTGAACTTATTCGACGACGAGATGAGCGCGACGATGTAACAACAACACCCGGTAGAACTTGTTTAAATGAACTTTCAGCTGCATTTCGTATACTTTGACGTGGTGATGCGAGAACTTCACTTAGACGTTTTGCTGCAAAATATATTTTGCATAGTATTTGATGAATAAGAAAGATTATTGTTCGTAGCATACAAAGTAATAGAACATTCTGTGTTGTACTCGCTGTTTGTGCATCGAGTTGAAGTCGTTGTTTTTGTGCTGGTGGACTATCACTAATTTCGAAACGAAGAGACTTTCTTTCTTCCTATGAATAGATTTGATAGAGGAAAATACAAGATCTTTGTTGATTTCATACTTTAATTGTACTATTTAAATGAGTATTATTTGAATATTGTATTTGGCCAATGATTTCTGGTGGCCGCAGCATATCAGTCTGAGAATCATTTGATATATTAACAGATGGAAAATCAAAAAGTATTTCTAACGAATTAAAATCATTGTTTTTCGTTATCCCAATGCAGTTCTCATCAAGATTATCAGATACTCCATTATGCGATATAGAAATATGTTTCTGTTGTTCATCACGACATATGGACACAACGTCAGAAAATGTTTCTGATGATGCCAGTGGAGCTAATGCACATTGCACTTTATCAATTGTTTGTGTTATATCCATCGATGAACTTATTGGGATGACAGAAATTCTTTCTGTCTTTTTCATTGATGATTCTAAAATATTAAGCAATATATTTGTCTTTACGCTACTACTATTCTTTTTCTGTAACTTGATCGCGTAAAATGAACCGATTGACATCTCAAAATAATCGGAAAGAGAAACTGGAATTTACGTTCATGATTAATTTGAATGTTCATGATTCGAGACAATGACAACTGCTCTTAATTTATGTGCACGGTATTTTTTTAACACTACTCATGTTGAAGAATTCAACGCTTGATTCAAGCATGTTGGCAGTCTGTCCATTGCCTATATATTTAACAACTTAGTTTTAAAAATCTATGTTTTTATCGATATTCAATGAATTCAATTTAGCGATCGGTCAACTTTATGAAGCTCAACAACAAACTTTGATATGCCGAAGCTTTTGAAAGGTACACATAAGTTAAGTTGCTGTAGATATCTTGATTTATATTAGCACTAAAAAATTTCGTTCAAAATAGTGATTTTTTGAAACAAAACACAACAACTATCATGGGTATGATAGAGTATGATTTGTGAAACAACAATCAAATGTTCTTGTAAATTTGTAGCGAAGCCTTGATAGTACTACTCTTTGCTCAGAATCTTACGATTGGTCTAGGTATTAATTAGAATTCTAGAGAATCGATTGCCAAGAGAGTAGGTTTTGTAATTTCAACTTAATAAAAATTTGACTGCAAATTCGTTTTATTTCTAACAGTCTATCCGAAGTCTGTTTGTTCTTGACTCATTGGAGTAGAAAAACTCATTAGTTATTAACAGTCGGATGAAAGGTACAGCATTTTCAAAAGCATGTAAATAGAAAAGAACTTATTTCAATGAATAGAACAATTGAAGTTAGCCATATCTAATTGATTCGTGCTTGAAGTAACTCATTTCATGTGTTTCAAAAAGAATACAATTCTCCGTCATTACGTTAAGTAGATTACACTAGTATGAAAAAAACTGTCCAAACAGTTCGATTTCAAATCAAACTTATTCTATCTGAGCAACTCTTGATTTTACTTGTTCGAATACCGGTTACAAATATGCTTTAGAGAAAGTCAAACTTTCTGAATGATTCATCATTCAACTTATAGCTTTCTTTCAAAGTCATGAAGGATTACTTGTTTTCATTCATATGTTTCATTCATAATTTTCAACAGGCATACTTCTAGTTAGATTGTTCAAAGAAAATGAGTATTTGAAATAGATGAGAACATACTCCCGTGCGTGAGAAATAGATACATTTGATCTTTTCATACAATCTGACGTACGTTAATTGAGAAGCTAACTAATGGTCGTGCAGTCTCTTCTGGAAGTAACCTATGAAAACATGTCGGTTTTCTTTCTCTATACGTGCATTATAAAAAATATAAAAAACAAAAGAAATGCTCCATTAGAAAACAGCCTTCTTCCAATACAAAATCATTGCAAAACAAATTATTTTCTCTTATTAGATGTTCAACAGAATTCATTGAGTGTTTCAAAACATGAAAATGATTATTTTTCCATTTATATTCTAATAGAGAAAACTTATCTAATTTCTACTCTAATCCAAATGATCCCTATCCTTCGTAATATTTTGGGACAACCGTATACATCTCTTCTCTATAATTACTTGTAGTCTTCATATCTGATCATGGATTTAAGAATCGACAGTCATATTCAAAATTTTACGATATCTTCTCTAGGCTAGTAAATCAGATCGTAATGTGCTCACGAAAATAAGAGAAAAATAGTCGGTTTTGATTTGTCATTAAATTTAATTGACGATATGCGTATTTGACGTCAAAGCTTACTTTTTTCGAAGATTTTTCCTGTTTTGATTGTTTCTTTTCGTTCGATGCCTATAATGAACAGTGAATATGTTTCGTTCAATTCTACAATAAATTAATCTTAATCGTTACTTAATCCTCGACAGAAAGCACCAATGTGTGAATGCCTTCTTAAATCCCGCTCTTGTTCAACTGTAGAATGAGTTGTTAATAATTTAGCACCTTAAATAAACAAAACAATGCATAAGAACTTTTCTGCGTTTTTCACAATTCAACCTTCCGATACGCGTCGGGTAAATTCACTTTCGATTTCTTTGAGATAATGTGATTTTTTATCGCTGAAGATGAAAAGAAAATAGAATTGTGAATTCTTCGTCTATGAAAATCAATGAAAGATATTTTACATGTGTCGTTCATCTAATTTATGTGTGGCATTCGCATTAGTTCCATCGACATCATTCGTATGATCAAGTGATGTATGTGGTGATGATTTATACACTCTTATTAATGTGTCCATAACTGTATACGCATCTGTATACAAGCGATATGTTAACAGAAATGTGTTCAGAAAATCAATTGATAAAAAACGTAAATCTGTTAAACGTTCAAGTAGACGCTCCACTGTTGCATGTCGAATCTAGAAAACAAACACAGACGTTTTCGTATTTAAAGAAAAGTTTTCAAATTTTGACTCGTATAATTTACTTGTGGTATTTTGCATGAATCTAATGTTTTAGAATATTTTATTTCGGCATCATCTTTATATAATTTAACATCAGATCTATAAATCAAAAAACCAGAAACTTTCAAAATCCATTTATATGATTTATTTATTCGAAATTTTACTTTACGGATTCAGGTGCAATCACTGATGATGCATTGCGAAATGTTCCTGTAACTAACTGAGTATAACGAAGATTTTGTAAACACTGTGCTATATCTGTACACCATTCTGATTTATGTTTCTCATCATTAGCAACGAATGTTGCCGAATATGGTGATTGATCACGTGATTCAACAATCAAACGAAATAAACGATTAATATGAAGATCAATTTCACTGGTCGAATTCTCTGATATATTTGAATTCGTATTATCAATGCTATCTTCTTCTGCTACTGATGCAAGTAAATATTGAGGATCCGTTGTTATATCTTCAACAAGTGTAACATCAGCCAATGGAATAACACCACAGCCCTTTAAGTAACAAATAAATTATTTTTCCAATATTGAACATGCCGCTTATGATCTTTAGTACGAAAGTCTTGACACGAAATATTCTTTCGACTGTTTAGAACTACTTAGATGCAATTATTACAAACTATACGTTGTTTTTTTATACTCCACGAACATCTGTGCAGACATATTTTGGGACACAGGTTATGAGCAAAATTTTGCCGTCATATTTTCGAAACTAATACGCATCTGACACATTTGAGACGTTGGTCTTTTCTAATTTCGTCAATCACCTTCGTTTTGTTTTTCGATTATGAATGGCGTGTTTATTTAATTCGGAACTAGTCAAAAAAAGCTAAAAAATCTTAGTGACTTGACAGGACTAAAATATTCCGGTCAGTTTTTAGAAATGAAATAAAAGTTGATTATGCTCGACTTCTCATAGAACCATTTGTGAGATTCAAAAAACTTTGTTTTTATTTTCTCTATAAGAGAATCTTGACTCATTCGTTACATGGAATAGTACTAATAGAACTTTATATAGCAAGGCTGTTGTTTATATGTTCACTACAGTAGTCTGATAGTATTGTTCAAAAAGTACTGTCATCAAGAAAAAGAAAATTTGATTCAAAGAATTTAGCTCTATCACGAACGTGAAAAAACAATGATCGATAAATAAAAGCGTTAGCAGGATACCATCATAATTTTCATCTAATATTTGTTCTCGAGCGTCTAAAAGTCTTCTATCGATCATGCAGATCTCACACAAATATTTAACATAGATCGGAGAAGACTACAAAATCCTGAATCTAAACGTATATGCCTGATGTTTTCCGCTAGTTTTTCATCGATCAAAGAATCTAGTAGCACATTCGTCTAAATCGATTTCCAATAAAGTCTGCCATTTACATTCAAATATTCAGAATAATTTCCAAAAGTTTTACTCTGCATTTCAATGCAAAGCTGCCATGTGCGATATGAAACAACGACTCTGCAAAATTCCACCGCATATTTCTGGATGTCAATTTAAAAAAATAAGTGTTCTCTTTTTAAAACTGATTTTTACCATAAAATTTTCTTTTTTTTTCTAATGGAAACAACTGATGCTAGCCAGGATAATGCAGTGAATATTGATGTCAGCTCAGCGTTATTTAAGCACTGTTTGTTGAAGATATTTTATGATACAAATGAAGGATTGAAGTGAACATTGTTACTTTGCCTCCTATAGACACAATTATAGACTGTGTAAAATAATATTTAACCGGCCCGATGTGAGTGAAAAGTTTCGTCGCATAGATTCCAACAAAATGAAAAACTTGATTCTGACTTTAAACATCTATACTGGAATGGCTCGAAAACGAGAAAATCATTTTTGTCAAGATTTTCGCACTATTGATTCTGTATAACAAACCTTGACAAGATGTAATTTTCCATATGATGCTCGAGTCGTTATGACGAGATGATTAGAAAAAAGATAACATTGTACAACAATTTCACTCCGACGAAGGTCACGTTGTGTAAATCGTTGTCCAAGACTGACTCTATTTCGATCGCCGGTCCATAATATAAGACTATCTATAAAAAGGAACAAAGAACACAAGATCAAATAAATGCCTATGGAAATTGAAACTATCATCATTTACGTATAGGTTAAAAGACTTTTTTCTTCTCAGTACAAGAGCAATCGGATATGAGAATGCATGACGATATACATCATTGATGAAAAGTTTTCTTCTCTATCAGATTAAAAGTTAAACAAATGTTTTGGCTTCGTATTTACCTCTCATATCAACCAAACTCGTAATACTTTTTATGCATATAATTACAAGAGGAACCTGAAAGTTAAAATCAACTCTAAAATATTCTAGAATAACGATGAACTACACTTGACTTGATGACCCTAATGCTGTACATTATAGAATGGGCAACTTCTCAGCGGTTAGCAGACAAGTTAAGATTTTTCTACCTTTTTTCAAATTCATTGTTTTTTTTTAAAATTTATTCTTGAACTTCATTTTTAGGATTTCTCCAGTTGTATTCATGGAAAATCATAGAAAAAAGATGTTGGCAACATCTCTAAATATGTGATCATCATATGTATTTGTTTTCCTTAGAATGAGACACACTTTTACTGACCATAGGAAATGTTTGTGCGATTTTACTTACGCTAATTTTCTTTTATCGACGTCTGCAACAAATTCAAACCAGTTTAACAGTCATCGAATAAAATTTTCTTTTTGCTCAGTTAAAATGCCCATCCTTATATTCTGCAATCATGATAGTGTTCACAAAAATAGACAAAAGTGATTTCATGAATGGAAACTTCATGACAACGAACACTTATGGCACATAAGTCGATATCATAGTTTCTCTATTTCTCACTGCATAGGGCATTGTGTGAGTAATATAAATTTTAGGCAGATAAAAGAAATTTTGATGAATATCATTGTTTAAATATTAGAATTCGATCAAACGAATGAATATACTGTATGTAGACTATATCAATGGTTATATTTTAATATGAAAATCATCTGTATTGTATGCCATACAGCAGTTGAAAGTATCGTCTATATTTCTAACAGTCATTTATTCTAATCCAAAGATATCTATCAAAGTCAAAAACGGACATCTATCCAAAATAAGGTTTATCCATCATTGTAGCAGTATTGGAAGCATGTCTCGAAAGTTTCTTCCATGACTTGTACTAAAATCACCTCACTTTTATGTTTCGTAATTGATAATATTCATTTCACGTTCGAGTGTCTAATTTTAATTCATGTCAAGTTTCTCCTGATCAATTCATATTTTTGATACATCAGAAGGTTTCCTATGATTATTACAACAGAAGTTTAAAACTTCAGTTCTAAATTTCGGTAAAATTTTGCAATGGCATCAAAATGCTTGAATTTGGTATGAAAATTTTCATGGTGGTATTATAAAAGGTTCACAGAACGATGTAAGATAGGAAAAACACTTTCTGCTTTCTGAGTCCGTGAAACACGGCACTATTGATGTAGATTGTCAATTGTTGTTATTATTCTGAAGTGAATTTCTTCTTCAGACGCACTTCTATTATATACAACAGTATCTATTTCACATTTATATATTTTTAATGTACGAAAGTACTGCAAACAGTGTTTTACCTTGCCGACAAAGTACTTGGTTGACATCCAATAAAACATCACACCCTTCTGCAATGGATCGTTCAATAGCTAGATTTGCTCGAATATGCTCTGTTTCTGACACTTCATCATGCATTATCTGTTTTAGAATTGAAAATAACAATCAAATAAGTCAATTATTATTCTAATAGAAAGATTTACTTTTGAAAGTTCTTCCAGTTTTGCTTTCGTTTGTTCTAATTTTTCTCTTTCGACATGTGCATGTGGTGTATGCGATAGACAATTTGCAAGTGTAACTATGTAATATGGAACCTAGCAAATAATAAACAATGAAAAATAGTCATAAAGTATATTGTTCATATAAGAAAACAAACTCGATTCATCGGTAGTACTAAAAGTATATCCAATGTTAATCCTTCGCATGCTGCTTTTGTTTCACATCGTTCAAGAAATTTATTAAAACCTGGATTACTTAATTTACATTCAACTAAACACTAAAAAGTAATAATTTATTGTTTCGATTTGAAACCCAACATCAACAACAGCAAAGAAAAAGACAAAAAACATAACGACATTTTTTACCTGTAAACTGTAGTGATGATTTCGAACATATTCCAAGTAAATATGTAACATTGATATTAACATATCAAATAGATCGCCTGAATAATTCAAAAGGCAAATGAAACTTTTAGAGAAAACTAACAACTTGAATTAATTATACCCGTATAAAATGTTGGCCAATTTTCTAATTTTTTCGATAAACCTTTATAGAAAATCTGATGAAGAAATAGAATAATTTCACTAAAAACAGAGACGAAGGAGATGGGATGTATTCAATTATTTTTTTAGTGAAAATTTTCATACGTATTAAGAAATATAGAATTCACATCTTCATGTGTAATAGGTGGTTTCTTTGAACTTGCAGCTAAATATAAGTATTAACTTATTTTTATTTTGCTTTTTTAAGAACAAATAGAATATTAGTAAAGACAAAGAATATCCTTTTTACCCATTCGAAACGGTCGTACATAATTAGCAACAAGTATTTCTAATTGATGAACATATTCGCGTTCACTTTCAACCAAATTAAATACTATATTATTACGTTTACGAATCAATTCAGCATGTGGAGAACTAAAAAGAACAAAAACCAACATAGATCAATTATTTCCTTGTCGACTTCGTTCAATTATCTCGTCTAATCAATCAATGAAATTATTAGTAACTGTTAAAGACAGTTTGATGCTTTCCTCTTGCTCTAAGTCATGATATTCAAAAGCGTAGATGTCTAGCGAATATAAATCGCATTCATAAAATAGACTTTTCCATTTATTTGGCCTATATATAAAGTATTAGAATACGCGAAACCAATTACGGTTATATATCATCATAAAGATTAGATCACACTTATGAAAATAATCTAGTTTGTATATTTTATGTCTTGACTAAAACGCATACGGCCGTGTAGATAGAATAGAACTTTTATTATCGGTAAAACTGAATCGTATGGATAGGGAAACATCGGTTTGAAGTAAGTAAAATATTTAGATAGTATATTTACCACAGTTGTTTCAATACAGAAAATAATCAGCAATGAAGAATTCATACTTCCAACAATAGAAGTCTCTGAGGAAAGGAATGCGTTTTCTAAATGAATGTAACAGATTGCTCGTTATCTGACTTCATTGCTAATGTTTTCATGCACTTTAATTCAACCAAAATTGATATTACCTACATTGATAGTTTCTAATGTTTTGCTGTTTTTCTTTCTTCAAATAGACATAATCATTATTTGATTGATTTCTCATATAACGTCTAATTAATGTAATATCTTTGTTCGTTTCGCATGAAAATCTAATCATTGAAGTAAAAGCAAACACTACAAAAGTGAAAGCTATTAGAGGCATGCTTTAAAAACAAAAAGAAATCGCATGATAGTTCTGACATTTCAAAAGAAATAACTCATCTAGAATAGAGTTCAGCATGACTGAAATCAGCTTTGAAAATATCTAGATTACTCTGTCGGATTAAATTGCTTCTATAGAAGAACCTAATGGGAGGAAAATCCTTTTTTTTATCTTTGCAAAATCATCGAAGGAAGAAACCTTGTCTTATTCAATAAAGAAAAGTTATCAGATCTTTTCATGAATCAATTCAGTTGCAAGACAACAGAAAGAAGAAGAAGTTTTCTCGAACATAATCTGGGTAGAATAGCTTATCTAAATACCGTATATATTCTTCAACAATACGCTTCCATCGTTGTCTATAAAGCCAACCGCGACAAAGACTTTGCACTTTTTTTATTTTCCTTATTTCTTCAGAATCGTCTTCGGCAATACTTTTTGTTCGTAATAAATGATGTTGACGACGATAACGAGATAACTATATAGAAGCAAAACTAGTTGTCAAACAAATTTAATTCATAGCTTTTACTTCACTACGTAACTGTCGAACTTCAGTTGAAAGTTCTTCTACTTGTTGTAAATATTGATATTTTGCTTTAGCTTCACTTTCGTAAACTTGTGATAAATGTAAATATTTCTGTTCAAGCTCTTCTTTAATTGATAACAAACGATTGTAACTAAAGCAAACAAAATAAGTTATGCATTTTCATGGGTTTTGTCATGTTTGTTTTCTGTAATTAAGCAACCTGCATGATTGAATGCATTCAATCCATACTTGACAGTCAGTTTCAGATTCAGCTGCAAATTCAATTGCATTACGACCATCACGTGCATAAGATATTGAAAAACAGTTCTAAAACAAAAATTCATGTCTCTGATTTCAACAAGACAATTTTGATCGAGTTCATAGTCAATCTCGGATTTGAATTTCATTTATTTCAAAAGTAAAGTATAAATATTGCTCGTAGTGTTCGTGCGTTTTGTCATTGAAATTTATGTCAAATAACAAATAATTGTTTATGAACAAATAGAAATCGCCTCATGTTTTACTCGCATGAAAGAGAAATAAATCGACGTGCTTTATTTTGATCAGAGAATCAGCAGTCATAATGCATAATTTTAATTATCTAGGACAACAAGATAAAGACCAAAGATACAACCAATAGAATTCATTTCAATACTAAGAATCGAGATGTAGTTCACTCGTGTATAATTTATAATAGCCCCGATTGGTTCCCTGTTGAATTGTTCTGGATTTGGACAAAAAACAGATTCCAGATTCGTCCCTGTCAAAAATAATTCTTTGTCTTTGTTCTCTTGAATCGTCCCTACTTCATTTTGTAGTCAAATTTTCATGATTGTCTGTGTTTATGTTAACAACTAATAACAAAGATACAGGACGGATTTTCTCGCTTACATTCCTTAAACAACGAGATTAATACGTAGTATGAATGAATGAAAAACTAAAAATACCTGAACGACCGATATATAAATATATATATAGTTATAGTTACACAACGAACATATATGATTTGTAGTTATATTGACATATGCTTTATTCCAACGGTTTCTAATACACATTAAAACGTGATCGAAAAGTAGTCATAGAGTGGCGGTGTCAATCACACCATTGCTCGAGCAGTTCTCTCATGAACATATATGAGTCAGATGAATTTAGTCATGAAATATGAGCAAGTTGTTAGGAAGACTTATATCAAATAGTGTATTATCTTTTGATATTGGAATATATTTTGTCTTTTAATATCGTGACTCTTAGACTCTTTTTGATGCTTGTTAAAAGTAAGCATTTCGATATTTTATTTTATGATTTTATTGTCAGTGTCTTTCTTGATAAATAAAACTACATTAATAAGATATATCTAAACCAAAATGAAGTGCTACCTTCATATGGGGAGGTAAATGGGGGAGACCGGAAGGTGGGGGATTGCGGAGAAGAGCACGGATTGAGAGTATCTCGTACAGTTTAAGATCTAATTGATTTTAACCAATGGTCTCATCAATGAAGAAATCATAGAAGAGAATATTTTAGTTGTTAACACTTTCTGTCATCTACCGCAATGTCCAAAAATCATTTGAGATTCATCAAATTGAAATCAATTAGTGTTATGTAGTTTTTCTCTCTTTATGAAATGTTCCTTAGTTAAATTTAGAGAATGCTAATAAGATGAAAGAATTACTGTCAATCAAGAGAATAAAAGTGAAGAGATTTTCTAAATTCTATCTAACGAACACGATCGCGATAATGATTTCTGAAGTCTATTGAACACATTCAATTTTCTTTTGTTTCAGCGGTACGTCTTCTACAGAGTACATTGTAAATGAAAAGAATAGCATATCTCGAGAGATATGTTGTTGAAATTCTTGCGCACATCTAAATCCCATGAGATAACGACTCATTTTTTTCTCTTTTATGTCAGAGCAACTTAGTTACATATGAATCTCGGCATCTGTGGTAAACGTTGAACTTGATTTGTACAATACAATGTTCAACATCTTTCACAGAATAAAATCTATGATAAGTTAGTTTATCGAATTCATTTAAGACATCTTTTTAAAGAGAAAGTTGTTTTTGATGCTTGAAGAAAAATTTTAGTAAAAGTAAAAGAAATTAATATAGTAGTTTGTTTTGAAATATTTTAATCGAGTTTTGTATAAAAAAAAAAGTTAAAAATTTTTGGAACTTTATGCTTTGATAAAATGCAGAAATTCGAAATCAACAAAATAACTTGTCGGTTAACATTTATTTACTTACTAATTTTTCTCCATCTTTAGTATTTTTAGCTGGCACACGTGATGAATAACAACTTTCAAGAAAATAAACTCCTTGTGGTTTGGTTGAATTAACATTTTCGTAATAAAAGAGTAAATTTTGATATAGAACAAACCATTTTAATTGCCATTTATTCTGTGAGGATGATTGATCTTGTCCACCCCGTCTAGACAAGTAGCCACATTCACGATTTTCTAATCGCGCTTTTATTGCCAAATTAAGTAAATGTTCTTCATTAACTTTAAAAGATGTTCGTGCCATTAAAATAGTTTGTAAACCTTTCAAAGGTAGCCAAGAATCAGATGACGCCATGTTTTCAATTGATAATAGTTAAATATTGCTCGCTCTGATGAAAATTGAACGAAGACGGAAAAGAATGGATCGTATTCAGAAGATCATGCTACATCTAGAAGAATAAAAACATCTGCAGTAATAAGAAGAGTTAATGAATTTCAACGATTAAATTTTATCTTCTAATCTTTCCATGTGATATTATTTTTTTTCTAATATATACTTAATCACTTCTGTGAAATTACACTATATGATAACAAAAAAAATGAGTAGGCGAAATATAATTTAACATAAGTACATATTTAACATTGGATAATGACATATGATTGATGTGCTGGTTAATATGAAGAAAAAAAGTAATTTTTGGCCCAAAAAAATCTCATTTTTTTATATCTCACACGTATTCTCTCCATAGAACTACTCAAGACACAGACAGGAAACAAGAGAAAAAGATAGAATGTATGCTCACATTACGTTGATGAATTGACTGAAATGTCAGGAACAGCAAATAAATGCATAAACATGAGCATTTTTGCTTCAAGCAAGAGTTTAATTTGTGTATGTCGGAAATGAAGTGGAATCGGCAACAGTATTCTCCAGGTTCCTTTTTCCTTCGTCAAAAGAAAACTTTCGGGCGACAGTTACCGTGATAGCCGATGGTCTTAGTAGCTTATCAGAATGATCAACAATAAACGAGTCGCATATTGTTCTCGATTTAATCAAACCAAATAAAATAGATCCAAAATAATTGTATCTCGTTACATTGAATTTGATTGACGCATCATTCACTATCAGATAGTTGTCCCTAAAAACAAAATCTTAACTCTTGCTTTCTGAAGAAATAGAAGTGAATAGAAATGATAGTCATATCTATAACAAAAAAAGTAATCTTAGATGATACTGTGACCAAGCGAGAAAAGCCTCAGCGACAATCTTCAATCATAATAGTAGTCAAGTTACTTCCGGTAGGATGAAATACATTGATTATTTTGATTGTTATCAAGCCAATATTCTAATTACAATAACCTACCAAATATAAATATGAATATTTTTTTTCTTTTTTAAATAAGACATTTCCCTGAACGTGAATAGAAAATAGTACTAACAGCTTGATAAATTAGTCAAGCTCTCAAAAGTTTTCTTATGGGAAACAATAGAAAATTTTTTTTCTTCTTCTTTTCAAGAAGAACTGTCAAACATGGCAAGCATTTATATTTATTGTTGATATAATTGCACTTCGAGAAAATAAGAAGTAGAAAGAAAAGAAAAAGTAAATTCAAATTCTTTGGTTTTAGTCGCTAATGATTGACAAGTGCGAGATGAGATGATATATTCGACGTCAAACTTAAAAGAAAATTAAACTTATTTATGATTTGATATTTTTCTATTTCAAAGAGTGAAATATTTATTTTTCGACAATAGTCATATATTGATAGTTTTGATCAAGGACAGATGACATAAATTGTCGGACGAACTCCTGCACATTTTATCTTTTTCATAAGTATGCCGTTGTAATTGAAAATTGTGCAGTCAATTATTCAACATACTTTTTTTAAATTCTTCAGAACCGAACGAATGCACGTTAAAGTTAGATTCCTAATTAATTCACACAATCAATCTTAACCGAGATTACCATGAAATTATTAATTCTATCCTATATTTCTTTTTTCAGTTAGTTTTATTTTTATCGAGAATATCAGCAAAGCCACTTACTCATTTGTGTTTCTTCAATTATCAATAAATAAAGATTTCTCACTAAAGAAATACATGCTTGAGACAGATATTCACTATATGAATATATAAATATATTGTCTTTTTCACACAAAAGAAAATTAATAAAAAAATTCATTACCGCCATGCATCATTCTTTTTTCGAAAGTCTTTCTCTCTATGTTGTATTGCGTATGATAAAGAAAAATGCATGGAGACATATTGAAACAGAAAGAAAGAATGAATAGATGCCATCTCACACGTACTACCATTAATGATAATTACGTCTACATGAGACGAAGAAAAAGAAGAAAAAGTAGCAGCGTCAACATTATTTTCATAATATGGAACAACAAAAAACCGAAACGCGTGTTAATGAGAACAACTTGATCCTTTTTTCTTGTGTTCTATACTTGATTTACGATAAGAAAAGAAATCAAAACAGATTTTTCAAGAATAAATTAGATATTATCCATTCGATGGTTAACGCTAGATACTTTTCTATTATAGCCGACTAAAATTAGATTAACACGTATTTACTACTAAAAAAACGTCAATACCGACTGAGTGAGATACATATAAATGTATGCATCAATGATGATATGACACTAGTGATAATTAGTCCTTTTTTCATGCTTATTTTATATACATGTTATATCCTTATTTATATTCACTTATGCTATGTTCTCGATTAGATTATTGATTGTAGGTCGGCGAACAAAATGCAGCATTTTCTTCTTTGTTAAAAGATAGATATTATTACTTTTTGAGTGTGTAAATGTACTCATTTTAGGAGCATGACTGCATTATAATACTGATTATCCCAGTGAATACTGTTTTGAATTATTGAATAATTATTTGCTTGCAAATTTAACATGAGAGAATTTCGTTTTATATACAAGCATAAATCAACTTCGTTCACAATCAATTTATTTTTCGTTTTTTTTCGTTTAATAATCATGCACACACCCATCCCGGTGAGATAATTTTATGTACACACATGCATGAAGTAAAAGAAAAATGTTTATTTATACATCTGACTGGATTTAGAATAATAAAACAAAGAAGAACAGATATTCATCGAGTAATTTCTATGAATTTGTTTTGGTAATATCTGGTTCGTTGGTTTGCATTGGTTTTTGTCGTTCAAAATTGCACATCAGGTGTATTATTAGAGTTCGTACTTGTTCCATTTGTAACTCCGGCGAGAACATCACGGCTGATTTGTTTCATTAATTCTTGGGTTTTACGACGATTACGTCGTGCAGCATCGGCACGCAAGTACGGTGCTTTTTTCAAGTCTAAAAATTCAAACAACAACAAGACGAAAAACTTAGTTATAATCTGGGTGGAGAAAACTTCTCATGATGACGAATCGACTCGATTTTCATTTTAAATACACAAACGCTTTCATAAAATAGAAATGTATGTTTTTCCGACATTCAACAGAAAAGTCACTCATGCATTGTAATAGAATCATTAGATGGATTGTTTCTTACCACAGGTGACATATGTAGATTTTCAAAAATCTCATTAAATTTGATATTCTATCTCGATGAGAGAAGCCAGTTGACATGAAAATCCCCTACGTATCAATAGAACTCCCATAGCTATTACAGCAATTCTCCACAACGACTCCTCAGACCTAACAGCAATCGTAGGGATAAACACAACTCAATGTGCCCAGTAAAACTAGCTCTAGACAAAAAAAGACATGTGCTCTCTTTCTAGGGAGTAGTGAACTTGTAAATTATAACAACTGCCCATCTCATCATTTAATTTCTATTCATTTTTTATCTGTTACAAGTCTATACTTTTCACACGCACTGCAATTAATTAGCAGTAGCTGAAACTTTTAGCTTCATTGTATCTACGTCTAATAGAATGAAAGTATGAAAATAATGACCGTATCCAGAAAAATGTTCATCTATAATTTATTTGGAAAAAGTAAAAGGAAGTGTATCGATTGCACATTATGTTTTATGGTAACTTACAACTTGCTTCAACAATCGAAATCCCTTCTAGTGTAATTAGAACAACGTTTCATCTTGATTGAACGTATTGTTGTTGGAGACGGACGATTTCAACGCATGTCGACTTTTCTTCTTTGGAAAAAAAACTCATTCTTTTAAGTTCAATGACATTACTTGTAAATTTCCATATTTTCTTAAATGAAGGTCTCGGTTTGTTTCCAAAAATATAACGCTGAAAGTTTTATACATGAAATATTAAACTTTTCCGTATAGGTAGATAATGTTTCACGACTTGTATCAAGGAAAAACAAATAGTTTACAGCTAATCTAAATAGTTTCAGTCTACAAAGACGATGATCTCTTTAAAAGAGTGCACTAGCTTCTATACTCATTATTGCAAAATAAAATAATATATGTCCTGCTCGACGTAAAAGCCACTGAAGGACCTGATTCTTTAGTTTCTTAAGTATATGTCGAGGTACTAACAGTGATACTATCATCAACTATAATTATAAGAGGAAGTGCTGGATTGATTCGAATCAGCATTGTGTTAGTTATTCATCCATATAATTGCAATGCTTGTAATAAAAGAAGGAAAAAAAACAACTTGTCATACCATCTAATAAAGTTTCAATAGTACCATCTGTTAACGCTTCACGCTTAATTAATTTGTGATCTTTGATAGCTTCTTTACGGCCTTTCAATTCGTTCAATAATTCTTCCTAGAGAATAGAAGAAGAAAAAGCGAATCAAATACTCTAATAACCAACATTTTATATAGAAAAAAAGATATATTGTTTGTCTTTCAAGCGAAGTTAAACAAAGTAAAGAAGCAAAGTTAAAAAATGAATTATTTGGTTTATTTTCAAAAACAATACAATAATAAAATATTACCTGAAGATTTAGAGCATCATTTCCCTACTCATTTATATTTAACATCGATGTTTATTTAAAACAAAAAAAAAGAATCATGTCAAAACAATTACCTGTGAGCGTTTGTTAATTGGACGCTTATTGGTTGGTTTATCGACGGATAAAGCAGCTTCACGAGCTAAACGTGTTCGTTCTTCATTGTCCGTGCGTGCTTGCTAAAGAGCGAAAGATTTAACTCACAGAAAAGAACAAACTCGGTAGTTCTTTCAAACAAACAAACTAACTTGATATGCTCTTTGAAATTTAACGAAAACAGTGAAAAAATTTGATGGATTTTGTGTTCGCGGTGTTTCACCTTAAATCAGACATCAAAATGTCCATTTATAATTAGCTAAGAATAAAAACAATTACCAAAATACTCGACACATTGATTAAATGAATCCTGTGCTAATTTAGCGTCTTTTGTTAAACGATCAATTTTCTCTTGTGCAATGCTAAGAAAACTTTCTAATGCATGCGTTTCAACATTCTAAAAAAGAAAATTAGATCAATAAAACTACATGTTGTTTATATTTTTGCATTTAAATATTCATTACTTTCATCGTTTGTCGAATAACAAGTTCTTTTTTTGCATTATCTAAACCGCGTGTGAGATCTTGAACATCAGTTTGAATATTTTCCAAGGACACTAAAATAAAAATTCATCATTTATAATTGTTTCCAAAGAAAGTTTTGAAAATAAATCAATGAAATATTCAATATATTGTCTAGTGGCGGAATTCCGCTGAAGAAAAAGAATTGAATTAATTGAGATCTCTATTTTTCATTTACCTAACAGTTTATTTTAGTGATGCTGATTATCGAAAGTGAGATAAATCCGAAGGCCCATAATTCGTGTCATGCTTTCTAATAAGGATTATCGATGAATGACAGCGTTATTCTTTTTGAAAGGAGAACGTCTTGTTTATTTTTCTAATCATAAATCCCTCCATGCACAAAGAAGCTTGGATATAGTTGATTAACGTTTGTGCTTCAAAGAACATGCGAAGCTTCATTTAGAATTAAGCCTATATTAATCATGATATGAATTTTCTCGAGTTAAAACTTGTCGTACTATTGTCTACGCTTGAAAAATAAGAATTCAAATACCGCAAGAATTTTGCTATTCAATAGAATCTAATTTACCTTTTCAACAAAAAACGAAACAAAACAAACTATAACATCCATACTATGAACATTTACGAGCAACTTTGCGATTCCTGATAACGATGGAAAATTTTTCGAACCATTGTTTAATGCATTAAAGAGAGTTATATTCGATGTTTCATCTTCATGCAAAGCAAGCACTGCTTTAGACAGTTATCAGATTGTCATTGTTTTGATATTTTTTAAAGTTTGATACATTTCATATAGATCATTCCTATCTGAAATTGTGAGGGAGTTTATCAATTTTTAGAAAGTAGAAAAAACTCTTGATCAATATACGGAAGGTCATGCGTAGGAGACTATAATAAATTGAATGAAATAGATCGAAACAATTTATAAATGAGAAAAGCTCCTAGAAGAATTGAACCGAAGACACGCCTCTTTAAAAAAATTAAAGTAACGGCATCTTGCATCAAAAGGTTTCATTCTAATTTAAAACAGCAAACTATTATGGAAAAGAAGTTAAAGGAGAAATTCTGAATATTGAAGTTCACACAGACTACTAATATGACGACTGTTGATTTTAAGAAAATGAGTTTGTATTTGAGAAATATTTATTCAATTTAAACATAAACTTGCATTAGAAATGTGTGCAAAGACGATAGACTAAAACGACAAATTTAAGTCAAGCCCATATCAAGATTCAAGACATCTTTCAATACATTCTCATTTTTCTATTGAAGTATCAAACAAATTCATTCCATCGAACTTTCATCTTTCAATAAGGTTTTATGTTTGATTATTTTGAAATTTCATTGCAATAAGTGATTGTATGACTTTTCAATTTTGTAAGTGCTTGCTATAATTAATCTAAAATCAGATATCTCATGTCTAAAAACTTAATTTCATACTTCACTCTGAATTACATTATTTTCAAATCGGATGTCGAATAGAGTTGATCCATGATAAATATTCCCTTGGAAAGAAATATGTTTTGTGTTTGTTCTAAATCATGATTTGATAAGACGGAAGATTTGTAAGAATAATTCACAACAACAATTATATTAATGTTCAGCACAAAAAAATCTGGACTCCATAAGTATCTTCTTGTTCGTCTGTAGTTACCAATATAACGAGAGCACTCTGATTGTAAACAATTTCTCAAAGACTTCTTATAAAATATTATTTAAGTAAAACGTTCGAGTACACTTTAATTGGCAAGTCAACGAAGAAGAACACTCGAAGGCATAGAATATGTTTCCTAATAAACCTAGTAATGAATGTCTCGGTCTGATACAAACGTCTACTTCAAATAAAGTAACAAAGGTACTCTGAACTACTTCTTAAGGAGACAAATGATATATTATTTTCTTCGACAAGATAACGAAAAATATTCATCAATCTTACTAGACGCTTTTTGCACTTGATGCTCGTGTTAGAAAACATCAAACTACTTCCTTCGATGCTGTCAAAAATATTGAACGTTAACTTTGCTGAGAAAATTGCATATTTATTATTAAAAGTGAAGATGTCGAACTTCTAAATTACTGTTCGAGTTGAAATACTTTGTTTCATGCTGATTCTAAAAAACTAGCGCCGAATTAAAAGCATTTCAATCAAACACTCTTGGCATATTACTCACGTAATTCTTTCATATTCAGAAGAATCATTTTATCTTTCCTAATCAAGCTGAAATTCAAGTTGAAATTTTACAAATAAATCGAGTGCTTCAATTAGAAAGGCTTCTATTGAAAGCTTTTAAGTATTTTTGTGCTGCAGGCATTCTTAAATATAAACATGAGAGTTCATCGATGTCTGTCAATGGCAAGTAACAAAATGCTGTTAACATGTGTCGTATATTAGTAAAGAAACAATCCAATCATTTAATATGTTTACAACAGATTATTTGGATTAATCTGACATTGCCCTCACTCATCTCAGTTTATTATACGAAGTGGTTGAAAAACATTAAAAAAATCTTCTAGACAAATAGATATCTTCATAATCGATACAAAACTTAAAGTGCGCTACGATGCTTTGGATACTTTCTTTGAGAAGTCATGGGGGAATCAAATTGGTCAACATTATTTTCAGTAATAAAATTCTAGACATCACTTTTTCGAACTGTAACATCCCACGCTGATACGAAAACGATAAAACACTGCTTTGAAGCGTTGAACTGAAACATTTATAATATCAACGCTATAAAACCCGTTTGCCTTCCTTACAGAGTAAAGAAATAAGCATGTCTTAAAGTATGCATTCAACTAACTTAGGAAATCAAAGAGTACTAAGAGGCATCGCTATCGGTTTGAATCAGTTAGGAAAAAAACTAATATGAAAGTAATCGCTACTTATGATTCATTCGTACAGCATCCTGTCTTAAGACAAATATATTCGAAGTAAAGCACAACGATGAATTTATTAATGCCAAGTGCTTCCAATTCGATTGTGATATGGAAAATAAACATAGAATTACGTGCTTGTGGGAATTATACATCATTTACAAATTGAAAAGCAAGTTTCCTAATCATCGATTTACAATGAATCACTTCGATCAATGATTCATTTGATATTCCATAGAGTACATTTTTTACATGGCTTGACATGATCATATATCCATGAATACTTGCTTAGTATTTGTCTCATTTTAGTCTAGTATTGTGTGATGGTTACATCCACAACTAAATGATGTGCCCATTTGTATTCGAGTTCGATTAAAAATACTTGTAGCTGTAGACACTTTATTTCGAAAAGTCATATCCTATGTACTTCTTTCGAATTAACAAACGACACTTTTATCTGAACTCGAATTCCATCACTTCAACGTAGCACAGATCTAATTTTTATCCATTGCCTATGATTAAAAATCGATTAAAATAGTACTATTTTAATAAGGTTTCTCCTCAAAATAATGGTTAGAATCAATTAAACTTTCGAAAAATTAGTTTTCATATTGGTGAGCCTAAAACGCACCCCTCTCTGCTTTAAGGTGATAACTCGTTCTGCTTGTGCTTTTTCGAACTTCTCGTCTCGAAAAGCAGTAATTAGCATACTAGATGAACCTCTGATACATATCATACTGCAAGACCCTATACCATGTTGTATCTATTTATGTTCGAAGAAAAAGATAAATTATATAAGCATCGATTCATAAGTTTTAATCGATTAAAAATTAAACAATTCGATTGAAACTGGATATGTTTGGTTTGAAATTAAAATATTATCTCTAACGGTCATGTTGAAATTGATTAGCGATCGCATATCTACTATAATCGATGTTTAGAAATTGAACTGATTTTAATCATTATTTCATTTTAAAAAATTTGAAAAAAATAAAGTTAAAAAAGTGCCATCATAGTTGATTTTAACCAAAAAGAAAATAAATCCAATCAAATCGTTATTTGTGTTTTTCAACTCCATCGTTTCTCACCATTGAGGCACTGGCAGTGTATGTAAATTATATTTAATAGAAATAGAAAACTTAAATCATCTATATATAAGTTAGTTTTTTCTAATCATTATTTGGCTACCTCATAAGTATAAGTGTGCTTCCTCGAATCTGCCCTGAAGTATGTATTTACTAATTAAAACGCGTTAAACTATGAACTATGTGCAATGCAGTTAAATTGGTTTTCCTTGAACGCCAATAAACTTATGAAAAGTGTCCGAATTTTTATGTTTTAACGCGTTCACTTCGCAATCCGCTTAATCGAAGTTGAAGTCAAAAATCTATCAACCGTTAAAATGCCCAAAGTCGGACATTTGTCTACATGTCCAACGCGTTGAAGAAAAACAAAATTACCGCTTTTTAACTCCTGAATTCTTCAAATGTGTCTGCTTCCGATATTTTTAGTGATGACGACGATCAAATCAGTATGCTTATTTTTCTTTTTCTTTCATAATAATTGACCCTAGAATTTAAATGACGTAAAACACGAAAATTGATAGAAAAAAGAAAATAGTATTTTACTCAAATGTTACTATCCGTCTCATGTATATAATTTTGAAGAAAAATGTTAATTTATCTAAGTTCAATCTAATATACCGTGTGGTTTATTCATCTATCCATCGTGAAGAATACATAAAAGTAATCAAAATTGTACTTGTTCTTTGGTTTTATTCATTTCGACTTATTGAATATTAATTATGAATATCAAGATCTTCTTCTACGAAATACTCGTAGAAGAAACAAGCAGTAGTTCTCATCATTCTGAACTAAAGCTTTTGAATGATACATTCCAGGACTCGAAGCAAGTCACATTTTCGTGGCGATACTTGTCCCAGAGCGGCTCAGGAATTAGACATGTCCCAGCAGGCCGACTTAAGTGTTGCTCAGCCCGAGCTGAACGCAAACAAAGTATCTTTTACACAGATATTTTTTACAGTTACATTTTTAGATCACTTGGGTAGTATTAATTTACTTCGGAGGAATTATGCAGTGTTATTTCGAGTTTGATTTGTTCCAAGTCTCAAAAGAAAAAATTTAAAAAGGTACAATGAGTCGAATAGCTTTATGAGTAAAGCAAACGAAATATATTGTACGGTTTCGTTATTCGATAATGCTCGTTCTACATGCGACGATATTCTATGCTAGAATTTATGAATTCAGTTACATCTATGCGAAGTACACCACATTTCAGAGTAAAAAAATGTTTTTTTTTTCGATTTTAACAGTACGCCGAGCTCTCTTGTGATCTGAAGAAGTTTGTGAACAAGAAGAAAAAAAGAATTAATTGATATGTAAATTTCGAAGACGAATCTCTGAAATTGAGATACTCGCATTTTTCTCTAGCCTCATGAGCCATTTGCTTGTGCGCTCGAACTCATAAAATGGTCAACATCTGAGAACAATTTTGCTTAGAAAAATGAAACAAAATTTATAGAATATCATTTTTTCGAGAAAATACTATGCTTCCGATTTAATTCACTCGAATCAGAGTTGAAGGATGAGATAAAATTTTATTTAAAACTGCTAATATCGATGGAATTCTATTTTCCACACATTTCTCCTCTCAATCGCACTCTCTTGCTTGTTAATACCATCCTTGCACATAGTAGAGCAGATTCTGTGAAGACGAGACACACAACCAGGTGAAGCAATAGCGCTGCCTTATTATGTTAATCATGCTTCCAAGAGACTGCAAAAATTTTAAGTATTTACGAGTTTTATGCAAAAAAAGACATCAAAAACATGAACCGGGACGGGATGAAATGGACATTCATTTTAATGCACGTCTAATTTAATGGCTACAGGGAACATTTTAACAGAGGAAAAACAAATTTTTGTAATTTTCAATTCACTATGTAGATTTTTGTCAATGAACTATGACATATATCAAAATAAATGTTTGTGCCATCATCTTACATGGAATTTGTGTATTTTTCAAGGTCCTGCACTGAAATTAACATACATCTTCTATGTCAAATCAGTGTTGATCACGTCTAGTACATAAAATCAGTATATAGTTTACTAAAAAGTTGAAAAAATAAATGGCGGGTCAGTCCGATCAAAAACATTGGCCTTTCCAGTTCCCGAAAAATATTTCATCGGACTGGCCTAGGCTAACCCATTTCAAGCCTTGGTACATTTAGTCTTGTCTTAAGAACCATTTTCAAGGCTCAGAAAAATTTCCTAGTATTACAAGTGACAAAAGAAGGAATCAGAAATTAATGTCTTACATTGTGCAGCTTTTTCAGAAGATTTAAGTTCCATATAGAAGTTTGATATATCAGAAAAACGTTCTTCAACTGTTTGAACGATATAGTGTAGTAATGTTAAGCGTTTATCATGTGTTCTTGTATCCGATAACTACAAAGAAAGAGAATTCTATGAAAAGAAAAGGACAAAATTTATGAATATTGTTCTTACGATTTCTAAGCTTGCTAATTTGAATCCATAAGCCGGGCCACGCTTACTACTGTTCATATAATTACCAAAAGCAAGTACAATCTAGCATAGAAAGTTCAATGGTTAAAGACAAAAAAATATAACTATTGATTATTGTTTTGATTACTTCAAGAAGTTTTTTAAATCTTGTACTGGTTTTCAATGTTGTTGATGCTGTTATTATTGCTTTTAGTTGTGGTGTCAAATTTTGATGAATATCATTAAAATTAGCCATGAATGCGACAACATTTAACTTCTGTGCTAATCGCTCTATTTTAGAAAGCTTTAGAAAAGAAAAAGAAATATGACATGACTTTTTTCAAATTGTCGTTTGATAGTTTTTACTCCATATAAAAAGCGATCCTCATCAGATAAATTCATTATTGATTTTCCATCAGATAAATAAGACGTGAAAGATTTCGTCTCGGATTCAGTTGGAATAAAATGTTGCAATATATCGATTGTATCAGTAGTCAAAACTTTTAAATCAAGACTAAATAAAAGAAATACGAAAGAAAAAACAACTGCATGGTCAATTTTTCTTGTTAAACATGAGATAGATTCATACTTATTCAGTGCACGTATGATTGTATTCACATCAAGGTCAAGCTTTCGTCGAGCAATGGCTGAAAAGAAAAGAAAATTTCATGGTCAATCATTGGCAATTAAGTCACGAGGCTAAGGAAGATTTAAAACACGTTTGTTTTTCATTCTATCGACTTGATACAAATCAAGTATACATTACAAAATTTGAATTGAATTTATTACCTTTAACTATCAATAGTAATATGTTTCAAGTCCAAAAAACTGACGAACCATCAAGTTTAGAATGAATAATGATTCGAACATAAATCGAAAGTGACTTGAAACAGAGACGTTTTATTGACAAGTAAAAAAGAATTGTATGACACAACTAACAACGGAGTTTTACCGGTATGAAAATAATTTTGTAAATTTGAAGTCTCATAATCAGGTCTATCCTGATGAAACTTCTTAGAAAGTTGCAGATATTTTACTAATTACTACTATGGTAATTACATAACAATCTCTTAGTAATACATTTGGCTAGAAGTTTTTCGTAGAGCTCAGCCTATAGGTAGATAAATAGAATATTTTCTCAAAGGTATCTCGAATATTGCATACAGTCAACATTTATTATCTTCGAATATATCATTTAAATATCTTCCTAGGTCATTCAGTAGTTTATGGCTCTGACCATAGTCAAGAAAAAATTTTGTTCAATACTAAACAAGAATGAATCACTTTTTCGATTCGCTGGATTACCTAAATTTCGTTGTCGTTGTGGGTCGAGTAATGTTAAGCTTTCCGGAATTTTGACAAATTTTTGCTTTAAATGCGGACTAACACTATTTTGATTAATTGGGCGACCGGAGCCCGTTTTAAATAATTCTTCAAATGTATCGAAATCGATTAACTAATAAAGATACAAACGAAAGGACAAACAAAATATTTGAATTTAAAAAACGAAATCAGTTCTTCTCCCTTACTTTAAAATATTTCTCATCGTCAAGTTCAGAAAATACAGTTCCACGAACTTGTCCTGGCTTTAGTGATGTCCAATTCAGGTTCGGTAATTTATATTTAGTTTCAATTTTCTTTTTTATTGTCATCGATCCGGGTGGTGGGTCAAGCATTCCCGGTGGTGGTGGTGGAACACCAAACATAGGAGGAGGCTTAAAAAAAGACATAGAATCTAAAGAGAATGCTCAAATTGTGATACAAAGTTTTTTACCGGTCCAGGTGGTGGAGGTGGTGGGATGAAATCTATAGAAGGAAAAACGAAGTGAAATACTAAGGGCAGAGAAATCAATTCTACTTGGAGGAGGTGGTGGTGGTGGTGGCGGTGGAGGTGGTGGTGGGCCATTGCATAGCGTAGATGTCCTATTGTTTGAATAATTTGATCCACTTGTAGGTGCACCAGGTGGTGCCGATGATATGGATGATGATGAACCATTCAACGAACCTATAAAATGTATGAGCAATAAAAATTTTCTTAACTATACAGCTGAACGAAAAATATTCTAGGAATCATGCGTAAATTTGACATGATTCCAAGAATATAAATTCTAACAGTTCGATATACAATGAATAAATTGCTTCTGATAAGTAGGTCGCTGGCATGTCATAAGAATATTGTCTAAAGAATACAACCTATCAAACTTTGGCTGATTTTGACTTCCAGAAAGATGCATGATGTATTTCACGAGACGTTATCAATATTTCAAAAAATTTTCCGGATGTCACCACTTCATGTATGTAATTGAGAAAAACTTATTAGTCAATATCTAGTTGAAATTCGACATGGAAACAGATTTCAGTATAGATTCTGTTTCCCAAATTCGTAACATCTGATCGACAACTGTAAATGAGTGATATAGAAGACAATTTATTGTCATAGTTACACCTTTGAATAGTAACAATAACAAGATCTGAATCCTTCGCTAAAAAGTATTTGGCGTTCAGATCTATTTCTACATTCACTGTGAAGTTTAAATTCAAAAATCAACTTATCAAATCTCCTATGAAGCACAACGTCATTCATCGAAAAATAAGACTAGTGTTGAGAAATCAATACCTCTGTAGCAGTAAACTTGCCCTTCAAAAATTGCTCGAAGTGGTCATAGTTAACTTGGAACTATACAATACATTGTTTTTCCTCGCAAAAGAAGTTGTTAGAGTTCGTCACTATTGCTCTCAAGTTTCTCTTTACATCCAGTAACAGTTCAGTGCAAAGATTAGTTATGACGCCAAATAGAATGAAGTATTAAGTATCACATTAATCAACTTAAACCAAGATTCCCAACCTAGATTGTTTCCAGTCGATACAAATCACTATAATAGCTGAAACGTTCTCCCATCGATGAAATATTATGCATAACATATTCTCATGAGAAAACAAAAAGGGCATCTTCGACAATATATATATATATGTATGCGCACATAATGACCAAATCTCTAAGAAAAGATATTGAAGAACATACAGTATAAAGCGGTGCTATCTGTAAATCGAAGATCAGCAGATGCATACTAATAAAATCTATATCTTTCAAATACGCCAGTAACAAGTTTTACACAAGATAAAAGACGAAGATTGTTTTCAAAATAAAACTTTTGCTGAACTATTTACATCTATCAAGATCAAAAAACCAAGGTCTATAGTTATAGTCATAGTGACAGCGTGTCTTATGAAATAGTAAGACTAATGATGTTAAACGTACGAGAACGAATAGGCATGTGCTTGATATAATGGAGAAGCCATAAGTCTGGTTTATGTATTCATATTCTTCTCTGTAGAGCTACAATAATTTCACTCGGCACTTACTAGAGATATACACGTGATAAAAGATTGGTCTTAAACATATCGGCATAGATATTTTTCAAACCAACTTTTCAGTCAGCAAAACCATATTGAACTGAAGATTTTGGGAAATCGACATTTTTAAGTTAAACTAAACATCACTTTCGATCTGAGCGTATTTCTCATGATCTAGTTTTAATTATTTTCGAAAATTCAGCTGTTTATATTTCGATAGATGCTTTCAAACTGAAAAGAAATCAAACTTAATCATAGATTATCGTTTATCTACCGTTTTCAAAGTTTCTCTCCGAGCAACGTATAATATAGATGTGCCCTATCCTACCCATATAAGAAAAAGCTAGAAGAACTGAATTTATTTTCAGAGTAAGTGGTGAATCGAGGATTCCCTTTAGATTAATTCTAGGTACCCAGAAGTAGAAAGTCAATTTTGAATGGTGCTTTCCTAAACTTATTCAAAATTAAACATACCGCGTTCTTGTTGACTTTGTCTCAATATATTTAACGTATGTGAAATATCGTCACGTTCTTTCTATTAATATAAGAAATATATCGACATGCATAGGTTGATAAGCTATTCCAGTTACTTTCACATTCTCCATTTGTTCTTCGACGAAAGATAATGCCTTTTGCAATTCAGCTTTGAAATAAAAATAGATCATCGTTCTAGAAAGGGAAAAGTGAATACTTCTTTTCCTACCAATCTTAGTTGAATTTCCACTTTCAAGTTCTTGCATTCGTTCATTCACCTAATTAATGGGAGACGTAAAAATAATTGCTGTTAAGATTATTTTATCTTACAATTCCCAATTGCTCTTCTAATTCGGATACTTTTGCTATGGCTTGCTGTTTGGTCTCTGAATCTTCAAGTAATTGTCCAACATCAAAATAATTATCAAGAAAGGCATGTATTTGTAATATAAATAGATCACATTCACCATGAATTTCCAAATATTTCTAAAAATGAAGCAAATTCGAAAATAAAATTTTCAAAATCAACACAATCTACTTTGAGACATTCATCCAAACCAAGTAATTTGAATTCTTCTTGTAAATACACACGATAATTCATATCTTGCACTGAATGTACAATAATATTGATGAACTGCATACAAGCAACCTAGAGTGAAAGCCAAACAACAGTAATGGAAAATTTAACCGCTAGCTTTATTTTACCATATAATCAACATTAAAGTCGAGCGGTTGTGTAAATGATTTCATCAGGATTTCAAAACGATGCTTTTCTTGACATTCCTGTCAACACATAAGTTTAATCTAATGTTTTTTCTTATTTCATAGAAAGAATAAAAAATTATTTACAATACGAAAATTGTCGAATGCTGCTAGAACTACATCATGGCCTAGTTCCACTAAACATACGGCAGCAAGTAATTCTAAAATCAATGCTTTACATCTGCGAACAAAAAAAATGTCGTCACGGTTAAATTTAACTTATAAAATAAACGTTACCGATAATTTTTATGTTGTAAACTAAGTGTGATGTAATTCAAAGCAGACGGATGTTGAATAACAAGATTAAATCCATTCTAAGATAAGAATGAAAAGAGTTCATCAGAGTTCATTATCAACAGATTAAATCTATTTGTACAAAAAAAAACAATTCTTAACAGGATCATATTCTTTCAGAAGTTTAACTTCAATCTATAACCATTCTAAATATCATAATCAGATTGAAAATCCATAAGCAAAAAATTTTAGCAATGATCATTCAACATTTTTTCAAGTATTATAATTAGAAAATACTTAGAAAATGTTCGAATGTAGTTAAGCTATCTAAGGCAACGTAGAACATGCACAATCAACATAAAAATATCTTTCTTGACAAATGTTATTTCTTTGATTGATATTCTTTTTGCACAGTTATATGTGAAAAGTTAATTGTATGGCTGACTTTTCACATGAATAACTTTTATTAGTCTCATCGAATTAGTTTATCTACCTACGTTATCTAATAGATTAAAAGAAACAAATTAGTAAATATCATGAAAACTACGTACACCGAATATAATTTCAGCAAAATTCATAATAGACCCTGAAGCACTTACTGAGTTCATCATTTCATCTTCAGATACATTGAATTCACATGCCTTCCTGTGAATGACTATTTTCCTACAGTTTTATTTGACGCCTGAAACGAAAGATTTGTGTCTGATTGTTATCTAAATGTTCTCCAAAACATTTTTGTAACGTTTGGAGGTAATTTTCGAATAATTCATTTGATCCCAAATGATCTTTTCCACTTTGTTCGTTATTGCACTAAGGTAAATAACATCCAACTTTTCATGAGAGATTTCGGCTTGCTAAGAGAAATGGTTTAGAATAGAATCTTTGTACTCACATCTTATGAATAGTTTACGTCTAATTAAATCAAAGATGCGTTCTCAAACACTGAAGATCTAGGCTGTTCTCTCGTCTCTGAAATTTTAATGGCTCAAATAAAAAGCAGTCAACAATAATGTTTCGCATGGTTGATAGTACTGTTTTACGAACAGCTGCTTCTATGTCTGCATACAATTTTCTAGAGTCGATTTTTCATCGTACTGATAAGGATTGAATCAATCATGAAATGTATAAGAAACATGCTAGCGGTACGAATATTATTGTAGGTCGCATATGTTTTTCTATGTGCTTTTTTTTTGAAAATAGGTCACTAACGAATATAACTATATATTTGTTTTCGATTGAAATAATTACATTCTAATGTAGTGGGTGAGTGATTTTCAAGCAAACGTTTCAGCACACAGGCTATGTACTCAACTTCCAATCCTCCGAGGAACTGTCCACCAATAAAACTCATGATTTTCAGCACATTGTAATTATGATGTCAAGAGATTGGTTTTCCTATTTAAAATTCATCTCATCGTATTCAAATCATTGGTTTTAATAGTCTATGTTTATCGTAATACTGCTTTCATAAATTGATTTGGAAAAATATCAGATTTAAGAGACGGCGAACTCTTGGTATATTCATACTCTTATATTATGTGATTCTTAACAGAACATAATAAAAGTGCTTTTCCAAGTTGACAATTGTCTTCAAACAAAGTCAAACGTAAGTCTACCATCGCTAAGCATCTGATAATATTGATACGGCGTGTTTGATTAAGTGTATTAGATGAATAAAGATCTAAACGTGTGTGGAATTAGTTTTAAATGTAAATGTTTACTATGAAATATGAAGTATAATAATATTAAAATTGATTTAGTCTGAAATTCTCTGCGTGATGAAATACATATTTTAGTTAGACAAAGTCTCACTAAATAAAAGTACTTTGTGCTATTTACTTCTAGTTTCCAGATTATGTTTTGAAAATTGTCAGATATAGATTTCAATAGAGTCAGTCTTTCTCTATCGGGTGCATGAAATTTCAAATGTCTCTATTTGACTTCGAATAATTGTTTCTTTGATTATACAGAGAACAAAAATAGACGAAGAAAATGTTTTTTATTCCGTTCCAATACTTATACTCCGATAATGGTTAGAACAATAGAGGCATTTCCTATTCTTTCAGAATGATTTGTTTTCAGTGACTGTGTCAGGGTTCTGTAACTGAGACTGGAAGACATTAGGGATGATCTGAGAGAATTTTACATTGCATTTCTCATCTTGTTGATTGGTAAACAAATAAGATTCAATGAACGAGATGATGTCTATATCTGCTTTGACTATTTTCGCCTTTAGACAGTTTTTATTTGATTGATTGCTATTGGGGTAGCCAAATTAGAAAAAATAAATTTCTGCTCTTTTTTTTATTCTATGCAGATCGACAGAAAAAACAACCTGTCATCAGAAAAATTCTATAACTGAAGATAATACGTTTGACGATTGTGGCCAATCGATTGATTACTATTCATCATCGTTGACATGAATCTCTGCCTGTAAAATATACATCGAAACTTAATATCTCATCTCTTCATTTCATTTAATTACTACAAACTACGTCGAACATAGTTTTTAAGAAAAGCTCGCAACGAAGAATTTATCTTCTTTGAAACATCGATTATCTGAAAACTTTCTGTTGTTGATGAATTCAGAACATTATTGTCTCATCTAACTAGATAGGAAATATTGGCAGGACTCCTGTTTTCCTTTTCGAAATCATCCCATGTCCCTTGTGCACCCATATTATGAAGCGAGAACCACATTCGAAAAATTTGCCCAGTGACTGTTGTACCTATCCACGAACTTTGCTAGCAGAACATGTTTCTCTCTATTTCTATGGAAACTTACCCGATGATTGTTGTCCTCCTCTATGATTAAAAGTTCATTCTCGTGAAAACATTCTTCTTTAATCTCCGATATGAAACTTCCATTGTTAAGGGAGTGAGCATTTACAATCTTTGTATTCCTTGCAATGTAACCTCGAAGGAAAATAAGTTACTTTGTAGTACAAGAATATAAAATTATCGAATGTTTTGAATAGGCGAGCTACATAATTAATTTAGTTTTGTTAAAAAGTTCAAATTTAAGTATTTCATCGATTCATTTCAATAGTTAGTCTTAACCAGGCGAATCATAGACACTCGTTCAACAGACTCTCTGTCTCCTCTCTAGAATAATAACTAGCTTTTACATTATATATAAGTTATTTCATCGGTATGACATAATTCATAGGAGAATTGAATGTTATTATGATTAGAACTTATTTCATCATAACAATGAATAGATTACCTAGGGTTTCCTTGAATGAATAAAGAAAACGTAAAAGAAAGCAAGCAATATATCCGTTTTCTATCTTTGTGATGAAACCTTTAAAAAAAGACGAAATTTACTTGATTATTCATAATAGCCCGAAGACACATAATACATAATCGAACATCATCAGTAGCTTCACCAATTTGATATTTTTTTATCTTGCGATGTAAACGTTTAGCGTCCGATCGACCTAGTGTTGTTCGTTTCAATGTTGCAATAGAATTTTCATCTGAATAATGATTATTTCCATTGATTACCGATGAAATACTGAATTCATTTGAAGTTTCAACTTCGCTAAAGAATAAAAGAAGAAAATAAATAATGTTTTTTGTCCATCAGCATTCGATTATGTTGAATTAAATTGTATATATTCTAACAATCAAGTATCATGTTCTATGTCATGTGCGATCCAACTTACCGCATCAATTCTAATGAAGTTTTCAAATAATCTAGTAACACATCGAGACCTTTATTGGATAGATTGAGAAAGTCATGTACCCATCTAAAGAGAGATGCAAAACGTCGTTGAATACAATATTTTGTTTTCAATAGTCAACAGTATCCTATGTTTTACCCAATATTATTCGTACGTAATGAAATTTCTAAGCTTGAAAGTAATTGTGTTGAAAGCTCGACGGGTTGTTTTTTTTTCTATAAAAATAGAAAAACAAACGTTAAATTCAACACATCAGAAGTCCAGTTAGATGTTTTCAATACTAGAGTTGAAGCTTTTTCAACAAGATTAGCACCACGTATATAGGTTTGTAAACCATCAATGTAATATTCTGGTGGATGCTTAGCGATTACTTGATCCTAAACGAACTAATGATAAATTGAAAGAATCAATATTTTTCATACTCGATCTCGTATAATATCCCATTTCTTTTCTGCTGGAAATTCACGTAACATTTTCATTTTGTCCGGCGGCAAATCCATCGTTGCCTAAATGTGATTTTTCATTGATGACAACTCTGATTACAACAAGAAACTGAAAAGAAACTTACGATAGTTTTTTGAAATAAATCTTCTAGTGTTCGATCATCCGGTCTCAGCTGATTCATTTTGTCAAGACTTCCAATACTCTAGAGAACAAGTTTGCTTTGAAAAATTTTTTTCCGACTTTTTCGGCATACTTTTTCAAGCGTTTCAGTTGAATTTAAACTTGATGTTGATCGTATAAAACTAGTCATTTGCCATTGGGACAATAATAATGTCCCGCTTTCATCAGTTAAAGTCGCCGTTGTGTTGTTATTTTCCTTGCATATATTTGAATATTAACTTAATCTAAAAGGTCAACACATACAATTTTAACATTTTTTAATGAAGAACTCCTACAGTCAAAAGAGTATTCATTTAGACTTGTTTCTATATTGTACTAATTCAATTCTTATGTCATATAAATCAGTTAAAGTAAATATTTTTCATAGTATTATATAGTTTATAAAAGGAAACATGAACGAAAATCAAACGATTAAAGAAAATAATTAATCGTTGAAATTCATTTGTACGTAGACACACGGAAAGATAAATAGTGAGAGAGAGAGAGAAACATACAGTTTACTGTAAAGTTTCTTTCAATGACAGATACAATCAGTCTGTTTACTTAAATTTACAACATTCACTTAACACAAAAGAAAATTTTTTGCTCCTTTGTCCTTCGATTAAAAGCAATAGTACCAAAAAAATTGTAAAAAATAAATCATAAACAAGCTTCTTCAACTCGATATTATCTTAATGATTCATTATGAGTAATACTATTCAAAGCAAAAGAAGCATGACTCAATAATGAACAAGTTAGTCATATTATGCTAATCATAAATAATCTATTAGGGCGTCTATTCATGAATAGATATAGGTTTTTTCGAGCATAGAAAATGTGTTACCTTTTGATTCGCTCACCTTTCTTTTTATTGATGATTGAAATATGATCATGATCTCCCTTTTCTTAAGGTTCATGGACTTGTTTAATTTTTATGATACACATTTTTACTCTTGCTTTCTTTCTCAACGTGTTATACTCGATGAAGGAAAAAATCTGCATTAAAAGTAAAGAGCACAATCTCTATTCATCATCATATAATAACTGTTCCATTTTTCTCCTACGTGAACAAAAGATGGTGATAATTTCAACAAAGAATAAATTCTTGATGTATGTATACATACTGAATAAGAAACAGAGAGAGAGAGAGAGACAGACAGAGAGAAGTGCATTGTTGACACAAACTAGTGGCTTCAGTGTGTCACTGAATCAATTTAATCAACTTTTATAATACGTGTGAATGGTATTGTTCAATGAATATGGCACAAGAGTGTAACTATGAAGCTTAGTAGTAGTAATACTAATGCACACGTGTGTTACAATCGATGAGAATGATGAAAAGAAACTAAAGACAATATGCAGAATAAATATATAGATAAACGGAATGACCATCGAACATCACCACTCAAAAGTCATTCACATGACACTTCAGTTCACGAACATTCACAGACAATCAGATACACATTAGACATGTTTAACGGAAAAATTTTTAAATTCTACTTTCTCAAAAGAAATCTTCTGTTTCAGAAAAAAATTCCTATCTTTAGTATAATGATCTTGTTTCTACTTACTTAATGAACTTTTAGTAGCATTTTAGAAATCTTACGAGAATTGTCTAACATGAACATTAGATCGATCACAAAAATAAATAAAGAAAAACGGAGAAAGAAGAAGACGAAGAGAAAGAGAGAGAGAGAGAGAGAGAGGGGGAAACGATGATGATGATGGACGATGATAGTACTGACCGATGCTTTCATTGGATTATACAAACAGCAATAAAACAGAGAGGAAAGAGCGTTTTTAATGCACTGCAATATGAACTATTTGATAATGACATCTGTTGAATTCGATTGATTTTTAAATATGGTGTGCATCTTTTACTGATGATTTATAGGAAAAAAGTTCGAGTCATTTTATTCGAGTTGTCAATGTTAAACAAACATTTTACTTCAAGTTAATTTGCACATATATATATATATATTGTAGTTTCATCGATTACCATATGAATAAATTTATTGGATCAAAAACAGAAACATAAGTGCCTGAAGCAGTTTCGCTTAAGTGTCTATATAGATTTTTTTCTTCTGTAGAATGTTTTAGATAGATATTTTTCAAAGTCATAGAAACACCATTGCAGCGACGTCAACAATGTCTATTTACGTGTGTTTCAATTATTTATAGGTCATTTCACGAAATTTGTCTTTTAACTAGAACTGACTGAACTGTACTAACTATCAACATATAAACTTCTTGTTTGAAAGAAGAAAAAAAGAGAATTAATAATCTTCATTGACACTTGCCAATGGAAGCAACCAATATTTGGCAATTACATTCAATTGGCCACTTGACGATAGTGACGTTTAAAAATTGTTCTCAATGCTGTTGTCAAACATTTAAACACATGCATAAAACATTTGTTTGTTAACCTTAGCATTACAAAATGATGCAAAAGCTTTCATCTCGATATTTTCCGGTGCTCACCGAACCATATGTAGAAACAACACGAGATATTGACGCCGCATTTCATGCAATCAAAAATACAGATTATTCGACAATATCGAATTTATTACAAGAGAAAAAAGTAAATTCATCAACGGTTAATTATGCTGATGCCAGTCGGCCATCATTACTTATCGAATGTTGTAAACGATCTGATAAAAAATTATTACAAATAATGATTAAGACAGAAAAAACGGAATTAAAATCCACCTATGAAGATGCTCGTGGGCATCGGGCAACGTGGTATGCTATTGAAAGTAATTTCATTACCGGCATACATGATTTACTTGAGAATAAACTAATTGATCCTAATCTACATGATACAAAAACAAGTTTTACTCCCGTATTACAATGTATTGAAAAGAAACGTTCCGAGGTAAACATGCTCCTGTTTCTTTTATTCTCATATAAAAAAAAAGAGAACGGATGTACATGAAGACAATATGTTTAGATTTTGGAAGAATTGATCCGTGCTGGTGCGGACGTTAATTTACCACCCCGAAATCCAGCCCATAGGGGTTTAACACCTCTCATTTTAGCAATTGTCAATGGAACCGATGAAATTAGTCACTGTTTAATTAATTCTTTATGTAGTCTTAATCAATATGTCGAAGATGGTAGGCATCATAATTTGCATTTTAGAATATATTTTTGAAGGACTTCATAATTTTTCATTCAGAACATGCACCAGTTTACTTTCTCTATATTTTAAGAAGCCGATGTCGACTAAATTTTTAGACTAGAGAAAGTGATGCATAAAAAATGATTCGATACAATATTAACATCTGTTTTCAATCATGTCATTTTTATCTTGAGTGTATTAAAGTCATGCTAAACATTCTCTCATTTGATTCGTCGTTCATTTTCATATGACACATGTCATCATTTGTCTTTTTAGTTTAATGAGGATATAAACAAAATCTTGATAGGGTGTCGTATGTCTGTTATTTCAAAAGTTTCAACTATTCAAATTTGATGCAAGAAAAACTACAGTTGTCTACTTAGTTCGAATAGGAAGTGACAAGTTGATATATAGTAGATATTTACTGTTGACTCCAATTTGTTTAGTTATTAGAAACTGTCACATTTTCTTTGATCTTGCCATATCAAAGTATACTTTGATATGAAACCAGTTCTAGAAGATTATTTGTAATGAAATAAATAATTCACACTTACTCTATACGATACAGTTTTTCTTGATCTTAATTCTATAAAAATCAGATACAGACAGACCACGGCATATACTATTAAGTACTTGTTTGCTGTGTTACCTGTTAAAACAGTTCACTTCGATTGTAACTTATCTAACTTCACGTGATAGAAAAGTCAAACCATAAGTAATGAATGTAAAAAATTGAACTCAATGACTCCCATTCTTAATTTCAATTTCACAGCTGAACAGACAACCTTAAAGTCTAGACACGATGCTACTATAATGAACGCCGAAGGTGATATTCTTAAAACAGTCAATCTTCCTCAGTTAGTTACTGAACATAATGAATCATTTGAAAATATTCCAACGAGAATAAATTAAAGCATATCAAGTTTTTCGTTTTGCGTCTTATTTAACTTCAAGAATCAATGCTAAAACTCCGTGAAACATGAAAGTCCATCAAATTTAGAGATGTGCAGGGTACGCTTTTCCCTTACCCTGTACCCTGATAAAGGAATTTTTCTTTACCCTTTGTTCTACCCTACCCTGAAAAAGTTTTAGATTTGTTTACCCTACTCTACACTGTAAATTTTACATTACAATATCTTTATGACTTGTTATTCTTATTTTCCTTACTCCGCAGAACCACCAGCCATGCTTTAAGGTTCATCAAAATGACTCGTTTTTCCGCACCGTATGTAGTTTTCGATAATTTTTCGGACATTTTTACAAATAAAAATCGTTGTAACAAAGCATGAATTTAAATAAAACAGTACAACAAATGAAATAACAAATGAAATACAATCGATGGTTTTCACCGACGTTCGAACTTATATCATTACTATATAAGTACAATATACTAATGTGTTTTTGTGATTGAATTACAGCTGGTTTGTTTATTCTACACAAGAATAATGGTTGGGATATGCCGCTCGCAGTTTGTCCCCTTCTCTAACGGCTGAGCTAAGAATACGTTTACTTTAATTTTCATGATTTTTTTCTTTTCCTGACTCAACTTTAATTTATTGGATTTTAACTTCCACCATATTCTACTCCACTCCTCCGAATGGTACTAGTACAATGCGTCGCAAACTATTCGTCGCACGATCAATTCGTCGGAGAGCAATTTGTTGCGATCAGTTCGTCGCATATAAAGGAAAGAGAGAGAATTAATTGGATTAAGTAATTTTGTCTTTCAATTATTCATATAAATGTATGTGCTACAGTAGAAATTAAAATTGTGTTAGGAAACATATAGTTATTCTTTTTAATTACGAGTATTTGAGGAATTCCAGCAAAATAATATGGGTTGTCCCAAATAATACTTTCTCCTATGGAATTTTTACAACACAGTTACTATACTCAGAAAGTTCTTATGGACTAAATTTTACTTTGTGCGCTGTAAAAATTAGAAATTTCGATTTTCCCTAAAGCAACTTTTAGTTCTTAAATTTTGATTTCTACTAAAATGCAAACTTATCTAAAAAATGAGAAGATCTGGATTATGGATAGTAGATGTTTTTTCAAGAAACGAATGACTTATTTTTTAAAAATCATTTAGAGAATAGTTCTATCACAATGCAAATAGTCTGTTATTAAATGAGCCTCAAATCATTTCTTTTAATCTTCTTTAAAATATTTTGAGGCAAAAGGTTCAAGAAGATAAGATGGCAAAATGTACTCTTTCTTGATCTGTATGGTTCACTTAGTACTTTGTGGAACAATTTTCTGTCACCTAAAAAGCTGTTCTAGCATTCAACAAAACAGTTTTCAAAATTCTCAAAACGGGTTTTTGAGTTTCCAATGTTGCGAACATTAGAAGAATATTTGGATTAAATCTTATAACTTTAGTTTTGTGTGCACATCATTTTTCACTGATTGAGGCATTTAAAATTAAAAAAGGTCTATTATATGAAGAAATAAATTTCTAAAGATTTTAAAGTAAAAAAAGAATTTTTGAAATTCGAAATAACTCTTAAATTGCTGTTTAGATCAAAAAGTTGTTTCATTTTTAAATGAACTTTATAGTTTTGTTTTGAGTTAAACTTTATATTAGTTACTATAAATGTATAATAAATAAAATGTAAATCGACAGCTCTATTCTTTTTTGAAAAACAAATAGTCGAAAAAGAGTCTCATTATTGTAAATGAAAATATTTATTGAAGTTATTTATTTGAAAAACCAACTAAACAAAATGACTTAATCCAATTAATTCTCTCTCTTTCCTTTATATGCGACGAACTGATCCCAACGAATTGTTCTCCGACGAATTGATCGCGACGAATTGTCATGTGACGAATTGAACGGTCACCCCCCCCCCCAAATGCATACCCTGAACATACCCTACCCTTCTCAGTGCTTACCCTGCCCCTAACCTACCCTGCTTAGTGCTTATCCTGCACCCTAACCTGCAGGGTAGGTTAACCCTGCACATCTCAAATCAAATTACATACATCGCTAACTAGAATACCATTCAGCGCAATGCACTGGATGTAACGTCAGCTGACTGCAAGAGTCTGGAAGATATAAGAGCACGAATTTTTATGACATCTGCTATGTCAAAATCTTACACTCTTATAGAGGAAATCATTAAATGCATTTTGACACCGTAGATACGTATGGTCATCTAAGATTGAATTATGCATGGCCGTATGACGCAAATATCAACTGTTAATCATGATTTTTGGCATTCTTTATATATTCCAAATGCAGCTGAATTTCAAAAAACAGATTTTAGATGTCTAATTATCATGTTTTCCGGATCTTGCTAAACGTTTTTTTTCGAAACATGATGATACTCGGGAGCTAAGAACTAACGGTTGACCCGAAGCGTGACTCATGCGTCGAGAAGAAGAGGAAGAAGAAAATTGCTAGTCAATCAAGCGACCGAAAAGCAATGAGACGGCTACGGCCCTTGATGCAGTCAGCCGATTTGAAAATCTGATTCTCTCAAGGTGTGCAAGACGAATTAACATGTTGGATGACTTCTGTCAAACTCATTACAATATAATTTACTTAGAATATCATTTTATTAGTTGAAATCTTCCATCTTGCTGATATGTTTGAGTTGAGACTAGTAGAGTAGATGCATGCTGATAATATGTACCAGTTTTATGCAATTATTATTTTCGAGAGTAGAACATGACAAAGTAAATATGGATGCTTGCTGGTTTTTTTCAATTCTTCCGAATACCGATGCGATTCAATATGATTTTATCCGTTCACAATATTTCATTCAACTGTATCCATTGTTAGTATATAGATTAGTTCAAGATGTATGTGAATAGGATATAATGCATGCTTTTCAATGTGTTCAAGATAGAGAATGATAACAACATAAATTTAAAAGTACTATGTAACAACAATTGAAGCAAAAATATAGTTTTTCTTGTCTTTCCTTTTGTTATAAAATCTTCATGTGTTCATGATAAACAAATAATAATAATAATGATGCACATATAAAATCGGAGTCTTTATTGATGTCCGATGAACGGCAAATATTGTAGCCCGAAAGATACTTGTATTAGAACTAAACAATCAAGTTAAATGAAAACATTATTGTATTGATTTGAATCGATGGTTCAATCGAACTCGTCTTATTCTTTCTTTGCTTAATTATCGTAGGCTATACTGCTTTGCATTACAGTGTTTTAATGAGTCGTCATTCAACAATCGAAGCTTTACTGAAAGCAGGTGCACGAACTAATACTCGCAGTATATATGGTGTGACACCAATGACATTAGCGGTTCTATGTGACGATCCTTATTCGATCAAAATTCTTATTGAACATGGTTATCCAATAACACGTTCATATCCATGGAACGAATATCCATTTGAACAAGCAGTTAGAATTCATTCGGAAGGATCAGCTATGATGATTGCTCATTTAGGTTGTGAATTAAAAATTAAACAAGGTAACCGCTCATCGAATCCCTTAACCATGGCAGCTAACGAAGGTCTAACTAACTTAATGCTCCTACTTATATATATGCAACCGAATTCAATCAATCAACATTGGATACGTAAACGACAATATCCACATGCATTGTATCGTTTAAAAAGTTTTCAAGCAGATTTACAACGTCTATTTTCAAATCCATTTCGTCTTAAACAACTATGTCGTGCTAAAATATCTCAAACAATCGGAAAGTTTTATACAGAAAAAATCAAGGAATTAAAACAAACCTATCCACTACTATCGAATAAACATCTCGAATATTTACGTTATAATGAATTAGTTGATCCAGTTAAACATTTTCGTCCAGTCGGTAAACGTCTCAGTCATTTTGAAGTTAATGGACTTGAATTCTATTGGGATCAACGAACATTAAGATATCGAAAATCTTATGATGATGATAGTCATAATACAAAAACTAAGCATCGTGATGAACATCCGAAAAATGCTCTTGTTCGTATACAATCTGTAATACTTAAACGGCGATTACATCAACAAGAATGTAAAGAACTTAATGAAAGTCAAAGTCTGATTCTACTAAATACTTCACGTAATACTTCGAGAAAATATCCGAATATTAATATTAAATCAGCGCACAATGCTGGTCGTGGTATAATACCAAAACGAAATAAATAAAAAGATTTCTATCACGCACACACACACACACACACTCATATATATATATATATATATTCCTTTTTATAAATAAATATATTTTTTTAATGGATTCATTTCAGAAAAAAAAATTCATCATATAAATAAAAGATTTTCGCTTTGATATAAAAGTTAGATGGATGGGAATTCGATTCTGGATTTTCTTTATGACATTAATAGGATTATTATAGTTTTGTTTTTGGTTCAGTAAATATAAGACAGTTGGATCCATTGTTAAACCAAATATTAAAGAATCATTTAATGGTATTCATGTTCAATATAGGGATGTGCAGTTTCAGTTTATTGATCACCGACAGTTAGTGCTTCAGTGCACTCACGATCGGTAAATAATTGGCAGTTTTGAAAGTATTTTCACTGACACTGCACATCCCGATGTTCAAGTACGTGAGATCTCATATAAATAATCTATTGATGGGATGTTAGATCAAACTCAATCATTCATGTTGTCTAAAGTATGAAGTAGTTAAATTATTATTAGACGAACAATGATAAACATCATCCTTTCTTTTGTAGATCAATAGATAGAATAAATAATACATTAATATGCACATAGATGTATGTATATTATGAATACTTACAATGAATTTAATCCTATAAGCACTTTTTTGACTTGCAGGTATTCAATTCGTTGTTATTTACTAGCTGTCAAACCAATCGCTAGTTAACATATTCATTTCGATTATCAGGAAAAAAATTTGTTTTTTTTTTGAACAGTAAATGTCAATTCCATTCCAACGCATGGTCAAGAGACCAATTGGATGCTCATCTGCGCATCTAATTTCATTCACATGACACATGAGACTTAGACAGTTACTATTAGTTGTTATCACATAATTTCCCCCGTTCATGTGTGCGTAATAGCTGCTCAATAGAAGAAGGATAGTAACGGGTTGAAATTTATGACAGTTGCATTTCTCATTTATAATGCATCGTTGATACAGAACTTACTGATATTCAATGAAAACTCATTGATTAGATATTTACTATTCATAGTATTTATCTTATAAGCAACAACAACCCAGCATAAAAAAGTCTACACTGATTGATTGATTCCATAATTGAGTAGCACGTATTCAATGAATACTTTCTTATATACACATACTGAAGTATTCAAAAGCATAGAGTAACATATTTATATTATTCGTTTTCTTCGAATACGCATAAAGAATACATAACACAATAGTTACTCAACTAGTACTTCAGACATTTGGATAGAACAGTACGTTTTCTCTATGAATTTATATAACAATCTACAACAAGCAAATACCGTTTGATTGTGAAGGACTGAACCACTCGTAGAATTCTCATCTTTTTACCAATTTTATTGTTCACTCTAGGTAATTTTCAAAAAAATTGATCAAGTAATATTTTTTTTGTTTAATGTTATTATTATTCGGTAGATCTAAAAATTGAATTTCTTTTGTATACCAAGGGAAAGTTGTTTGCAATGTATGAATTCGTAATTGATTTCAATTTTTGATTTCTTATCACTATTTGATTAAAATAATTGATTGGTCAAGGCCAAGACCTCAAGATAAGTTAAGATAATGACTCACGAATAGATGAAGAATAAATCTCATAAATAGTAAAGACAACAACAATGGCAAGGATCAAGAGGAAAAAAGATGCAATAGGACCTGGCTAAAAGAGATGATATGTTTATGGATGAGACATTAGAACAGAACAGAATTCTATACGATATTAGAATGTCCTCGTATCTTGTATATTGTCCTATTCACGTAATTATTCCTAAAAACGATGATCAATAATGATGACTCTCTCATTAACAGCATGTTCATATAAACTATCGATATAGTACGTGCAGGATCAATATGGGATGCGAGATAAAATAGTTAACACCTGACGTAAATGAATCCTTTTGAGGAATACTTATAACGATATGCAACGAATTTCTTAGAAAGAGCTATCGTTCAGTCTCAGTCTTCTATACCTTCAGCACGATTCTCTCATCGTAATTAGGAAATTTCTAGTTGATTAATCAAAAAAACGATTCCTGGCGTCGAAAAATTCAGGGCTCGACATGTTATTGTCATGGTGTGACGACATTGTCTATATAGCATGTTCTCAAATGAATCGACCAAACAAGAGACTCATCAGACAGTGAACCATTGATAGGGTATCTTTGTGAATCTTGAAAAGAGATACGGGCGATCAGGAATCAGATGATGTTTTAATGGTTTTTCTTTTTTCCTTCATCTTAATTGACAGAAGACCACCATACCATTCTTTGATTGAAGTCTCTGTAATTTCACCAATTCTAATCATTGAAGGTACGACTTAAATGTAGTTTTGTGAAATCATTTTTATTGCAAATAAAGAAAGAACTGTAGTACTTATATGAAAAAAAAAGATTGCTGGATTATTTTGAAGTAAACGATATTTTGATCTTGTTTGAACCATAATGATAATTTTGCATATATTTACTAGAATATTAGATAGTACATTAATAAATAAATAGAGATGGGCCCAAGAACAAAGAGTTTTCGCTCTGTAGATTTCATCACCCATCGAATATCAGTTGAGTTACAATTCAACTCATTCATATTGGCGAAATTCAGGGTGCTGCCATTGGATGGGAAGGTGTCTGGTGGAGGCAGGCCCACTCTCCCCCTCATCGTCAAAAACGATTGTTTTTTCGTGCAAATTCGAACTATTTTTGAGTTCTATTAATAAAAATCATGTTACCTCCTCGCCCGTACCCTCGAAATTTTCAAAGTTTTGTTTTCTTTTCCAACAAAATTTGTTACGGCTCCCGAATGTTCATCGGTTCGAGGAATCCCTGGCGAAATTACTAGTGTGACATTCGCCAATAAATAAAATATATCCTCATCTACTGACACGAAAAAAAAGTATTCGGATTAGAAAGTAGTTGACGAAAGTTTTACTACCAGCTAATCGAATAATGACGAGTGGCATTGTGGTAAATAAGGGATGATCGTTTGTCTTTATTTTTCTTTATTGTAAAAGATAAAAATAAATGATTGGAAACAACTTAATAATGTACTTTCTAAAAGTAGAGGATTTATTAATCTCTATATAGTAAAATAACTCTAAATGACCACCCATACTAATAATATAGTGTGTGGACTTGTTTCTTCTGCTCTGAAAACAACCGTTCTTTATTCCTAATCTATGAGTCTCAAGAATGAAACCATTCTTGAAAACTTTCTAACTGGAACCAATAATTCTAGTTTTCTGCTGATTACCTGAATCAATGGAAAAACGAAGAAAACTTGCTAACCAAACAGTTTTTTCACTGTTGTTAAGTCAAAAGATAGTATATTCTCTCATGCAAAATTGATCCCGTTTGTGCATTTCCTGATGATAAAATTCAATTGAGTAATATCATGCATAGACTTCAAAGAATGCAATACATCATCAATTTATGATCACTGGTTTCTATTTCTTTTGTTGTATATCTATAGTTCAACGGATTACAAAGACGTAACACTACGGTTAGGGATAAAAACAACAGTCTGCTTTCCTTTAAGTGTACAGAATCAATTAGTATTGTATTACAAAGAACACGCACTGCTCTATATATAATTTGTTTCTACATCGTATGAAACTCAGTACGAGCAGAGGAGACATAGACGCCACTTAATTATCACCGTACCACCCACAACTAGCAGTTGTTACATAACTACTTATATTCGAATCCCATGCAATAAGAGCAATGCCGTGATGCCATCTTTCAATCCATTTAATAGTTTGTGTTTCATAATCAAAATATCCGACAACACCTCCATAAAATGATCTTTTCCATTCGATTTGTTTCGTTAGAGGATTATAAACACCGCCGATTCCTGAATGAAACGATGTTTGCCATTCGATTGTACCCGTCGATGGATTATAAACTCCATGAACACCCCCTTTGTAGAACTTCTTCCATTCGACTATATTCAATTTAGGATTAAAAACTCCATAAACGCCTGTTTGAAACCCGTCTTCCCATTCGATAGTATGTGTGATTGGATTAAACACACCATGAATTCCACCGTGTCTGCATTGTTTCCATTCTGCACGACCCGTCCTTGGATTATAGACAACGGCTATGGAACCATTCCAATGTGTCCGCGTTTCGACAAGAGTCGTTTCCAATGTTGTTTCGTTGAATAATTGAATCACTTTTGTTAATAGATATTTTCGCTGTCGATAGATTTCTTTAAATGGCCTGACAGAATAAATTTTATATTTTGAAGCTGCACGAGTAAATAAACGTTTGAAAAAGTTGAATTTATAGTAAAAATTTTGTTCGGCATTTTCAAATTTATGTTTGTCATCAATTAAAGAACTATTGACATTATGTTTTAGAGTTTTTAATGATTCAAGAAGAATTCCTTGATGTTCGCGTCGAATGATATGATGTTGATTATTTAATTCTTGATAGACATTATATTGTAGATCGATTGTCGATTCAGCTGACATTGATTCAAATGCATGTACGAAAATCGAAGTATTTTTTATAATAAAAATAGATAGATCGAACTTTATACAGCTGAAAATAAAGATTTAACGTTTTTAGATTGGAATTAATTTTGTATACATGTATTTATGTGATGTTTTACGGATACAATAGTTTAGTAAGGGAAAGAAAAGTTTCTTTGTTGCTGCCTAACGTGTGTTGAATAGTCTGTTTTTCTTTTCACCAGCAAATAAACCTCGTATATTAATTAGATCTGGACGTCAAAAAAATGAGAAAAAGTTGCCGTCATAAAAGTACTAATTATCTTTATACATACCTTCGAAGCGTAATATTTAGAAAATGTGAAAAACTAGAGTATTTCATTTAGTGTTCAGATTATGAATGACTGTGACGCCCTAATCTAAAGGAACTCTTAAGATAAAATATGTTTTACTGTGAAATTCTATAAATGATATTGTAAAGTTAACTCAATGCAAGTTATCGATTTTCTTCTTTACTAGGCAACGGTTGGTAGCTGTACGTGCATGTTCAATTAGAGCTTTGCGAGTAGGTTTTTTTTCTTACCAATATGAATGATTAGCACTCTTTCGCTAGTCAAAAAATGTCAGCCGACTAGATCGAAACATAAGAGAGATGCTTAAGCATTTTTCCGGATCGCAAACTAGATTTAAAGGTCCCTGTGAGTAAGTTTGCGAGAGAAAAGGAATGCAAGAGACATTGGGATATTTTATGCGATAGAGAGTTGATTAATTATACATGCTTTTGTGAAAGAAACGCCATACTCAATGAAATGAAATCTTTCAATTTCCTTAAAAGGTTTTAAAGAAGAAAACAACAACAGACATGGAGTACGAATCACAACTTCATAGAAGCTTCAATCAATTTATCTATCTTGCTAAACACATCTAAACAAGAATATAATCCGATTCGATTTTGACATATTAATCGCAAATATAGTCATCATTCGAGTCAACAAATTCCCTTCCAGTTACAATAGATGTCTCATCTATCCTTTACGAAGAGAAGCATAAAAAAATTTATAAATATCATTTGTTCTACGGACGACCAATCATGTGTAAATCTGTCTAACGTTAAAGTCAATCTGCTGTACTGCGATCGATGAATTCGACCATAACGAAAGACATACGTGGCGTTCGATGGCTGAGTGGGGAAAAGGAGATCCTCGTTGGATAGTAGAAGACCGCCCCGATGGTAGGCCAACAAAAAATACTAATAATATTTTCGATAATTTTAATTCATAATTTCCAGCTGTAAATCCAAATAATTGGCATTGGAAAGAAAAGAATGCTACGCAATGGTCAAAAGACAAGTTAAATGATTTATTAGTTGGACTTAAAATTGAAAATGAAGAATACTCTTGTGAAATCAAAGAATTAAAAACCTGTTCGGGTGAAGCATCTGCTAATAATCGAAAAGCCAAACTTGTCTTTCTCGTAAGTAAGACAAAATTCTTTCAGTCTAAGAATCATGGACACATTATGTAAACATTGACTAGCACATTGATTCTAATATATAGATGTAAGAAGATCTCGTTCGTACGAGATTATAAAAATGTTCCTCATAACTACATGTGCATGTCTCTGGCTGCGTGGAGACTCTAAACTAACATCAAACTCTATGGCAATTGACGAATGTGCATTATCTAACAAATTCTTGACACATAATATATCTGAATGATTCTTGTTGTTTTAGTATGAATGGCATATCGAAGGTAAATGGGAAGGATCCAGTTTAAAAGGAGAAAATCGAACAACATATGAAGGTTCATTCGAAATACCGAATTTATCTGATGAAAATGAAATTCATGAAGTTTTGATAACATTTTTTGCTGATAAATCTAAAGGTGAAAAACTAAAAGAAATCATGAAAAAAGAAGGCGAACCATTAATACGACATAAACTAGAAGAGTATATACGTTTACTAAAAGAAGAATTTTCTCAAGGTCTTATATTACCAACGAAAAATTCGTCAACTAACACCAAAACACAATCAACGTCATCTATAAAAAATACAAAAACTGTTATCCATACACAAACACCATTGAATCAAAATAAAACATCGATCATGAATATGCAAGATTTAAAAATTAATGATACATTCAAGTGTACGAAAGTAGAATTATTTCAAGCGTTTTGTGATATGAACAAAGTGAAGGCATTTACACAAAATAGTGTGTCACAGTACGATGCTCGGAAAGGAGGCTTTTTTTCATTATTGAGTGATAATATAACAGGACGTTTCGTTGATATCGTACCTTACGATCGTATCGACATGTTATGGCGTTTTAAATCATGGCCAAGTGATCATTATTCTCATGTTTCATTATTATTCTATGATGAGTCTGACCAAACAAAACTTGTTATACAGCAAAGAGGTGTACCCAGTCAATTTTATGACAATACAATGGTTTGTTGAAGATCTTCTAATTTCAATAAATCATATTTTTTTTAATTTCTTTTCTTGGGAAATATTTTAGGAAGGTTGGAAACGTTTCTATTTGGAAAGTATCAAATCAACATTTGGCTATGGATCACGAATCCATTAGGATAATTTTCTTTAATTTTTGTCGTCTACCTTTTGCTTAAATAACATCTTCTATATGGGAATTGTGTCGTAGACAAACAGAAAAACTGAAGTATGAATTTTTCATGTCTACTCCAATATTTGTTTTTGTCAACTGAAGTTTTCGATAAAAATAAAAATATTCAGCAAAATGTCATTGATTCGTTCATTTAACTGTATTCTGTGATGGTTGAACAAAAAGCAAAGATCATCCAAGGTATAGATATTGATTGAGAATTCTTTTCATCCTATTAATAAACCCTTGTATTTTACAATGAGAAAAAATAAAATTGCTAACTAATATGAGAAGATTTTATAATCAAACACGGTGTTCTGAAAGTCATACTATATTTAAAAGAGTGTGTAAAATTTGAGAAATAAGAACTGCTTATCTACTAGAGATCTATTATCTTTACTGCAATGATTTGATACGAAAACGAAATTCTATAATCTTTGGATCACATTCGATCGCTAGCAGTTAATTATCAACATTAAAATCAAAATAATTTAATTGCATCTGATGGGCAATTCATTTGAAATCTTTATTTTTACGATCAATAACATTCTAAGTAATTAATGATATAAAATTCAGTAGATAATTCTATTTTTACAGTTTTGTTGTGTTTTTTAACAACTAAGTACTTGATCTCGTCAGCAACGTATTCCTTAATAGACCCCACCAAACTGATGGCTTTTCCCGATCAGCACTACATCTACGTTAATCATTCCGAAGAGAATCCTCGTTATGAGATAATTTAGAAAGTAATGTTTGCAAGATGCTTAGTAAAAAATCATATTCAATAAACAAGAAAAATTTCTAGAGAAAGATTAGATTATCTAAAAGAGTATTCCAGTTCATTTTTGTCATATTTTGAAAATTTCTTTCAAGATTTATATAGAAATCCAAGTTCATTATAATAACTTGTTTTAATTCATGAAATATAATAAAAAAATATCTGTACGACAAATATGAAGACAGTTACATGCCATTTTATCGGTGATCACTAAATCTTTCTTAAAGAATATATGTAATCTAAATTTATTACATGTTCGGTTATACAGTATGAAAATTACAGTACACTGATGTTGTCAATCAAGTTCTCTCAGCATAATAACTGAATCGTAAGTATTAATATATTAAACAAAATTTTTCTGAACAATGGACGATTCATTATTAGGCGTACATAAATACACGGCAACTATGAACAAGAATTATGAAAAAATCTTTAGCGAACTGAACCCAATAAATTTTACATATTGTTCAAGCAAACAGAGTTGAGATAAAGCGAAGTTTATCTTATATGTTAATTTGGGTAGAAGTGATTTTTATATGAGTAACAACAAATCGAACAAAAGCAACTAAGAGAAAGTAAGACTTAGAGAAAACAAAGAGTTCAGATTATGTATTAGATTCTTTTACTGTACTATAACTTTCTTAACTTTTAAAGCAAATAAAATGAAATATGTGAGATAATATAAAAGTTACGAGCAATATGTATTTACTGTACTATTATAGTTTTTTCTTTCTATGTCTAACTGACAAAATCCATTGAACTCGAATTAAAAGATTATATCGATTCTGTCGAACCGATCCCATCTCACACATGTAATTATGGTACAAATCTTATATGAGTTGCATATCGATTAGAAGTGAGCAATACTATTTTTGTTGTTTTCACCAGAATATTCTTTGACTATCTTCTGACTTTTGATATTAATTTTGCTGAAAAATATGATCTCAATATCAACTTAAACATTAAAGATTTAATCGAGCAGAAATGAACTTTTATGATAGACTTTACTTTCAAAGATCTCAAAACACGCGAGAATCGAGAAATATCGAGTGTAACAGGTAAAGAAACATTTTACAACTATGAATCACTACTGCATTTCTATCAAATTAGTCTCTTACATGCGTGAAATGTATTTAAGTCAGGTAATATTGGAATATGTTTTGTTCTTGATTCAAACGATGGATTTCATTTTATCTAACATAGGAAACGTTAATATTCTTTCTTTTAATTTTTGATTTCAACGACAGTTCTATTTGTTTGAAATTGATTTTAGCGAAGAATAATGGGAATGAAAATTAAAAAAAATGAGAAGTTGAATTTAGTTTGGAATAGAATCTCTCTGAACTATAATCTATTTCTATGCTTGTAAAATTAAAACAATCCACCGAATGAAAACAAGATGTCACGTTGCTGGTCAAGTTTTGCTCACTCTAGGAATAGAAATAATCATTTACATAATGCTGTGTATTAAAGAGGGATTTATTTGTTTTTCTATAGAATAATTTATTAGTTCCAGTAAAAATCTGGAACAATCCAAGATTAAGCTTTAGTCTGTCAAGTGAACTATGTTTCGTTAACATGTTGCAAATAATAGTCAATATGTGATTTTGATAAAACGAATTCAACGGAAAACGGATTCGACCTTTTTATAAATGTAAAAGAATGTCTCTTCAATAACGTATAAAAATAAGGTGTGACTAGTGTTGATTTTATAAATACCAGATGAATTCAATAGATAGTTTTTATTGCACGAATTCATATTGAATGAATGCATACGATCGTAGGTCAATCATCAGTAGCAGACATTGAAACTAAGTTAATGTTCATTGTTTATTGAATCTGTGATTTTTAGTCAACCTTAGATGATTAAAATAAACAGAAAACTATTATGAAATACTATGCATGAAATAAATTGTAGATATCACGATGAATAGGATTGCATCTATCCGGATGATTTCAAGGTAAATTCGAGTACGTGTCTCTTTATTATTTCTTTATATAAATTCACAATGAAAATGTGTCGATTCTATGCATAAAAATATAATAAAAAAATTCAAATGAATAGACGATCGTATTCCTAATTTTCATATTTAATTGTTGGTAGGCAGATTATACGTAAATATTTATGTATAGACTATATTAATATAAACAAAAGTAAAGAAAACCAAAATATTTGGAATATCATGTATACACAGGAACAAATCATAAGCGAACTACTTGATTAATTAAGGACATGAATGCAGTCACACAATGTCTAGTCACAGTAATCATAAATAAGGTGAAACGCATGTGGAAAAAAAGTTCGTAAATAATTGCCATACGTGAGAGAAAGACTAGAAAAGAAAAAAAAAGAGAGAAATTACATTGAATGAGAATATTGTTTTTCGGCTTCTTTTTTTAAAAGATGTGTCACCAAATTGTAAATATTTAAAAAACGAAAGGATTTGCACGAGCAGATGCCATTGACTCATCTTCACTTGAATTCGAATGTTGTTTAGCACATGTCGAACCAATAGCTGAATTGAATAAAATTGAATGATTACCAGTGTTTTCCATGGATATTGTTGGTGATTTTAAACCATTTATAAGCCGGTCAATACTGCTACTTGTCATTGCTATTGTCTGTTGTTTGGAAATTATTAGTGAACTCGAATCCTCGGTATTGTATGCTGTATTTGTTAGTATAGGATCAGAGTCAAGTATATGGCTTAAATCTTCTTCATCATCATATAGAACCGGTTGTTGAACGGACGATAGACGTGGTGGTGGCGGCGGCGAGTAATCAATAATTGATGAAAGAAATGCCGTATCACCAAAGATCATTGTCGATTGGGATAATGACGAAAAATTATTTATTAGTGAACATTCGTTTAGATGATTCTCTAAAACTTGTTCAAGATCATTTTTTTGCTGTTGTAAAACTTCAACCATTTTTAAAAGACGCTGATTTTTATCGAATTCTTTCTCATGTTCACCTTCAAGATGAGTCAAAACAGTTTCACGTTTTTCGCGACATTTTGTTGCTGCAATGCGATTACGTTCACGACGATCTCGACGTTTTTCTTCCTCATCACCAGATAAAACTTCATACTTTGAACGACGGCCAGTATATAATGTTTTCGATGGTTGTTTGCGAGGATTAATTGTTATTGGTCCGTATCTAAAGCATTTCAGACAAATAAATAAATGATTAAAACTTTGAGAAATACTTTGTTTTTGTATACCTCACACGGCCTTTTGGTAAGATTTGTATATTTCCTTCGATTTGTGACTGTATATTACGAGTATCAGATGAATTTGCATTCATCAAATTTGGTAAGTTTTTGCTCGCTGTTTGTTCTTTTGATGATTGCGATTTATCTTGGGTCATAAAAGAACTCGTCGTTGCTGTTGACTTAACCATTGGTGATGATAATGAAGGTTCGCGTAAATAGTTAACTATTGAGTCAATGTTATCAAATCTAGATAGCATTTTTAATGATGTCGTGATGTCGACAGCTTGATTAATAACTAAAGTAGAAATGAAAAAAATACTATGAATGAATTCAATTTATCGACTAAACAAAGTTGGTTTTTCCCAATCGTAACAGCTAGGAAGAACGAACAGAGAAAGAAAATAATGGAAGTAAATTGTGTATTGTTCTGTTTACATAGAATGGCTCGTTGCGAAGTAAAAGATGAACGTAATAGAAATATTGATTATGTGAAAGTAAAAAACTCGAAGAATTTCATACATAAAAATTATTTCCTATAATATCTTGGTTGTTCGTGTAAATCATTTGATGTAATTGTTTAGTATCAATATACTGGAAAAACTCAATTTATGGAGAAGGAACTACTTCAAGATATCAATGTATGAAGTTTATTATCCAACGATGTTATCAGTAGTTTTTTTTCTATCAAAGAAAGTGACGTCATGTGTTGTCTCAGAAAGTATTTTATCAACTGAAACTTATCGTATAACTACACCGAGCATATATAGACAGAGAGAATGTAAATATTTTCTTTTTATTCTGTTTTATGGGAGAGTGCAATTCTCATCCGAAGAAAAATAAAACATGTCATGACAAGTAAAAAAAAACAACTCTTTGCTTTATGCGACTATATATGCATGTAAGTATCAAGAGCAAAAAAAGACGTGTGTTTATCGTTGCTACTCGATAGTCAAATAGATGAGTAAGACTTTTTATTTTATTTTTTTCTTCCTTTTATTCTGACGTCAGTATGTATCGATGCATAAGTATCACGAGAAAAACTAAGAAGAAAAAACATGACCGATAGTGCCTTCTTTTCTTATATAGACTAACAAAAATAAACCATCGACTATTTCATCGACGTCATACTCAAACATAAATGTTCTGAAATAGGAGCACAGTCAACAGTCTGCGTTGATCAATACAAACCTTTCGATACTGATTAGTCTATTTTTATTTTATAAATGAAATTCATAATATAGACAATAGTGAGTTACATATTCAGCATAAAAACACACATGCATGTTTAAACATATATATATATATATATATATATATATATGTATATATATCTAGCTATAGGTTTTAAAGTTTGTGTTCAGATTTGAACAGTTTATTTAAATTTAATGCTTTTTATCATAAGTGCCTTCTCCTTTGTAGTTGCCCACGTAACCCGTATTTTTAGCATCGTCAACACGACCGTCTTTGCCTTTGCCATGGCCATCAGCATCAAAACGTTCTTTGTGTGAACCTGTATATTGACTAGCATCGGTCATGCGATCTGTAATACCTCTATTCGCTGTAGTCTAAATATAAAGACAATTAGAAATCATTGTCTTGCTTTGCATCTTCATCGGTATCTTACTGTAACACCACCTAAACTTGGGCCACCTGTAGAATTGATCTGTGATATGATTTGGTCATTTGATGATTTCTTTGATGCAGCAACTTGCTCAATTAGTTGTTTGAAACCTTGCAATTCAAAGGTTTTACTAGAATAGATGTTTATAATAAAAACATCAATTTGATCGATTGAAATTTTCTTGTTTCTACTTACATTCCCTTGGTATACGTTCCTCCACTTGTAAGTTTGCCGAGAACACGTGATATATCATTATCAAGTAATTGTGTTGTGTATTTGGCATCAACAACACCTGCGTCTTTCATCATTTTTTGAATATTTTTTGAATCAATACGAATATCCTTTTCTTTCAATTGTGCTTCCGTTTTACCGAACCTTGAGTATTTATCAAAAGCTTCTTTTAAACTACCACTACCACCTGCTGCCATTGTGCTTTATTAAAAGTAATATCTGAAATAAATATGAAAATACTGTTGAATTTGTATACGTACATATTTATCCGTGAACTATTAAGAATGCTCTCCGGTATACGCAAGCTTCGTGAATGGTATTGATTTATTTCAAGAGAAAAATTATGGTTACACGTTGTCTAGGCGATTGGCGGACGTTTACATCAGTTTAGATTAAGATGTAGAAGTACACATACAAACACACAAAAAGAAAAAAAGAAGAAATCCGTGTATTGCTATACACTTTTGTTCTCAACTTGCACGTTCGTCTGTCTCTCTCTCTCTCTATATATATATATATGTGTGTGTGAATCATTCTTCCAGAATTTGAATTTTTTAAAAGTAATACTAAAAATAATAAGTGTGAACGGCAACAACCTTGATCACGCACTTTACATATTGAGAGAAAAAAATTGAATATCTTTACTCAATGGTACCATTTCTACTCAACGTTTGAAAATATTTAGAGAAAAAGAAAAGAAACAGTTTATTTAGAAAAAGAAATATTATTTACTACTTACTGATTTAAATCGCCTTAGACGATCGAAAGAGAAATTGAAACAAGAAAACATTTTCTTTGTGAATATTCTAGTTTAAACCCATTTTAGTTTTAATACTATTAAAACGAAGAGTAAAAGTAGAAAATTTTACGCGAACATAAAAGAAATAGTTTTGAGGTTGATTAGAAAAAAGTTTAGGAAAAATATGGAATTAGTGTATGTTTCGACTGAATCAACACTTATCAGCATAAATTCTAAAATCTATTCGAACGGCTATTGCTTGATGAAATTCCACTGTCTCTTTATCTAGTAACATGTTTGATCATTTGAATGTAGCTGTATCTTTTTTCGCTCTACTATACAACGAAAATACGATAAATATGAAATGACCTGTGAATATAGAAAAAATATCTGAAAAAAAGTTCTCCATTTCTTCTTTATCACTTGTTTCTTTACATGTTTCACAACACACTATCGATTCATACTATTGAAATTTCGATGCATAGTCGTGTGTTTTGCCCGTTTCCTTATGTTATTTGTACTTAGTGATGAACAAAGTCTAATCATTTTTTGTCTCAGTCAATGGAAAAACATACATCTCAATTGAAAGTACAACAAGCTTTTGATTTCATTATCTAATCTTGTATGATGCGAACTCTCAAGAAAAATAAATTTCCCACGACATGCTTTGGCGCTAATAAGAAGTTCTGGACATCGTCCGTTACCTATATAATTTCTAATCAAAAGTCTCTTGAATATTCATCAATTTTATCAGATTCGATTCTGTTTCATCTGTTCTATATGTTTTGATACTCGAAAGTTCTTTTTTTTTCACCAGAGAAATCATATCAAAGCATTACAAAGCCATTATCAAATGGATCTTTAATCGATTTTTGTCATCTAAAACTTATAGCATATGAGTGGTAACAGCATGTTGTTTCCCGCAAGTTTTAAGTGACTATAAAATATTGTATTCTTCATTGAAACTATTGATCTGATTGCTATCAACATCAACAATATCTTGATGATATCTACTGACATGGAATTAATGTCTGCATTATATAATTAGAGAAAATGAATCTATCCACTGAAAATAAAAAAGTCATTAATAGAGCGAAGGCTACACTGAATATAGATGATAATGTCAACAATTGCAGAGCCGTCTTCCATATTGTTTTAATATGTTTTGGTTGCATTCGCACTTTGATTATAATGAGAATTATCATCATCGAAACATATTTGTTTCACCGGCACTCCTGTGTGACTAATAATCGTCTCAATTAAAGTCGAATCGCAACAAATAAAGCAGACATATTTGTATGACTTACAAAACGGCAGTTCATGTCTTTTCGATTCATTGAAAAACAGCTCAAAATTCGATTATAAAATTCATTCATAGGATAAATTATGTACTTAGAAAGATATGTTTTAAAATATCAAAGTTGGATGTTTCTAAGAATTTTTGCCTTATTTAATTTAAAGAAAACGTTTAAATTGATTTGATTTTGCTTTCATCAGTACTGAGTCAGTTAAAAACGAAAAAAGTGAATTCATGATGATACGATGGCGGCTTTCTGAAAACCCATTTCTTATTTATTCGTGTATTTCAGATAGTCGAGCAACGGTTCGACAAGGAATACTGTCAACTTTTCGTTTTCAATTAAAATTTAAAATGAATGACACGATACAAGCTTTCAAAGGCATCTAAAACTCACAGTTTTTCGTGCTGTACAAGGCATGATATAAACATAATTAGAAAACTGTATTCAATTCAGTCAATAAGTTATAAATTAGTGAATGCATACGGAATAGTATGTTCAATTTCAGTAAAGGTCAAATTAGAGACTTGAACGCATATCGGTATGAATATTAACATTTCTGCTAATGAGAATGAATCGATCAAATTGAATACATGCTGATCTTACAGAAGAATTTCGAACCTCGTTCAGTTGTAGTTATTTGGAAAAATATTTCCAACAAAACACATCCCATCTATATACATATAAGTGTGTTTATTGCTTCCTCTCATTTTAAAATAATTTCATCTTTCTATCATTGGAGAGTATAGTTTTCAGAGAAAAATCGATGACAAGTGAAATGTGAAGTAAACAAAATGTTTATGATCAATTTATAAAGCTAAAGGACTAGTTGCTATTGGATATGAATGTAAAAAGTATCTTGATTATGATTTTCAATTAGGGGTGGTCATTTACTATTACTTTAATAAAGGATAAAGATAAATGATTAATTTATCTTTATTTTTTAAAAATAAATGAATCCTTTATCTTTAAAAAATAAAGTTAAATGAATCATTTATTTTTAAAAAATAAAGGTAAATCGATCATTTATCTGTAAACAATAAAGATAAATGAAAGGAATAAAGGATTTAATTAAGGATAGATAAAACGATACTGAGAGTTTTGCAATCAAAGAAATGGGGCCCTGAATATTTTGCTTTAGTTTATTTTGCATTTTCTCTTGACCCAAATTTTTCATC